>CM042684.1:40643208-41166593 GCA_023614405.1 Avena insularis | reverse complement strand
TCTACCATTAGTTATCCATAGTGCTTTTGCAATATTTGAAGCACAGCCACACTCTATAGTGATTGGCCGAAATACCAATAAAAATTAAATATCTCTTTGTAATGTAAGTACACTAAGCCTTTTGTTGCTTCTTTGATCCTCTGCTTTTTATTCTGCCTCGATTATGTACTATGTTGCTTTTTGGATCTTCTTTTTGTATAAATTTGCTCTAGTACTGCTATTGTATTGCTAATTGATGCGATTGCAAGTATCAATGATACATATATGAATATATGAGAACTGTACATAGATTCCCCAAAATTATTTAATAAGCAAATGCCAGCACCAAGTAGTTTTGAGTACAAGGCGGTGCTGCGGGGGTTAAATAGCGGGTGTTTCATAGTAAACTAATTTGGCTGTATCCATCTATGACGATTTTATATATGAATTTCTAGGTAAATGGTGCATGTGCATTTGAGGATAGAATTAGGGCGATGCCACATGAGGATAAATAGGCAGTTCTTGAAAGTACATGGTGTTATGTCCGTGCAAAGCAGTTTCTATGCGGCTACTCTGACGGTGGACCTGAAGTGCGGTGTCGTCCCGCATTCGTTAGGGGCTAGTATAGTTTCGTCAAGCGATTACTGCGTGGTTGGTGGCGGGTGCTTGAAAAACAGGTGTACGGCATTATGAAGCGGTGCAATTTGTCCAGAGGCGGTGCAGCGGGATAAATAGGCGGTTCTTGAAAGTACATGGGGTGCGTATCCGCGTGAAAAGCAGTTTTCTATATGACTATACCGGACCTTGCGCCAGGGGTGCGAGTTGTCCGCGTCGTTGAGCTGGTATGGTTTCTGGAGTAAGCGGTGCGTGGCTGGAAGCGCGATTAGCGAAAAAAAAAAGCAGTA
The DNA here is from genome assembly GCA_023614405.1 of Avena insularis. Classification (NCBI taxonomy): domain Eukaryota; kingdom Viridiplantae; phylum Streptophyta; class Magnoliopsida; order Poales; family Poaceae; genus Avena; species Avena insularis. The sequence goes on along the minus strand of CM042684.1, from coordinate 41,165,709 downwards.
TACTGCTGACATTACGGTGCAAATGTCGAGGAGACTAAAGGGCGATTGCACGCAGATAAATAAGGCAGTTCTTGGCGGTCGCGTATCGCGCTAAGCAGTTTTCCATGTGTGGCCCATACGAGGCGATTGCAGGTGAGATCGTCCCATTAAATTGAAACTAGTATAGTTTCTAGGTAAGAGCGAGTGCGTGGTGAGGCGCGGTGCTTGAAAAAAAACCGGTGTGCCTACAGCATTACATAATAGGCGATTACGATATGAACTAAAGAAGCGTTTGCCAGGATAAATAGGGCAGTTCTTGAAAGTACATGATGCGTATCGGCGTGGGCGTTTCTCTTATTCTCACGAACAGTGCACTTGGGTCTGAGGGTGCGTCCCATTAGATTGAGGCTAGTATGCTTTCTGGTAAAGGCGGGTGCCGCATTGAAGTGAGGAAAGTGCTTGAAAAAACCAGTGTACCTACAGCATTACATAAAAGCGGTACAATTATCGAACTAAGAGCGTTCTTAGAAAATACATCGTGTGTGTCGTAGCATGATTTCTATATATATGACTATATGGGCGATTACTTGAGTGCGGGGAGATGCGTCAAACGTTACGTTAGGGAGCTGGCTAATTTTAGGTGAGCGGTACCGCGTGTGAAATGGCTATGATGTGAAAAAACGATGTAGGCATTACATAGAGTGCAATTGGCCAGACTAAAGAGCGTTGCGGGGATAAATAGGCGATTCTTGGAAAATATATGGGTGGCCAGCATTGTATAAAAGCAATTTTCTTTCTGACTATCTGACCGGTACGCAAGTGCAGGGTCATCCCTTCGTTAAAGAGCTGGTATAAGTTTCTAAGTAAGCAGTGCACGTGGTGAGGAAGCGAAGTGCTTGAGCGAGAAGCAGTGTACATGACATTACATAAGCCGGTGCAAAATGTAGACTAAGGCGATTACCTGCTGAGATAAATAAGACAGTTCTTGAAGTACCTTAGGTCCCGGTATCCGTGTGAAAGTAATTTTCTATAGGCTATATGGTAGGTGCACTTAGAGTGCAGGTCATCCTTTTCGTTAAGGGGCTAGTATAGTTGCAGCCGACTTGCGGTTGTCGGATACAGTATGTCATTCGCCAGCAATCCAGTTACCATTTTGAGACATATGATTGAATATCGATACATCATCCATTACAAACCATAAATACATGGTCTTGTGATCCAGTCTTAATACAACAAAAACGGTAGGAATAAAAAGAATAGCGCGTAAGCCGGTGGGGTCCTCTTTAGGAGCCGCAGTGATCTTGTGGTAGTCAATTCCTAGTTATTATAGGCGTCCTGCTTTGGCCATCATCTTGGTAGTCTCCGCCTTCATAGTCGGCCATGAGAATAGCCGGGACAAAAGCCATGAGTACTCTTGTGCTACTTAAACTACCACTAACAAATGGCTAGTTCTGATAGCAAAGTGCTAACCTAAGTTTAACTATAAAAAGTTAGTTTGAAACTTAAAATTTGAGTTGAGAAACAAAGAAAGATAAAATAAATTTCTAGAATGGGTTAGGTTGGGGAGGCTAGTGTGTAAACACCAACCCTATAGGTAGTGAAGATTCATGTTCATTTCACCAAGTTATTTGAAAACATCCAACTAATGAAACACTATGAAAGCACTTATTTGTCTCCATAACAGCCAGGCGTGGCTATTGAATAATTGGCTTTTCTACAAGTTGGTACACTTTCATACAAGATTGACCATCTGTAGGGGATAACCCTAAATCATCATACTTAGTGTCACGAGATAATCAAACCTGCCTTTCTCATTTACACACCTAGTATAACACCCTACTATGAACATGGCCTCCCAACCATGACATCTGTCATCTTAGAGCCTTTGCATAGATGAAAACACTTGAGAGGTAGCCTAAGCTCAAGCCTCTCCAGCGAGAATAACTAATGCTATAAATTTCCCGACTAAGCCTTTCAATGTAGGTATTGTGGTTGTACGGTAAAATTTAGATGGTATTATCGCATCGGATCCAACCATCAGTTTTGTAAAAGGAGTTAGAAATCATTTCAACCTTTGTGTTTCGACACATGTGAAACATCTCAATAGAATGACTCATCATTCCAGAGTTTTCATAATTCATTTCACCGTCTTCCCCATCTAAGTGACTCAAAAGTTTTTATCTACTCTAAACTACTAAAGATTAAGGTATTCACTAAAAGTGGAAAGATAGGATCAATCTCATGCCATGGAATGACATCTAAAATTATCTAAATAGGTCAAGTTTTATACTCTTTATGCTACCTTAAAACAAGTAAAGGACTTTAGTAAAGTAAAAAAAGAAAATCGCTTGGACAATAATACCAGGAATTAGTACATGATCAAGTGGCATAACTAAGCATCTAATGTCTTTTTGCTTGGTTATATAGTTGCAAGGATTAACTTGCATTGTTAATGGTTGCTTATGGTATAATACTTTTAGTATTAACTTTCATGGTTGAAGTGCAGACTGGTTGAAATTTATTTCTCTTCTTGGTAGCACCTCCTCTCGAAAGCTTTTTGGTGGGTACTATGGTCTATAAATACATGCAGATACACAATCTTAAACAATTCTTAACTAGTCTGCTTAGCTCTTTAAGGCACACATTGGATGATCTGTATCATCATAAAAGCATCTGAGTTTTTATTACTAGTTTTCATTCTTTTTATTTAAAACGGTAATTTCTCGACAAAAGCTCTTTTAGATTTAATATTCACCACTTAAAATATGGGATCAATGTAGACACATATCATCACCGCATTCTAACATATAGAATGTAATTTTAAAAAGTTGAGATCACATTACTTTGTTTAAGTTTGTGTTGTGGTTTAAAGTGACTGAAATGCCTATATAGCATTTGGTACTAGTCCAAAGTAACTGCATGTAAACATAATATTATTACATATTCACATAGGTATGGTTAAATGTGATTTTTGAGAGTTAGAATCAACTCAAAAGCTATCATGGTTGATTTTATAAAATGTTTAAATGTGTAGAAACACATCTTGTTATTTTTACTAGGAGATCTCTATTAAATGAATTAAATCACTTGGGCATGGGTACATCTTTTCGGTAGCTTTCTAGTAAAATTATAATCACTCCATTGGATTTATTAATCACTCCTAAATTGATTTTTCAAACTAAGGGACAGAACTAAGTTTCGACTAAATTAGAAATTCTAGATTTGGATGCGGGTGTGTGAAGTCTTCAGGCAGCCTAGTGGCACTCCGTGGTGCAGGCATTGCGAGGTCCACGTTCGGCTGGCTCTTTACATGCGAAGCGATGCGGGCGATGTGGACCCGTTAAGTTAGAACCTAGGATCTCTGGTGGGGCTCAAGTAAATTACGATGGCCAGACGGTCATTGGCAATTTAACTCCCTAGCCCATTTCGGTGGGGTGCTTTCGACATGCCGGAGCTGAGCTATGGCGATGATGAAGCGTCGAACGATGTCGTGGCGGGCTCGAGGGGTGATGCGTGGCGCTGCAATTGATGTAACCGATGGGCGCCCCTGCCTGGTGGCAACCATCCCGGTGGAATCCTGGCGACTATGAGCTCGGCGGCTCAAGGGAGAAGTGGGAGCGATAAAATTCCGGGAGAGGTGGTGGTGTGCAAAAATAAGGCTGGGGTGGCCTCCTTCCACCATTTCGACAGCGGGACAGCACAGCGCGTGGCGAGCGGCGGTGGCAGCCTTCTGAGCTGCTAACATGTTGCCAAGCTGATGATCTGGTCTCTCTGGCCCGGTGCTCTCTGATTTTGACCGGCGCTGCTAGAAGCCGGTCAATAACGATCGGTGCTGTACAGAGCAGCAGAGGCAGCGTTTATTACGGTAGGTGGCTGTAGGTCAGCAGTGACGGTCGAGGCGGTTCCTATGGGGTGATGAGGGAAGCGGTCTGTGCGGAATACTGATGCGGTGTTGCGCTTGTCAGGCGATAAACATTTCTGAATTAAAGCTGCTCCAGGGAGGCAGGGTTCTGAGAGCTATCCATGCTCGACCGGCGAAACATGTTTTGATATTGCATAGGGACTAGGGGATGGGGTGATTATGACGGTTAGATCAAATGGAATATAGGGAGTAATTTGAGGTCGAATGGGTGGCAAACCCTACATAAACGATGAGCTAAAAACTAAATTGTGAATCACGCACATAGTATTTGTGAAAATGGTCGAGAAAATTTAGTTTGAATTTTAAAAGATTTTTGGTGGGTGTGTTAGTCGCTAAAGCGATCATCTTAGTGATTGTACGTTTGAAAATGGAGCTCATTTAGTGGTTTGAATAAGTATGATCTTCTCATGAATTACATTCAATTTTCAAATGTCATTCAAAATTAGAACCATTTGCTAAGTTTTGGTAGATCAAAAGAGTGGGCCTTGGTACATCATTACATGTACTAGCAAAGGTGCAAAAGAATCCATATTTGTTTCTGTTAGGTTTGAGTTCTAGGACTAGCCATAAGCCAGGCATAGTAGGTTAAAATTGGCACAAATCACCATTTCTTTCTTCTATTCATTTTGATTTGTTTTGCTGGGATTTGTTTGGGAATGATTTAGATGATGTTTTGGCTACTGAAATCATTTTACAAACGTGGATGACTTAATCGTGGCAATTCAAAAACAACTCATATTTAAATGCACACACATGATGCTTTATGGTACATTTGAAAAGTTTTGTTAACCCTAATTTTGGATGATTTGGATGTAATAACGATTAAAGTTTTGAGACCTTGCAAACCTTCCCCTTAAACAAAATATAGTCCCGAGACTACAAGAAACTAGGAACTAAAGAGATCTGAGACTCTGTCTAATACATGACTCTTCATCGGTGGCTTCCCTACTCTTTGGTGGTTGTAAACTGGATCTTGAAGACTTGATGCTCACAGACTGGGTTTCCATTTAGAATCGGATGACACTTCACGATAGGTTGGGTCATTGTTGATCTCAACAGCTCAATGATCTATGTTCTTGAAAACTTAGATCTTCTCGGCCTTCTAGACACTTATGATAGCGAGATATGAACACATTATGGATGGTTGTTGTCTGCATTGGTTGATTGATACGATACTTCTCTGAATGATTCAGTCTTGCTGAGGCCTCGTGCTATACAGAATAACTTTCCTTTCAAACTAAAGCGTTGTGTTCTTTTCAATGGTGAAACCTTGAGATATAAAATCTACGACGGCCCCAGAAAATCGAGGTCTCTGCTTCTCTGTCTGACATAACTCTTACGCATACGGATTGGTCTTGAGTGCTCAAGGACTGTGAACTTTCTCTTCAACTACCGAATGTCACGGTGGTCGACTCTCTCCTACTGACCAATTCAAATGAATTAAATGTATATAGGAATTCAATGGTGCATTTACAAGCGGCTTGACCTATTGTTATATGAGGAATTACTGCGAAAGGCGGTCTTACCCATTTTTGATCCATGCTCTAACACTGGCTCACCAACATATCTTCTAGGATCTGGTTGACTCTCTGGTGCCATCGGTTTAAGTTGCCATTGGTGCCAAGTTCAACAGTTTAATCCTTCAGACTACGCCAAAATCTTGAAATGTAAACTGGTTCCTCAATCTGATACTATGGTCTTGGGGGTTCCATTGAACAACAATTCTAGCAGCTCTGATTCTGCTGCTTCAGGGAGCTTCTGGTAGGTAAGTATTGGCTGTATGAAGTGAGCACAGCTTGGGCGTTATATTATTCCAGTTGAGTCATTTCCCCTCTTTGGAGTAAAAACCCAGGCGATGATAAGTCCATTACAATGGGTCCCATTTCCATTCTAGAATCTACACTGACCGTTTAATAATCCACCTGGGTCCTACATTGCTGCTTTGACTCTTTGACAGATGTCACATTTAGCGATCACATAGCTTCGATCTCTCTTCCTCGCCTTGCTGAAATTTCCTCTCTCGGTCTTGATACATCTTGGTTTCACTAAGAGTTAAGATGGGAATAAAAGTATATGAGCTTCCTTCATGATAACTTGCTTCAACTCGAATCTGTAGCACAGATATATGTCCCTTTGTACCCACAGAACTCCTTCCTCGTCTTCCTGTAGTCAGTGCCACTGCACTGTCGATGTTTGATTCCATCGATACTTTCATTTGCTTGCAGGCTTCCTTGATTTGGCTAATCAACGTGGTTGAGAATTACGGCCTTTGCTTCAGAATCCTTCCTTTAACCAGCTTTCAGTTCTGAACTCTCAACTCCTCCTTACAAACTGACCTTCTCCTTGATTCTTGATGTTTTCTGCAAAGGCAATCTAAAACATGTTGCATTCTTCTTTAGGGTGATAGTGAATGTCAAGAGTCACTCAATCATGATTAACTCTATCCATATCCTTTGCCTCATAGCCGCTCCTTACATGGTGAAAATATATTTAAGCTCTTGTGATCTGAAGTAATCTCACAGCGATTACCAGCATCGAATAATGATGCCATATCTATTCGCAAAACTATGGCTTCTAATTCAAGATCGTAGGTGGGATAAGTTACGCTCTGTCTTCCTTGGGTTATAGAAAAGAATAGCAATGACTTTGCCTTGCACGCATCAATACATCTTACACGATCTTGGATGCATCACAATACACATAAAAGCGGCTTTGATATACGGCATGATGATGATGAGGCGTGTCAGCTCTCTTCTTCCGTTCTTGGCCCGGCTTCACTTGACAAATTCCATTCGACTTCTTGTCGTTCTTCAACAATTGGGTCATGGAGTGGCGATGCTTGAAAATCCTTTGGCAAACTGGGTATCCGCTAATCTAGGAATACCTGGACTTGGGTTTAAATTAGTTGGGCTTCCCTTCAGCGATATCTCGATCTTGGCGGGATCAACGAAACTCTCCGTAGAACTGGTATGTCTATGAATCCTACTTCTTTGTTAAAACTCACACTTGCTGAACGGCATATAACGATGCTCTCTTAGGGGTTTCTAGGATGATTCTGAATGTTGCTCTTATGTACTTTACGACTTGAGTAGATAAGGATGTGTTGATAAACACAACTACGAACTTATCTAGAAATTCATAAGTCTTAATGTGATATTCATGAAATAAGGGCATTAGTTAATCCAAAAGACATAAGCTATATTATAAACCATAGCGGCGATAATGGCGTCTTGATTATCCGTTTACGAATCTTAGGTTGGTGATGTAGGTCCTAAGATCAATCTTTGAGAATACTTTGGGCTCTAGTCCAGCCAGTCAAATAGATCCTCATCTTGAGCGGGGTACTTATTCTTGATGGTGGCGTCATTTGCTTTCACAGCAATACATGCCTGGCGGAGGATGCCTCCATCTTTCTTGTCGATGAATAACATGGCATTGATCTCCATGGTGATACGTTTGGTTAGATCGAGCCTGTTGCCTAACATGGCGTCAGCCCGCTTCTTCAGTTCCACTACTTCTGAGGAGTTCATACTATAGGAGTCTGAAATTTATGGAGTGCAGTTCTGAGGATTAGTTAGATAATGAACTCAATATCCCTATCACAGGGGCACTGGCAATTCATCTGGGAATACCAGGGTATTCGTAATTACTCTCATGATACATGGTGGTGGGTGGGCTAGACTCTTGTTGCCGCCAGATTAGCCCAGAGGTAGGTTTGAGATAACAACACTCTAACATTACTCTGAGCTCTGGTGTCATGTTATTTTCTTAGCACGATCTATTATGACTTTATGCGCCTTGACATCCTAGTCCATACATAATCTTGCTTCCAATCCTTTGGTTCCAAGTACAATTAAGGTTGGCATAAAAATATATCCCATATGATACGATGAGCATAGCTTTGTAAATTTTTCTGAATTTGGTTGTTGAGCAAAGGTTGAACTATCATCTGGCTTAGAGTTGATTTGGGTGGATCTTACTAGTGCATGCAAATTCGGTGACAAATGAATGCATTAACCGAATCAAACAATACCCTTGCTAAAGCCCGAGTTAATGACCTGCTATCACTACATCGGCACTTCTTGGGCTTCTTAGTCATGTGGAAGAGCGGCCGTTGCGGTTGTGAGGGTTCCTGAGACAAATCTTCTCTGGTTGAACATGGCTACTGTTGAGATGGGGCATTCACATTGGTAGTAGCACAGTCTTCTTGGGATCTCATTTGGTAGTGACCTTCCTCCACACTCGAAACAAGTGATGGGACATCCTTGCATTGCAGGCACAACATTCTTGCCGATTAGGTGTAGTGTTGTTGTTATTGTTGTTCTTGGGAGGACATGGTCTGAAATTATTGGTGTTGCGGAGTTGTGGTTGTGTTCGGACTTCACATTGCCTCACTCGATTGCGTTAACTTAAGGTTGTTGAGGGTGGGTGTTTGGTGCATATCTTGGTGAGGATTTGGGGCGGTGCCAGGCGACGCTCTTGGATCCAGTTATGCATCATATAGCGTTTACGGTTTTCGTTTCTGATTAATGCTTCCTTCTGTCTGAATGGCGAGTTGACTTCAGCTCTTGAGATCTCCCGAAGCGGATGTTGACTATTATTGAGGATGAAGTAACTTTAAAAACTATTGGTATTCCATTGCGCCATTTTGAGAAAAGGCAAGGAATAATAGGATCTCAAAATACTTATTTTTGAGATGGGAATGTAAGGTATGATATATGGACCTCAATTGAGCAAAGGTTGGAAATTATTATTTGGAAAAAAACCGACTTTCCATTGGGAAAAGAGGTTTTTGAGAATTTGTCTATTAAAGGAATTAAATGATTGGGTCCATAAATAATATGAATGAAATTTGATCTTGATTATCCAAGGTAGATGATGTAGACAAGTGTAACAAGCATTTGCAACCTTGGATAGGAGAAATCCAGTTGATTTTTGGTGAAAACTAAGAGTTTAAGGATGTAGGTAAGATTGTTTTCATGCTTGACAAAACGCTTGTTGGATCTTGGGCTCAAAACTCCCTTGGGGCATCAGGATATGTGGATGGATACACCAGTGATTTAGATTGCAATTGTTTATAGGTTTGAGCTTGGTCTTCTCTACTTTTTAAAAATTTGATTTCAAACTTTAGATAAAATAAGCACGAGGCCGATTATCAACTAGCCTTCAAAACCTTGTGGGTTTTAAAACACAAAAGATCTCTGCGCCGAGACAAGTGAAATAGATGTTTATAGAACATATGGTGAAAGCGTAACCATGCTTGAAGGGACTGGTTAGTAGAAGGGTTGGATGATGTCGTGAGCTTACATCAAAGTAGACGTGACTGATAAGATTTGTAGGAAAGATTGTTTTTACCTGCAAAACCATCAAAGACAAGTGGGTTGGAGGATGATCTAGCCAAGGGGTGAAGTGGGCCTTGGTACTCGCTAATGAAGCAACAATATGGTTCAAATGAATTTTCAAAAAGATACCTGACGGTTAAGAAGGAGACATTCAAAGGTGATGTTGAAACAAATTCAGGACTTAGCCATATTTGGAAGATTTAGGGTTTTGACTAGAATGTGGGTAGTATTGATTTTGATGGGTTGCAAGGTACAAAGAATCATCAAGTGGTGTTGAAGTGTATATTAGTGGGAAGGATCCTTGCTTAATCTTTGGTCTTCATTGACTTGGAAGCTCTAGGAGGATCACTTCAAAAGGGGTTTGGTTAGGGGTTTAGATGATCACCTAGTAATGAGATCTGGTCGGTTATTCTTGCTTAGGGTGTGGTGATTTGGAAACATCTTGACCCTGATGAGCTCTGGTAGCTCATCTGATCTCTAAGCGGACAAATCAGCGGTAGGATAAAGGCGTCATCACACAAACAACGACCCTACTACAGGGTTACCATCAAGCCTCGCTCAAGGTAAGGATGGGTATTTTGAAAGGTTTAACATTTGGAGTGGGGTGAGAGTCCTTGGTATCTCTACCAGAGTAGATTAGTTGAAGTTACGTCTTGAAAACGCCAGGAGATTATAATGTTGCTCTCCATAGTTTGAAATGAAGTTACTAAAAATTAGAGTTGTAAAGTGTGTATCTTGACTCAGTTTGAAATGCCCGAGAACATTTGAGAATATAAAATGAGCCATGACAGTTTTGTTAATAGCTTTTATCGGCCTGATGTTGGTAAGGAGTATATCTTCTATCACATATTCATAAAAGCATAAACATTTATCAAGAAACAATAGAGCTTACTTCACTCCTAAACAAGAAAAAGTTTTTTGTTCCCCCTGATTTTTGCATTTTGGGCAACTAATCGGGGTTGCTAGTAAGGATATTCACCGGGCATTTCATGATTATTATTTTCACATACCACATATGGATCCAAGTGTCATTGAAAAATTAATGTTCTTCTCATTAACACAACTAAGTCATTGCATAAATGTTCTCTTGGGGCCACACATGGATCCTGATGTCATTGCATGTGTGTTCCTTTACTATCAACAACTAAGTCATTGCATATGTGTTCTTTTCACATACCACATATGGATCCTTGTCTCATTGAAATGCACGTTCTCTTGAGACCATACATGGATCACCAGTGTCATTACTGCGTGTGTACTTTTACTAACAACTAGTGTCATTGCATGTATATATTTTCACCGCCACGCCTTGGATCACGGTGTCGCACATGTGTGTGTTCTTGAGAACCACCACGATCCTGATGTCATTCCATGTGTGTGCTATTTTTACTAACAACAACAGAAATTTTCATGACTATTCTTTTCATACCACATACAGATCCACCACTTATTTGAAATGTATGTTCTTCTCTGTAACCATAGCTATTGATGCATGCGTGTTCTCTTTTAGATAACACATGGATCCACGATGTCATTGCATGTGTGTTCTTTTTCTAACAACTTACAGTCGTACATATATGTACTTTCATACCACATATAGATCCACAAGTGTCATTAAAATGTGTGTTCTTCAGAATACACTTAGATCCCACCAATGTCATTGCATGTATGTTCTTTTTACTTCATAACTGACTAGTGTCATTGCATGTGCTATTTTTCACATACCACATATGGATCCACCGGTGTCATTCATGTGTTCTCTTGGCTGACCACACATGGACCCTCAATGTCATTGCATGTGTTCCTTTTACTAACAACAAATAGTCATTTCATGACTATTCTTTCTAAACCATGTGGATCCACAGTGTCATTTAAATGTAGTTCTTCTCATTAACCTGGCTAGAGTCATTGCATGTGTGTTCTTCAGAGAGACCACACATGGAATCCTGAACATCATTGCATGCTCTTTACTAACAACAACTAGAGTCATTGCATGACTATTCTTGGCTTATACCACATATAGTTCCTGATGTCATTGAAATCTGTGTTCTTCTCATTAACCTGACTTGAGAGTCGTGCATATGGTGCTTGAGAACCACGTGGATCCACCAGTGTCAAACTGCATGTGTGTTCTTTTTTAACAACTTATTTGGAGTCACATTGCATGTGTGTTCTTCCTTCTCACATATGGATCCACCAGTGTCATTGAAATGTGTTCTCTTTAGAGACCACATGGATCCTAGAATGTCATTGCATGTGTGTTCATTTACTAACAACAAGCGGTGTCATTGCATGTGCTCTTTTCATACCACATATGGATCCACAGTGTCATTGCATGTGTGTTCTCTTCAAGACCACACATGGATCCTAGAATCATTATGTGTTCTCTTTTACTAACAACAAATGGTCATTTCATGACTATTAACACCGCATACCACTATGGATCCACGATTATCGCATGGAAATATGTTCTTCTCACATTAACCGGCTAAGTCATTGCATCGTGATGCCTCCGAGAGACCACACATGGATCACCAGTGTCATTGCATGTGTTATTTTTACTATGACAACTTGAAGTAATTGCATATGTGTTTGCTTTTTGGATACATATAGATCCACGATGTCATTGAAATATATGTTTCTCTTGAGACCACGTAAGATCCTGATGTCATTGCATATGTGTTCTTTTTCTGCAGCAACAAACTAGTGCCATTGCATGTATGTCTCTTTCATTATATGGGATGCAGTGTCATTGCTTGTGTGTTCTCTTCGAGAGACCACATGAACCTGATGTCATTGCATATGTTCTTTTAACAACAAATAGAGAATCATTCATGACTATTCTTTCTACAAACCCACATATAGATCCACAGTGTCATTTAAATATGTATTCTTCTCATTAACCTAGCTAGAATCATTGCATGTGCCTTGAGGAGACCATGGATCCTGGTGTCATGAATGTGCTCTTTCTACAAACATACTTGAAGTCATTCACTGACCTTCTTTTCACATACCCACATATGGATACACGATTATCTCATTGAAATGTGTGTTCTTCTCATTAACCCTGACTAGAGTCATTGCATGTGTATTCTCTTGAGACCACACACAGAGTTCCACTGATGTCATTGCATGTGTGTTGTGCCTATAACAACTAGAATGCATTGCATGTGTGTTACTTCTTACAACAACAACTGGTCATTTCATGACTATTATTTCTAAACCATATGGATCCACGGTGTCATTGAAATGTGTGTTCTTCTCATTAACCACAGCTAAGTCATTGCATGTGTGTTCTTTAGAACCACATGGATCCTGAAATGTCATTGCATGTGTGTTCTTTTTTACTAACAACAACTAGAGTCATTGCATGTAGTATTCTCTTTAGAGACCACACACTTAGATCCTAATCAATCATTGCATGTATTCTTTTTACTAACAACAACTAGAGTCATTGCATATGTGTTCTTTTCACATACCACATATGGGATCCTGATGTCATTGAAATGTGTGTTCTCTTCAGAGACCATACATGGATCCTCCCATTTTCATTACAAAGTGTGTTCTTTTTACTAACAACAAGCTGAGTGTCCCAGGAAATTACATGTGCTCTTTTGACATAACACATATGGATCCACCAGTGTCATTGCATGTGTGTTCTCTTTAGAGACCACACGTGGATCAACAGTGTCATTGCATGTATTACTCTTTTACTAACAGCTAAGTCATTTTATGACTATTCTTTTCACATACCACATCTGAGATCCACAGTGTCTAATTGAAATGTATGTGTTCTTCATTAACCACAGCTGGGAGTCCAACATGTTCTCTTGAGAGAACACATGAATCCACCAGTGTCATTGCATGTGTGTTCTTTTACTAACAACAACTGCAAGTCATTGCATGTGTGCTCTTTTTTACTAACAACGGCCAAGAGTGTTCGTGCATGTGTACTCTTTTTATGTCCGCCAAATCAGACATGTGTATTTCTCTTTAGAGAACCACACATGAATCCTGAAATGTCATTGTATGTGTGTTCTTTTTACTAACAACTTAACTGGTGCAATTGCATGTGTGCTCTTTTCACATACCACATATGGATCCACCAGTGTCATTGCTGTGTTATAACAGCTGACCACATGGACCCCCTTGAATGTCATGCATGTATTATTCTTTATACTATGACAAATAGAGTCATTTCGTGACTATTCTTTACAAACCACATATAGGTCCTGATTCATTAAAATGTATTCTTCTCATTAACCACGGCTAGAGTCATTGCATGTGTGTTCTCTTGAGACCCGCATGGATCTGATGTCATTGCATGTGTGCTCTTTTACTAACAACAACTAAGTCGTAAGGCGGCTATTCTTTACGCCGCCATATGCGATCCACAGTGTCGTTGAAATGTGTTCTTCTCATTAACCACAGCTAGGTCATTGCATGTATGTTCTTGGAGAGACCACATGGATCCTGATGTCATTATGTGTGTTCTTTTTCTTGACAATGAGTCATTGCATGTGTTCTTTCTGTACCACCTATGGATCCACCAGTGTCAATGAAATGTGTGTTCTCTTTAGAGACCATGGATCCCTGAGTGTCGTGCATGTGTGTTCCTTTTTACTAACAACAAGCGGGTAATGCATTGCCCGTGTGCTATTTTCACATACCCTATGGATCCACCGTTGTCATTCCCCAATATGTGTTTTCTTCAAAGACCACACATGGATCCACAAGTGTCATGTGTGCTCTTTTTACTAACAACAAATGGAGTCATTGCATGACTATTCTTTTCCACATACCATACAGATCCACAGTGTCTGACCCCAGAGAAATGTGTATTTCTTCTCTTTACTTGCATGACTGGTTTAGCCGTGTTCTCCCCGAGACCACACATGGATCCTGTGTCATTGCATGTGTGTTCTTTTGCAACAACAATTAGATGATTGCATATATTTGTTTTCACATACCACATATAGATCCACAGTGTCATTAAATGTGTATTTCTCTTTAGAGACCACATGGATCCTGATGTCATTGCATGTGTATGTTCTTTTACTACCAACAACTAGTGTCATTACATGTGTCTTTTCACATACATATGGATACACAGTGTCATTTAGCAGCATTCTTGAGAGATACACATGGATCCACCAGTGTCATTATGTGTGTGCTTTTACTAACAACAAATAAGTCATTCATGACCTTCTTTTCCCTGAAACCACATATGGATCACAGTGTCATTGGAAATGTGGTTCTTCTCATTAACCGGCAGAATCATTTTGCATGTGTGTTCTCTTGAGAGACCACATAGGAATCCACGATCATAGCATGTGCTCTCTTTACAAACAATAGCTGGTCATTTCGCGGCTGTGCTTTTCACATACCACATATGGATCCACTAGTGTCATTGAAAAGTGTTCTTCTCATTAACACATAAGCTGGAATGGCTGCATGTGTGTTCTCTTTAGAGGCCACATGTGGATCCCTGTCATCATTGCATGTGTGTTCTTTTAACAACAACTAGAGTCATTGCATGCATTTCTTCTTATTATGACAACAAGGTCATTCATGACTATTCTTTTCTGAAGCCACACATATGGATCCACCAGTGTCATTAAAACATGTGTTCTTCCTCATTAACCAGTAGAGTCCATTGCATGTAGTACTTGCTTTTAGAGACCACATGGATCCACCACTGTTATTGATTGTGTGTTCTTAGAACCACACACGGAATCCCTCAATGTCATTGCATGTGTGCTCTTTTACTAACTGCTTGACAGTGTCATTGTGTGTGCCTTTTACTAACAACTTAGCGATGCAGTGCATGTGTGCTCTTTACTAACAGCCAACCAAAGTCATTGCATGTGTTCTTGAGCCACATGTATCCACCGATGTCATTACATGTGTGTTCTTTTTACTAACAACTTGGCCCTTGGTGCCATTGCATGGCATGCTCTTTTCACGCCACATGGATCCACCACGGTGCAATAAATTGCATGTGTGTTCTCTTGGTGACCACATGGACCCTGTCTTCGTTGCATGTGTGTTCTTTTGCTAACAGCAAATAGAGTCATTTCATGACTATTCTTTTAAAAACCACATATGGATCCACAGTGCCATTAGAAATGTTTTGTTCTTATATTTAACGCAGCTAGAGTCATTGCATATGTGTTCTCTTGGCGGATACACACTGGATCCACCGATAATCATTGCATGTGTGCTCTTTTCTTTCAACTCTTCATTCATTCATGACTATTGTTTCCTAGGCTCCCCATATGGATCCACGGTGTCATTAAAATGTCTTCTCATGCTCCACAGCTAGAGTCATTACATGTATGTTCTCTTCCAAGAGACACATGGATCCTCAATGTCGTGCATGTGTGTTCTTTTACTAACAACAACTGGAGTCATTGCATGTGTTCTTTTCACATACCGAATATGGATCCACCAGTATCATTGAAATGTGTGTTCTCTTGGAGACCGCCATGGATCCACCAATTTCATTGCATGTGTGTGTTTCTTCTCATTAACCTGGCTGAGTCATTGTTGTGTGCTTTCCCACATACCACATATGAATCCTCTAGTGTCATTGAAATGTGTGTTCTCTTAGAGATACATGGAATCCCTGAGTGTCATTACATGTGTGTTCTTTTTACTAACAAGCTGGGGAGTCCATTTCCTTAACCATGTTTCTTTTCACACTTCACATAGATCCACAGTGTCGTGCATGTGTGTTCTTGAGACCACACATGGATCCTGATCAATCATTATGTGTGTTCTTTTTACTAACAACAACCAAGTGTCATTACATGTGTGTTTCTTTTCCACACACCACCATATGGATCCACAAGTGTCATTGAAATGTGTTCTCTTTAGAATTCCCCACATGGGGTCCACAGGCATCATTGCATGTGTGTTCTTTTTACTAACAACCTTCCTGTTGTCATTGCCGTGTGCTCTTTTCACATACCACATGTGGATCCATCGGTGTCATTTACATGTGTGTTTCTTGGAGACCGCTTTGTGGATCCACCAGTCATCATTGCATTGTATTATCTTTTTGCTAACAACAATGGAGTCATTGCATGACTATTCTTTTCATACATGGATCACCAGTGTCGTTGAAAGTGATCTTCTCATTAACCACGGTTGGGTCATTGCATGTGTTCTCTTCAAGAGACTTTTAAATGGATCCACAGTGTTCCATTCGTAATGTTTCTTTTTACTAACAACAAATGGGAGTCATTGCATGTGTGTTCTTCTTTTCCTTGTAACTAGATCGTTTCCTTGACTATTCTTTCTAAACACATATGGATCCATGATGTCATTTGAAATGTGTGTTCTTCCTCATTAACCCACAGCTAGGAGTCATTGTGTGTGTTCTCCCAGAATCCACCTGGATCCACCAGTGTCATTGCATGTGTGTTCACCTGTATGGCCCAGGTCATTAATTATTATTCTTGTTTCACATACCATATGGATCCGAGTGTCATTGCATGTGTGTTCTCTCTGGGTCACACATGGATCCTAGTCATCGTGACTGTTTGTCTTCTTTTACCTAAAAACCAAGTGGAGTCATTGCATGAGTTTTTCACATACCACACATGGATCCACAGTGTCATTGCATGTGGTAGAAGAATACGGATGGATCCACCAGTGTCATTGCATCTGTGTTCTTTTTACTAACAACAACTTGAGTCATTATTAATAATGTGTTTCTCTTGGATACCACATGGATCACCGATGTCGTTGCATGTAATCTTACTAACAACAACAGTGTTGTACATGTGTGCTCTTTTACTAACAACAACAGGCAGCATGTATTCTCTTTTTACTATAACAATAACCGTCATTGCATGTGTGTTCTCTTCGAACCACACATGAATCCTGATGTCATTGCATGCTCTGTTTTACTAACAACATGGAGTCATTACATGTGTGTTCTTTTCACATACCACATATGGATCCACAGTGTCATTGCATGTGTTCTCTTGAGACCTCACAGCTTAGATCTACCCGATGTCATTACATGTGTGTTCTTTTACTAACTCTTGGAGTCGACTGGAAATGTGTGTTCTCTTCGGTACATGGATCCTCATTGTCATTGCATGTGTGCTCTTTTACTAACTGTGACACGTGTCATTGCATGTGCTCTTTTTACTAACAGCGAGTCATTACATATGTGCTCTTTTGTAACCTTCTAGAGTCATTGCATGTGTTGCTACAGACCACATGAGATCCCTCAGTGTCATTGCATGTGTGTTCTCTTGAGACCACACATGGATCCCTTGATGTCATGCATGCATGTGTTCTTTTTTACTATGATAACTAAGTCATTGCATGTTTTGTTCTCACATACCACATATGGGTCCATAGTTTCATTAGAAATGTGTTCTTAAGACCACATGGATCCACAGGTGTGATATAGCATGTGTGCTCTTTTACTATGATAACTAGAGTCATGTTTTCATGTTTGTTCTTTTCATACCACATATGGATCCACGGTGTCATTGCATGTGTGTTCTCTTGGAGACCACACATGGATGCACCGATGTCATTGCATGTGCTATTTTTTACTAACAACAACTAAGTCATTTTCATGACTATTCTTTTCCCCTTACACTTCGTTCCACTGAAGTGTCGACACAGTAATATTCTTCTCGTGTATAGCTAGAGTTGGTGCATGTGTGTTCTCTTGAGATACATACATCCACGATGTCGTACATATATTTTCTTTTACTAACAAAACTGTGGTGTCATTGCATATGTGTTCTTTTTCACATATACATATGGATCCACTAGTGTCCATTAGAGTATCGCGATTCTTGAGGAGACCACACTGGATCCTGTTATTATTGCATATGTATTCTTTTTAACTTAATAAATGAGAATCATTTTATGACTTTATTCTTTTCACATACCATGTGGATCCACCGGTGTCATTGCATGTGTGTTCTCTTGAGAGACAGCATGGATCCAGCTCAATGTCATTGCATAATATTCTTTTTAACAACCTTCTAAGGTCATTTCATGACTATTCTTTTCACCCATACCACATACTGGATCCACTAGTGCCATTTGAATATATGATTCTTCTCATTAACCATTTGTGAGTCATTACATGTGTTTTGCCAGGAGACCACACATGGATCACCAGGTATGGGTGCATGTCTCTTTTACTATGACCTTCAGTCATTTCCTTGCCTATTCTTTTCACAGCCATATGGATCCACAGTGTCAGCCGTGCTGTGTGTTCTTCCGTAACCAGCTAGAGTCGTTGCATGTGTGTTATCTTCAGAGAACATACATGGATCCTGATGTCATTTCATGTGTGTTGTTTTGCTAACAACCTTCTAGAATCATTGCATGTGTTCTTTTCACATGCACATATGGATCCACAGTGTCATTGATGTGTGTTCTTGGATACCACAGATGGATACCAGTGTCATTGCATGTATGTTCTTTTACTAACAACAAGTCATTTCATGTGTGCTTTCACATGCACATATGGATCCTGAGTGTCATTGCATGTAATGTTCTTTTCACAAGAGACCACACGTGACCCAGATCCTACATTGTCATTGCATGTGTGCTCTTTTTACTAACAACAACTGGAAGTCATTCATGACTATTCTTTTCCCCCATACACCACCATATGGATCTGCGGTTTCATTAAATACGTAACTTCTTCTCATTAACCACTTCTTTGAGTCATTGCATGTATGTTCTTGGAGACCACACATGGATCCACGATGTCATTGCCTGTCATGTTCTTTTACTAGCAACAACTAGAGTCATTGCATGTATTTCATTTCACATACCACTTAATAAGATCCTAGTGTCATTGAAGTATGTTCTCACGAGAGACCACACATGAATCCTGATGTATTGCATGTGTTCTTTTTGCTGTAAGCTGAGTCATTTTTATGTGTATTATTTTTCACATACCACATATGCTTATCCTGTGTGTCATTGCATGTGTATTTCTCTTCAAAGACCACACATGGATCCACCAATGTCATTGCATGTGTGCTCTTTTTACTAACAACAAGCTGGAGTCATTTCATGACTATTCTTTTCATACCACACTTATGGATATGCCTTGTCATTGGAAATGTGTGTTTTCTCATCTTTACAGCTGGAGTCATTGCATGTGTAATTCTTCAGACACACATGGATCCACTATGTCATTACACGTGTGTTCTTTTTACTAACACTTGTGGAGCTGCATTGCATGTGTGCTCTTTCACACATACCACATGGATCCACGGTGTCATTACGTAGTGTGTTCTCTTGGCAAGCCATGGACCCACCAATGTCGTTGCATGTGTGTTCTTTTTTGCTAACAACAAATAAGTCATTCGTGACTATTCTTTTTCAAAAACCACCTTATAAGATTACAGTACCCATTGAAATGTTTGTTCTTCTCATTAACCATAGCTAGAGTCATTGCATGTGTGTTCTCTTGAGATACCACACATGGATCCACCGATCATTACTTATGTCTTTTTATAACAACAACTAGAGTCATTTTCTCATGACTATTGTTTTCTGAAGCACATGGATCCACTAGTGTCTGATGTGTGTGTTCTTCTCGTATACATAGCTAGAGTCATTGCATGTATTTCTCTTTAGAGACCACCTTGGATCCTAGTGTCATTGCATGTGTATTCTTTTTACTATGTATTGCGGAGTCATTGCATGTGTGTTCTTTTCACATACCACATATGGGTCACCAGTGTCGATGGAAATGGCATTTCTTCGGGACATACATGAATCACCAATTTCATTGCATGTGTTCTTCTCATTAACCACAATTGAGTCATTGCATGTGTATTATATTGGAGACCACATGCAGATCCACCGATGTCATTGCATGTGTGTTATTTTTACTATAACAACTAGAAGTCCCATTGCATGTATGTTCTTTTCACCTTCTACATATAAGATCCACAAGTGTCATTGAAATGTGTTCTCTACAGAGACCATGAATCCCACCGATGTCATTGCATGTGTTCTTTTTTACTAACAACATATTTAGTGTCATTGCACGTGTGCTCTTTTCTATACCACATGGATCCGCCAGTGCCATTGCATGTGGCCTCTTCAGAGACCACACAGCAGATCCCTCAATGTCATTGCATGTGTGCTCTGCTAACCTGTAAATGGAGTCATTGCATGACTGTTGCCTCACATACCACGCGCTGGATCCCAGGGTGTCATTGAAAGTGTGATCTTCTCATTAACCACCAATTGAGTCATTGCATCTAGGTTCTCTTGAGACCGCACATGGATCCACCAGTGTCATTGCATGTGTGTTCTTTTACTAACAACAGTAAATGCATTGCATGTGTTCTTCTTACCTGCGCTTAACTTCTAGAGTCATTTCATGACTATTTCTTTTCACAAGCCACATATGGATCCACGGTGTCATTGAAATACATGTGTTCTTCTCATTAACCACAGCTAAGTCATTGCATGTGTTCTTGGAGATACACGTTCCTGGTGTCATTGCATGTATTGTTCTTTTTACTAACAACAACTGGAGTCATTGCGTGTGTGTGCTGTTTCACATACACCACATATGGATCCACAGTGTCATTACGTAGTAATGTTCTCTGGAGTCACATGGATCCACCGATGTCATTGCATTTGTGTTCTTTTACTAAAACAGAGTCATTTGCATGCAGTTTTCACATACCACATGGATCCTGGTGTCATTGCATGTGTGGTAGAGAGAGACCATGAATGGATCCCACAGTCATCGTACATCATGCTTTACTATGACAACCTTGGGTGATGATATGTGTGTTCTCTTGGAATCACACACATGGATCCCTGATGTCATTGCGTGTGATCTTCTTACTTCAACAACAACAGTGTTATTGCATGTGTGCTCTTTTTGCTAACAACAACCAGAGGCATTGCATGTGTGTTCTCTTTTCTTTAACAATAACTTGAGTCATTTTGCATGTGTTCTCTTGGGGCTTACATGGATCCTAAGTATCATTACATGTCTGTTTTTACTAACAACAACTGGAGTCATTGCATGTGTGTTTTGTCACATACCACATATGGATCCACCAGTGTCGTACATATGTGTTCTCTTCAGAGACCTCACATGGATCTACCCAGATGTCATTGCATGTGTGTGTGTTCTTTTACTAACAACAGCTGAGTCATTGGTATGCTACTGGTACCACATGGATCCACCATTGTCATGCATGTGTGCTCTTTTTACTAACAATAACCCAGTGTCATTGCATGTGTGCTCTTTTTAACAGCCGAGTCTGTTGCATGTGCTCTTTTTGCTAACAACAATTAGAGTCATTGCATGTGTTTTTCTCTTCTGAGACCACACATGGATCACAGTGTCATTATGTGTGTTCTCTTCAGAATTCACATGGATCCTGGAAATGTCATTGCTTCCTTTTTACTATGACCTTTGAGTGATAGATTGCATGTGTGTCTTTTCATACCATATGGATCCACTAGTTTCATTGAAATGTGTGTTCTCTTAGACCACATGGATCCACCAGTGTGATAGCATGTGTTGCTCTTTGCCAACAATAACTAGAGTCATTTCATGTTTGTTGTTTTCACATACCACATATATGGATCCACCAGTGTCATTGCATGTGTGTGTTCTCTTGGAGACCACACATGGATGCAGTCATCATTGCATGTGTGCTATTTTACTAGCAACAACTAGAGAGTCATTTCATGGCCTATTCTTTTCACATATACCATATACTGGATCCACTAGTGTCATTTGAAATGTGTTAACTACTGTTAACCACTAGTTAAATTAGTACATGTGTTCTCTTGAGATACATACATCCTCAATGTCATTACATTTCTTTACTAACATAAAACTGAGTGTCATTGCATGTACTATTCTTTTCACCACATATAGATCCACACTAAGTATCTCATTGAAATGTATGACCCTTGAGACCACACATAGATCCATATTATCACATTGCATATTGTGTTCTTTTACTATAATGTGATCATTTTATGTATTCTTTTCACATACCACATATATGAATCCTGTTCCTTGTGCATGTGTGTTCTCTTGAGAGATACACATGGATGCTCCAGTAATCATTGTGTGTGTTCTTTTGCAACGCTACTAGGAATATTTCATGACTATTCTTTTCCCCATACCACATATGGATCCACTAGTGCCATTGAAATATGTGTTCTTCTCATGTTTCCCAGTGCCTAGACCATTGCATGTGTGTTTTCTTTGCAGAGACCACACATGGATCCACCGAATGTCATTGCATGTGTGCTCTTTTTACTATATGACAAGTCGTTTCATTTTTATTCTTTTACATACCACATATGGATCCACCAGGTGTCCATTGAATGTATGTACATTAACCATAGCTAGAGTCATTGCATGTATTTATCTTCAGAGAACATACCTTAGATCCATAATGCCATTTCATGTGTGTTTTTACTAACAATAACTAGAGAGTCATTGCATAGTAACACTACATACATATGGATCCACCGGTGTCATTGAAGCTGTGTTCTCTTGAGATACCACAGATGGATCCACCAATGTCATTACTGTATTCTTTTTTACTATAGCACTTCAAGTCATTTCATGTGTGTTCTTTTCACATACCACATATGGATCCACGAGTGTCATTACATGTATGTGTTCTTTTGAGACAACACATGGATCCACCATGTCATTGCATGTGCTCTTTTTTGCTAACAACAAGCAGAGTCATTTCATGACTATTCTTTTCACATACCACATATTTTTGGATCCACCAGTTTCATTGAAATGTGTATTTCTTCTCATTAACCACTCTTTTGAGAGTCATTGTGACCTCTTAGAGACCACAGATGGATCCACAGTGTCCATTACTGTGTTCTTTTACTAACAACAACTTCAGAGTCATTGCATGTGTTCATTCACATACATATGGATCACAGTGTCTCATTGAAATGTGTGTTCTCTTGAAGACCACATGGATCCCACCAGTCATCGTTGCATGTGTGTTCTTTTTACTATGACAAGCTGAGTCATTTATGTTCTTTTCATACCACATATGTATCCACAGTGTCATTGCATGTGTGTTTTCTCTTCAAAGACCACACATGCAGATCCCTCAATGTCATTGCATGTGTCTTTTACTAACAACTGTGGAGTCATTTCACGGCTATTGCTACATACCACCACATATGGATATGCCCGCATCATTGAAATGTGTGTTTTCCTCATTAACCACCGGCTTGGAGTCATTGCATGTGTGTTCTCTTGAAGACCACACATGGATCCTGATGTCATTACATATGTGTTTTTACTTTGCTGCTGCATTGGATTCATTGCATGTGTGTTCTTTTCACCTTTTATATGGATCCACAGGTATCATTGAAACACCTCTTTGCCGAGAAAGGCCTATAGGCTCCGGTGGTTATTGACAAACCTAAACACCCGTACTATTCCGTGTTCCTAACGACGAATAAAGATAAGCGTATCACTGGTATTTGTGGGCCCGTGGAATGAAAATTAATTGGTGACAGCGTCACATATTGTCACTACAGAACCATGGAGATATGTTTGAAATCCATAAGTGCCAATGACCAATGATATTATTCAAATATGGCACAAATGATTCTATATAACCAACCATAAGATCCAAACCGTAGTCATGAGAGGAAAAGGTATTGTTAGGATGGGATAGTCTCTCATTGATTGAAGGATTATTGATTCGATGGCCGCCGTATATATGAAGATGATGAAACTACCAAGACTACGTACACCTACCAATGAGGATCAAACTATGTTATCCGTCCGCGTCTTCAAAATAGTCCTCGGTGCGCTTCAAGACTATTGTTGAAAATTGTTAAGATGATGAAACCAAAAGTTTTATAGATGTTTTTGGTGGAAGATGCGTGGCGAGATGCGATTTCGAGAGACAGACGATGAACAATAGATCGATGGTCTGAAGGCCGGTAACCTCATGCCTTTTAATATATGAGTATATTTTGGTGATTTTATTATGTGTATTTTCAGTTGTATATATATCACGTTGAAAGTTAAAAACTCGAAAAACTGTACCAAAATTAGGATCTATCACTGCCTAAAGGGAGACCCTTACATTTAACTAAAAAAAGTACACTAAACCATACCCTCCCAGCCCCCAACCGCCATGGCCCTACTTCCATCCCCGACTCCAAGTCTAGCCGCCGCCGCCCCTCCAATGCCGCCAGCCGCCACGGCGAGGAACGCCCTGACCCCGTCTCCGTCCCTGTCCCCAACCACCATCGCCCTTCTCCCGTCCCCATCCTAGATTCCTAAGTCCCCATTCCCCAATAGCCACCACAGCCCCTCATTACGCCACTGCCGGTAGCACCCTTTCCCCAATGCGAGGACTTGCCTCAACTGGGACGCCTCCTGCCACCGACACCGCCAGGCCTCCCCTTCACCGATGCATCAGGTTATATTCTCCCTACAGCCTGCACTTGAATTAATGAAATTTCCGATCCCTGAATCTCTAGAAAGCAATTAAGTAGGAGGGCATGGCAGCACTCAGGGGACCCATTGAACATGTGCTGGCTGGGTAGGAATTTTTACAGCCGGAAGATAGTTGTGCTTAAGTGACATTTTGTTCATTTTGTAAACATACGAATTTCAGTAACTCAAGTATTCAGATGAACATAGATCATCTGATTTATTTACATGTTTGAATTAAGCAACTTGAATTATAAAATTGTTTGGTAAACATCAGTATCTGCTTATTATGGCCAATTCTCGTTTGTGATACCACCAAGCGTCTTGGCTATAAAGGCAAATTATTAACTTGGTATATGGATTGTTCATTTCCAGGTATCTGAAATCAGACATTTCTGTCCATAAATCCTTCCTTCTGATCACTATTCTAACGAGGTTGTGACATGTTCTGATCCATCCTTTTGAAATTTCTGAGGCTATTGGTAAATCCTGCGACAAAGCTTCTGACTATTTGAATTTCTAAGTTTTCTCACCTGTTCTAGAAAACTAAATTCTTGTGTTACTTAGGTTATTTATTGAGGGGTTAATTATCCGCATTACATAGCATGCAACTTAGACTGAAGTCCATGCTGATAACCTTTAGTGCTGAACTAGGAATTGAAAATGTCTTCGGTCTGATATAAGTATGATCATTGTGAAAATAAATAGCAAATGTCAGTGTTGTTGTTTTTATTTCTTCTAGAATAAATATATCAGGACTTTGCCACACAGCATGTCCTCTGTACAATTTGAGCTATTTCCAGGAAGTCAGTAATCTGGCTCTGAATATTACATACACCACACACTACTTTGGTACATATTCTTCACATTTAAACACTATCCATAAGGCAAGCTTCGGGGTGTTTTGTTATATATAGACTCTTCTTCCAGTATGTTTATATCTGAGTCTAATGACATGTATTCTTGATTACAGAGATTGTTGTCGAATAATCCTTCGTTAGCTATTTAATTATTTCATAACGGCACATTGAAAGAATACTCCTATTTATTTTTGCAAACCTAGTCAAGACATATCTGTTGTTATTGTTTTGTATTTAAAAAATTAATTTGTAGTGTCAATAGTATTTGCATATTCTGATACTTTTAAAATACCTTCTTAACTTATGACTGGGCATTTCAGTTCAATATGCATGGATAGGTTCGAAACTGAGTGGTAATACTTTGACAAAGTTAGTCTTAGCGCTTGTGCTTTGGACATAACGTGAATAATTTCAATCTGATTACCATGACTAAGTGCTGAATCTTGTTAACACTCTGTTGCCTGCTTACTACTGGCTTTTACATGATCACTGATCAGGTTTGTTTTTTGATGTGTGGTAATCCGATGAACAAACATTTTCAATAGAAGCATGACTAAGGACCAGAAGGCGGGTTTAAAACATGTGGATTTTTCTTGAGAAACCTTTGTGTTGCCTTTGACTAACATATGTCTTATTTAAAGGTATTCTCTTTGAACTATTGATTCTTCCTGAAGTTGATGTTTTGAAATATGATGGAAAAATTGTTTTTGGATCTTATATTTACTGATTCCTACTGTTACATAGTTGTTCAAAATTTATAGTTTCTATTTGAAGTATCTTTAAAGACTTTAATTTGGTACCATTATGGATGTTGCAAAGACATAATACCAGAGTTTTTGTTGTTAGATTTCCAAGACCTTTGGTGCCTTGCAGCTTGTGTGGACCAGGACAAACAGCTGAGTGAACACATACCAGTATTGGTTGCTTAAGTCTACCGACATCAAGAAGAATTAAACATACCCAAATGGATCCCTGGAACCATATAATAAATGAATATGATCTGAACTTTGGCCATATACTTCTATCTGTCTTTTAAATACCAGTCCGCCAAGTATGGACTCATTTTCAGGTTTTATGATATTGTGAAAAATTTGATATTTAAAGCCTATACCCAAGAGATGTTGGCATGTTGGAGAAAGAGAATGTGTATAACCAGTATAGTTAAATCGAAAACAAGAACTTTGACTGAATAATGAATGATCTGGATATATGCTAATGAAATGAGCATAGAAATGCCTTAGCATGAGAATCTAGAGGATTAGTTAAATGTTGCAAACCAAAAAAGGTCTGGATTTGCTAATACAATTGATTATGGCATAGACCTGGCAATGTTTCTAAGGCAGATATAACGTTAAGCAACATTTGTCTTGCTCTAATGAATTTGACGCCTCTTTCTTCTAGCTTTTTGATATTTAATTACAATGCATGGACAGTGTGTACTGAAAAATAATTATTTACTGTTTTACATTGATGTAACCTCCCTTTGAAATTCCTTCTACTCTAAACAAATTTCAGTTTCTTCTTACCATTTCATAGACCTAAGATTCCATGGATATAAATTAACATTAAGTTTGGAGTTCATTGATCATTTAACTATGAGTCCCATAATGGTTTTGGTACATTTTGGTCTTTTAGAATGATGGTTACTTCAGCGATTTAATTTGCGATTCTTCTGACGGAAGATCAATTTTTGTGCTCACCTATACGTGTTTATCAACCGCGAAAACTTTGAGCGCTGTAGTTAGACACCCGTGTTGTTTACCATTGTGTGTTACAGCTTTTGCTTTCTTGAGACAATAGTGTTTGCATAGTTTACTGCTGTCTAAAGTGAAATCTTTATCTTGTGATAAAGTCTTCTTCTGGCGGGTAATTTAGGCCTTGAGTTTAAAGGGTGATTTGTCGAGGATGGTGTCTTATGTCTTGATGAGTTCTCATTTGTGCAAATATTATGTCATATTATTTCACACATTGCATGTATCACTTTGATACAGCATCTTGTGCTATCAAAATGTTTTTGAAATGCATTTTAACTATTTATCATGCTATATCTTGAATTTCCTTGACTTACATTAATTTTTTGTACCAATTAAACAAGTGGCAATGAGAATAGTATTTCCTCTTTATAAGATTGCCGGTTGTGGTGATCGCAACCCGATGGTACCATCTTATACTGTCACTAGAGTATACATACTAGTGGCCGGGCATCATATATCGCTAGTACCGTTGTGGTAGCAGACACCCTACTGTCACTAGTAACTCTTTGATGACTGATTATCAATGACCGAGCGCTTTTTTGTCACTAATGGCTTCATTTGAGCACATCATTGATAGCATGCAGAGTAGTAGAAGGATATATGGTATAACTTCCGGAATACTTTTATTGAATCATAGAAGTGTTATTGCATATTGCTCTTTTACTAACAACAAGCGGGTGTCATCGCATATAATGCTCTTTGCACATATGGATCCTGGCAGAATAACCATTCGTATGTGTTAACTTCGCTTCTTTATGGATCCACCAATGTCATTAAATATTATTCTTATCATTAACCCACAATTTGGGTCATTATGTATTATCTTGAAGATCACACATGGATCCACAGTGTCGTGCATGTATTTCTTTTACCTAACAACCAATGAATCATTATGTGTGTTCTTTCTGCACCTATGGATCCACCGATTTCATTCAATGTTCTCTTGAGACCATGTGGATCCTGATGTCATTGCACATTTGTGTTCTTTTCACATACCACATATGGATCACCGGTATCGTGCATGTGTGTTCTCTTGGAAATTACATAGATCAACGATATCATTGCATGTTCTTTTTATATTGGTGGTCATTGAAATGTCTGTATTCTCTTGAATCACATGGATCCATGAATATCCATTCCGCGTCATGTATTCTTTTAAAAGCAACCAGTGAGTCGTTTAGTATTGTGTTCTTTCACATACCACACATATGCGGATCCACCAGTGTCATTACATGTGTGTCTTGAGAGACCACACATGGATCAACTTGATGTCATTGCATATTAGATTCTTTTTACCTACAACAAGCTAGGTGTTTCCTTATTATTCTTTTCCACATACCATATGGATCACCGTTAACCCAGGTTGAAATGTGTGTTCTTCTCGAACCACCAGTTAGAGTCATTGCATGTGTATTCTCTTGAGAATCAACAGTGTCATTGCATGTATCTTTATGTAACAACAGGTGCATTTCATGACTATTCTTTCACATACATATACTGGATCCACAGTGTCATTGATATGCAGTGCAAAACCAACCACATTTGAGTCATTGCATGTGTGTTATCTTTTAGAACCACACATGGATCCACAGATGTGTCATTGCATGTGTGTTCTTTGCTGTAAGCTGGAGTCATTGCATGTTTGTTCTTTTACTAACATGCTTCCGAGCAAACTTTCATGTGTAACAACACATACCATATGGATTCACCGGTGTCGTGCATGTGTGTTCTTTTCCTGAGACCACATGGATCCTGTGTCATTGCATGTGTGTCTTTTTAGCAACAACTAGAGTCATTCATGACTATTCTTTTGGCTTCTCCTACATATGGATCCTGCCTCTCATTGAAATATGTGTTCTTCTGTTATGCTCTGTTGGAGTCGTTGCATGTGTGTTCTCTTGGAGACCACATGGATCCACGATGTCATTGCATGTCTTGCGTTCTTTTACTAACAATATCTGGATTCATTGTGTATTTTCCACATACATATGGATCCACTAGTGTCTCGTGAAATGTGTTCTGCAGACACATCGATCTGATCATCATTGCATGTATATCTTTGTAACAAGCGGGTATAATTTGCATATGTGCTCTTTTCATACCATATCAGATCCACAGTGTGTGCATGTGTGTTCTCTTCACTTATACCATGTGGATCCACAGTGTCATTAAAATGTGTTCTTCTCCATTGTAGCTTCACAGTGCAGAATACATTGCATGTTATCTTGAGAACCACACATACATCACAATCATCATTGCACATGTATTCTTTACCTTTCATCTGGAGTCATTGCATGTGTGTTCTTTTACCACATATGGATCACCAATATCTCATTAAATATTGATACTCACTTGAGACCATGAATCCTGATACTCATTGCCATGTGTTCACTTTTACATACAGATCTGGCCGGTGTCATTGCATGTGTTCTCTTAGAGACCACATGGATCCTGATGTCATTGCATGTGTTGCTATATAACTGAGTCTGATGAAATGTGCATCTTGAGACCATGGATCCCAGTGTCATTGCATACATGATCTTTTGTGTGGCGGTGTTATTGCATGTGTTGGTTTTCTGTAGAGGTCATTGCATGTATACTCTTTTTACTATAACATAGGGGTGTTGCATGTGTGTGGGTGTGTCACGGCAATGCCATGGATAAACTAAGGTGGGGACCTATGCCTTTTTCGAGATCAGGAGATAGTTAGGTGATTCCCACCACAGAGGACATAATGAACAAACTACAGTTACAGTGCTCCTCGGGCTGTATTGGAGGAAGAAGGTCTCTCACTCTACTAGCTAACACCTCAGAACCAAGTAAAGTAGCCTATCATTCATTGACGCTCCACCAAATGGAGACCAACCCTTCTATGACTATTTTATATGGGGTAGCTATGGAATTATAAGGAAGAGCTATCTTATTGGGCATATTGCAGGGAATATGCCTCACTACAATAATGACGGGTTAGCACCCTATGACCATGCATCTGGGACTCGTGAGCTCTGGCTTTCGTCATTAAACATCGGCGTCGGCCTCGCCAGTACTTTCGGTGGTCCACCTTTATGCGCCCAGCTCTGATGTCGCGTCACCGAGTTGCGCGACCAGCAGATTCTTCCTTCTCCTGAGAAGCATGGCTGCGGATCGTAGTTTATCCGGTCATGACTGTTCTTACGCCTGATTAGATTCATCCTGTTAAACTACGGTTAAGTTGGATGAGACTTCCGATTGGGTGGACTTCCCTTGTCCGGTTGCCGAATTTAGCCTACGCCAGGTAGCTTCGGCGGCCTGCGCTTTGACGCCTTTACCTCGGCTAGCCAGCCTTTATACTGCGGCATTACGGAACGTCACTGCTTTTTGAAGTTGAGTGCGGTCTTGAATTGCCTTGTATAAGGCCACAGCAAATTCAATTTCCGCGACTTTATCCTTCTTTTGAGATTACTTCTTTATCTAGGATCTGTGGGTTTTACTTTCCTACTTTGATTTTCGCCGCTGGCGAGGTTACCATAATCTCATCAAGGGTTATCTTTCCGTCTCTCCGTACGCTTTCCCGTGGAAGCTAATCATTAGTTGCCTCATTTAAGGCCAGCCATAGTAGCAGCTACGGTAATTGTAGGTTATCAGCATGGCGCCGTCGCGTCGCTGCCTCCTCTCGCCCGCATCAATCGTCACATCATGGAATACGCGCTACACCTTGTGGTGCCCGTGGCTCTTCGCAGATTGGTCATCTGGTTTATCTGCGGAAACACCATGTGGCATATCGCATAACGCGATTCCACTTCCTCCTCGATGGAAGGTTAAGCAGGGAGGAGTGCGCCCCTTGGTTTTCCGGCCTGCGCCCCTCGCCTCTGGTTCTTCTTCCTTCATCTTCTCCGGTGATAGCCGCCACCACAGCGTCTGACTAACTGGCGCACGCCCGCTTATACGCTTCCCTGCGCGCTCTGCGTTGCGTAAGCTGCCGCACCTCCTGTACGAATTAATGTCGATCTAAGTAGCGCGCGCCCGCGTTAAGCGCCGGCGGCGAACGGTATGACGGAAGAAAGAGCGCAATAAATCATTGACGGAGATGGAGGAGGGCGCGCTGACGTGGACCGTGTCGCCGTGAGCTGGATCTTCGACCGCAGGGTAAGCACAGACTGGCCCTCTGGCAGAACGCATCCCGAGCGTCACGCCGTCGTCCGCCTCACCGAACTTGCCCCTCACCCAATCAGGGTGGTATGTGAGTCTTCTTGTCGCATTTCCGGGGTTGATTTGATTAGCGACTTTTTCCATGATTGATTGAACACCTGAACTCCGGCCCGCTACTACCTTCACATGACGCTATCCGTCTCTCTATGCTTTACACTCATGATGAAGGCTTCACGCGGTACTGGCGCAAAGAGATATGGATCCCGTTTTTTAGGCCTTCGTGTTAATGTAATTCCGAATATCCAACGACCCGGAGGACAAGCAGCTTACTGATTGGCTTTCATCCATTTCACCCAGGCTATAAATCTTTCACGGGTTGCGAGTACCAGACTCTACGGGGATGGCCGGACAACTTCTTTTATGTTGGAGCGATGGCATGAAGACCTGATCGGCTTCCGCCCTATGCTCCGGGTCCTCCCTAACCGGAGTTGTGACGTTGTCCCCAAAAACCTTATAGTGTTGTAGCCAACCACAAGGTCAACAAAAGGTTAGCGAGGCTGAAGGAACTCGGGTTACTTAACAAGGGCATCATGATGCATTAATTACAGCAGATCTCCCCCTCTCGGCGCACTCTGAAGTGCCACATGAGCTGGGGCGCATTGCGGACCTCATCTTCCGAGCTGGTAACCACGAAATCTGCCTCGCCGGTCAAAGCCACCTTCACCTACCTAAGAACTTCTCCTACGGTGGATTTGGGGGTGAGCACTATTGCCGGGATGGGCTTCCTCCAGTAAGCTTAAGTACACAGAACTTCTCCAATTAAATCTTATATCTGCGGTTGTGAATTTGTATTTTAACTCAGTTGTCTTTTTTCATAGCAATTCCTTCCCGGCAAACTATAGGATAACAATCCCCTTACCCTCAGCGAATGTCGGCGTAGGATATCAGACGAGGAAGAACCGGACCAGGAGATGTTCACCAGCGGCCCGAACAAGCGTACCGATAAACTTCTCTTCTATTAGAGATTGAATGAAACGATGAGAATGACTTCCGGATGTTGTATGAGGGCCAATGGAAGCATTTAGCGTTGTCCCCTTTCTTATGCTTTTTAAGGCATCAGCTAAACCGGTGGGCAGATCCATAAAGGCCACTCCCTTGGCGTGGGTGATCTGTTACAGTTGCGCCCGAAAGAAGAAAGAAGCCGCATCACTTCATCCTCCGGACCTTCTCCAGCCAGCAGAGGCGAAGAAGTCCGGGGATGAGTTGCCTCAAACACATGACCAAAGTACCTGCTTGCGAAGACAAAGAGCCCTAAGGAGCCCATTTTCGGTCGTAAGTCTTTTCCCTCGCCATTTACTTACTCTTGCATTGGTATAGTTCTCATCAACCTTTGTTTTGACAGGAGGCCTGGTGGCAGGCGTCCCCAGTGGATCTAGCACGCTTGCCTCCTCAGCCTTCTCCTCGTGGCGATGATTCATGCCTGGCAGGCCCTATTCAGGATTCGTGGCTGCTCAGTTCAGCTCTCAGCAAGAGGAGGCAACCTTGGGCACAGGGGAGGCCAGCAGTGGTATGACATCTCCGCCAGCTCGCACCCAACCCAGCCACAGTCTGTAGTGCCTCCTCCCAGGAAAGAAAAGCGGCCTGGCTGGCTAGCACCCAACTCAAGCGCCCGAGGCCAAAGCCAACCGCGTAAGCCCTGCCTTTCAGGTCTTCAGGTCTCGGCCGAGAAGGCCAGGCAGCTCCCAAGGGTAATCTGCTGCAACCACTTCACTCCTCTCAGCAGCCCAAAAGGCAAAGGCCCCCGGCATGCAGGCGTGTACCCGTCAGTGCAGACGGCGCACTCTCGCGTCCATGGTTTCAAGCCTCCAGGCACCCGAAGGCGCCCCTAAAACCCGGCTAATGTGCAGCAACGTGCACACCAGCCAACCCTTATAGGTTGAGAGGAGGGCTATCACCAAGACTGGTGCTTCCACATGCTCGGCCGGTGAGCGATATCCTCCGACATGATCGTTCATGAACAGCCCAGAACAAAAGCGGAATTTGTCTATGACGATCTCCGGAGGAGATTCGGTCCCATGAGTTTTAGCTTAAATGAACACAGTCTCTAAAGAGCATTAACCTCATGGTGGGATGATGGAAGTCGTTACTTCACCTTTTCCTTGGCATGTTGTATATATATTAGTGGTATAACCGTGGTCCCGAGCCTCGGGAAGTAACTTGTTACCGGCGGATACTCTAAAAGCTCGCGTGTCTTGACAATTTCAAATATGCACTAGAGGCGGGTTAAGCTCCTTGGCGGATCTTGTACTCGAATATGCACCTGGGGCAGTTAAATTCCCTTGGCCCGGATCTTGTACACTTCGAATATGCACACCGATAGGGTTATAGTTCCACTTGGCCGGGATGCATACACTTCAAATGTGCACACACCTAGAGCCGGGTTAAGTTCCACTTGGCCCGGATCTTACACGCTTCGAATATGCACACACCTAGAGCCGGGTTAAGTTCCACTTGGCCCGGATCTCACACACTTCGAATATGCACACACCTAGAGCCGGGTTAAGTTCCACTTGGCCCGGATCTTGCACACTTCGAATATGCACACACCTAGAGCCGGGTTAAGTTCCGCTTGGCCCGGATCTTGTACACTTCAAATATGCACACACCTAGAGCCGGGTTAAGTTCCGCTTGGCCCGGATCTTGTACACTTCGAATATGCACACACCTAGAGCCGGGTTAAGTTCCGCTTGGCCTAGATCTTGTACACTTCGAATATGCGCCAAGCTAACTTTACACTTCTGTACTTCTTTCAGGTAACCACCAATCGCCGGAGCGTCGAATTTCAAGGCCTGCTTGATACCCACAAGATCCTTCGCGCAAAACATGTTGCACTTGGTGCAGAACATGGAAAGAGGGGTAATTTTCTCCCTCGACGCCTCTCCGTTTTTCTTTACTTGTTTCCGTCGGACTAATCTCCTCATTTGGTTTTTGCAACTGGGGTGGAGGCTGAGAATAAAATTATGCGGAAGAACTTGGAGGAAATCCGGGGTATGTCCTTTTTCGTTGGACCTTGTTGTGTTTTCCATTTATTCTTCTCCTTGGCTCGGCAAACATTCACTCCTTGGCTTTGCCGGGTCAACATACTATTTCCGCATCGCTTGAGGATAGTGTGCCCGTGCCTGATATGATGCTGCATTTTCTCGAACAAGCAGGGCAGCATCAGGCCGAGCTGAAGAAGAAGAATGATGAGCTTGCTCTCCTCCGGACCAAGGACGACGAGATAGCCAAGCTCAAGGCTAGGATGGGGAAGATGAAGGCCCAACACAAAACCGAGCTCAAAAAAGTTGGCCAGGACTTCACAGAAGAGCGTGAGCGCCTTACTCTCCAAATCTCCAAGGACCTGGACCTACTCAGAGAGTCCGACCTCCAGCTTGGGTCGGCTAACACTGAGCTTGAGCAGTTGCGCAAAAGACGCGATGCCTGCATCAAGGAGTTGACCCGGATCCATAGCCATATTTCTCGTAAGTTCCTCCCCCTTGTCCGACATAACTCTCTAGGTTACCTCATATGTCTTTTCTTTACTTTCTCCCTTTGCCTTGTTTCTAGACCACTTTCCAGAGTTTACTGCGATTGCCAGCGCTGCTGTTGCCAAGTTTTGCCGAGAGAGGGGTACTCCCCTTGCTCCTGATGGTGAGAACATTGCCTTGGACATGGAGGACCTATTGGTCAGCTTGTCCTCTCGCGTAGAGACCATCAAGAACTATGGCAAGGATATCCTCGACGTTGCAGTGCGCATCTTCAATACGTTCTGGCCCGGAGAGAGTAGCCCGGAGACTATGGCAACTCTCGTTGAGAAATTAATGGAAGTTGAGACCCAGCTTGACCTCTGGAGAGAATCTGTCGGTCGCGCTGCAGCTGACACCATCCTTCATCATATTCTCACGTGGTACGAGAAGATCGACCTCAGCCTCCTCACACGCCGGCACACCGGATCCAGATGGACCGATGATCTGGAGTGGGTAGCTCGGCGCCTACAGCCTCGTTGAATATTCTCCAATTCATGACTGGATTGAAGTGCCGAGCTTCCTGGAGTCTGCTGGGGACGAGCAAAATGAGAATGTTGAAGATGGGTCGGACGAGGACAGGGAAGATGATGCTTCTGATATTGAAGACATCGACGATGACGCCGAACATGCTCCTCCTGCTGCTCCTTAGTTCTAAAAAACTCGAAAATTTATCAGATCCCCGGTATGCCGGGTGCAATTGTATGCTGGATATGTGATATTTTGCTACTATGTTTTTATGCCAGATTAACTTGGGCGTAGTCCCCGAGTTTCATTTTCTTGTTCGTTCAATTCTTTGGGTCGGTCCATGTCTACCTTGATTTGGTTTTATGACTTACGAATCCGAGCTTCAAAAAATTGTCTTAACAATACTTAGAAACTTTGAGGCTTGGCTCAAAATAATTCACCATAATAACTTGAAAATAAATATAGGGTTAGTCCAAAAAAACAAATGTGAGCTCGAATAAATTCGTTTCCTTGGTCGTTTTTTCATGTGCTACGCAATTCCAAACTTGTTCCCTTGCTTGCCATGAAGCCAATTCTTGTTGGACAGCAGCAAGTCGAAGGGTTGGGTTTTTGGTGCTCACACATTTCTAATCCGGGTTAAGTAGAACGACCTATTCCAGCTACCGCATAAGAAATTACGATAAACATTATTAAGGCAGTCCCCGAGTTACTACTCGAGGCGCTGCTATTTCATTGATAAGCTCATTGCCGACATACATACCGACATATGAGATGACTCGGATACATACACTTCTTAGCTAAGTGTAGAAGGGACGAAGTAGTGCTACATTCCATGGTCGCTTGGATTCCTCTCCGGACCTGTCCGCCTTGTTCTTTTCCTGTGGTTTTGCATCTATAAGATAGTAAGAATCATTGTGCAATGCTTTGCTCGCAATGAATGGCCCTTCCCATGGGGGGGATAACTTATGCATGCCAGTAGTACGTTGTACCAACCGGAGCACCAGATCGCCTTCCCGGAAGGCTCAGGGGCACACTTTCCGGCTATGATAGCGTCGGAGGTTTTGCTGATATATGGCGGATCTGGACAGTGCCAATTTTCGCTTCTTCAAGATCAACATCATTTTGCCGGCCTCTTGCATTTCGCTTCGTATTGGGTGACCCTAAGCGAATCATGCTCTATGTCGGTGTAATCTGACTTCGCCCCATATACCATAAAGAATGGCATATAGCCTGTTGATCGATTCAGAGTTGTTCTTAAGCTCCATAGTACCGCTGGTAGTTCTTCTATCCAGCACCCCGCTGATCTTTGAGGCGGCTCAATGAGCCGGGGTTTTATCCCGGATAATACTAATCTGTTGGATCTTTCCACTTGTCCGTTCTATGCGGGGTGGGCTACCGAGGCGACATCGAGTCGGATCTTCTTATCTCGGCAGAAGCGCGCAAATGCTCCTTCCGCAAAATTTGTTCCATTATCAGTTATAATACTGTGTGGATAACCATATCTCAAGATGATGTCTTTGAGAAATGTCACGGCCGTAGCTCCATCACATTTTCTTATAGGTTTCACTTCAATCATTTTGTAAACATGTCCACCATATCCAAGCACCACACAGCAAATGGCCACGTAATTGGTATGGTCTTGAGTTCCGACATAGGCATATGTGTCTTGGTGGCGTACCTCTGACAACCATTGCATTTTTTTCACTAGATCTTCTGCTTGTTCCAAGGCACTTGGCCAGTAGAATCCATGCCAGAATGCCTTTGCCACCAAGGCTCGGGATGAGGCATTATGCCCACATTCCCCTTGGTGTATATCTCGGAGGATGTCAAGCCCTTCTTCCGGGTCAACGCATCATTGGAGGACATTAGTTACACTGTGTTTGTATAACTCGGAATTGATGATTGTGTATGCTTTTGCTCTCCTCTGAGTTTGCCTGGCTAATACCTCCTCAGCGGGTAACGTTCCATCTTTTAGGAATTGGAATATAGGCAGCGCCCAAGCTGGTATGGCTCGTGGAGGGAATATCTCCTCATCAATTTCCATCTGATCCATCGGCATAACTTCAGCCAGATCACGTTGAGCAGTCCCCGGGTCTAGCGAGGTAGTCCTCGGGTTTGCCGAGGCAGTCCCCGGGTTTGCTGACGTAGTCCCCGGGTCTCGCGTACCACCTCCCATGTCAATGTCCATGGGCTCAGCTCCGGATTCCGTATTTTCCGGGACATAGATCGAGTCGGTTCCTGGGGACGGCCTGATAGATGGTTTTCTGAGGTGTTCCAATGCTACACCCGATGGAATCGCCTGTCTAGTCGATCCGAGTTTTGACAACATGTCGGCAGCCTCGTTTTCCGCCCGGGGTACATGGTGAAATTCACACCCCTCGAAGTAACCAGATATCTTCTGCACGTGAAATTTGTATAGTGCCATGTTCGGGTCCAGGGCGTCCCACACTCCGGACACTTGCTGCACCACCAGATCCGATTCTCCAAAGCATATTATCCGACGTATGCCAATCTCCTTTGCCACTTTGAGCCCATGCACAAGAGCCTCATACTCAGCGACATTGTTCGATGCCGCGAAATGGATCTGCAATACGTACTTTAGCTGATCCTTCTTTGGCGAGGTAAGCACAACCCCGACGCCTAATCCGGTTTTGGTTTTCGACCCGTCAAAGTGCATCCTCCAGTAATTCGGATCTGGTGGCGGTGGTTCGTATTGTACCTCGGCCCAATCCACAAAAAAGTCCGCCATAGCCTGAGATTTGATCGCTTCTCTTCTGTCGTATTGGGGCGCATAAGGGGCTAGCTCAATTGCCCATTTTGCGATTCTGCCACTCGCATCCTTGTTACCCATTATCTCGGATATGGGAGCTTCACATATTACTTTGATGGGGTGCTCCTCAAAGTAGTGCTTTAACTTCTTCGCCGCCATATAGACACCGTATGCCACCTTTTGAAAGTGTGGGTAGTTCTGTTTCGAGGCAGACAACACCTCGCTCAGGTAATACACTGGCCTCTGTACCGACTTACCCTCTTCATTGCGCTCCACTACGATTACTGCACTTACAACTCGGTTGGTTGCGGCTACGTAGAGCAACATTGGCTCCTTCGATAGTGGGGAGGCTAACACTGGCGCGGTGGCCAACATCTTTTTTAAGTGAGCAAAGGCTTCATCGGCCTGTGGCGTCCAAACGAACTTATCTGACTTTTTCATGAGTTGGTAGAGAGGCAGTGCCTTTTCCCCCAACCGACATACAAACCGACTCAACGACGCCAGGCATCCAGTGAACTTCTGGACATTGTTAAGACACTTCGGCAGCTCCATCCGTTCGATGGATCGGATTTTAGTTGGATTAACTTCGATACCTTGGCTGGAGACGAGAAATCCAAGTAACTTTCCAGCCGGGACACCGAAGGTACATTTTTCCGGGTTAAGCTTCATCCGGAACCTTCTCAAGTTCGCGAATGTTTGCCTTATGTCATCAAGGAGCGTTGCAAACATCATGCAAACATTTGGTCGTGCATGTATACTTGTATGTTTTGACCTATTTGGTCGTGCAAACATTTTTGCATACATCTTTGGTACGTTGCACCTGCATTACGTAAACCAAATGGCATAGTGCGATAGCAGTAAGCCCCCTACGGGGTAATAAACGCTGTTTTTATATGATCATCCGGGTTCAGAGGTATCTGGTGGAAACCAGAATATGCATCA
The DNA here is from genome assembly GCA_023614405.1 of Avena insularis. Lineage (NCBI taxonomy): Eukaryota > Viridiplantae > Streptophyta > Magnoliopsida > Poales > Poaceae > Avena > Avena insularis. The sequence continues at coordinate 41,126,500 of CM042684.1, read as the reverse complement.
ATGAATGACAGTAGTTCGCATCCTACGGTTGAGTCTATGACCTGATCTATCCTCGGCAGTGGAAATGGATCTTTTGGACACGCCTTGTTCAGGTTCGTGTAATCGATACACATGCGCCAAACCACTGCCACGTTCGGATCGTCCTTCTTCTTCTCTACCAGCACCGGATTAGAGAGCCAATCCGGATACAGTACCTCCATGATAAATCTTGCTGCCAGTAACCGAGCTATCTCGTCTCCAATGACGTTTCTCCTATCCTCGGCGAAGCGGCGGAGAGGTTGCTTCACCGGCCTTGCTCCGGGTCTTACGTTCAAAGAGTGCTCGGCCAACTCCCTCGGAACACCTTGCAAGTCCTGTGTAGACCAAGCAAAAATATCCCGATTCTCACAGAGGAAGTTGACGAGCTCGCTTTCCTATTTGTCAGTTAACCCGGCACCAATTGTTACGGTGCGCTCCGGAAACATGTCATCAACTGGAATCTTCTTGGTGTCCTTTGCGGCTTGAAATGAAACGCTGCCATGCGGGGTACTTAATGCCGGCATATATTGCTCTTGTGGACTGAGCTAATGCCGCCACCTCTTGGATTTTCTTTTCTCTTGCGCAATCACGGTGACTCGGCTAGGTTAGACCCGGTGAAGCACACTCCATGGAACATCGGAAATCTCCGCAATGGTAATCGCTCCATTTGGCCGAGCAACTTCATCTTCAGATAAATGATGTGACAGCTTGCCATGAATTTGTTCAATGCTGGTCTTACGAGTAACGCATGATATGCACTTTACAAGATCAACACTTCGAACTCCATATTTTCAGTTCGGCGATTATCCTCGTTCGAATAACGTCGACCGGACTTTGCCTATGGGTTCACAAGAAATGCCCGGTACAATGCCATGGAAAGTTGTTCTCGTAGCCTGGAGCATGTTCTCTGAGATGCCCAACTTGCGCATCGTATCCGCATACATGATGTTAATGCTACTGCCATTATCAATCAAAACCTTGGAGAACCTCACGTTGATGTTCGGTCCAATGAATGTCGGATCTAGCACTAGTGCGTACGAACCTGGGCTCGGCATAAGTTTAGGATGATCTTTGATGTTCCAGGTGATTTCCTGGTCCAACCAAGGCATGTACCTCGTCACTGCGGGCATGACCGCATTGACCTCCATATGTCGGCGCTGCAAGCTCTTTCTATCTATTTCCTCGGTCGTGAACACATAATAACTCTGGTGATGTTCCCTGTACTCGTTCCTTCCCTCGTTTCTGGGGTACCTCTGATCCGGTTGTTGCTGATTTTCCACCTAATGCATTGCATCCCTTCTTTCATTGTTGTCATACCTCGGCGGAGGGGGAGGCAACATTAGCTGTTGCGTGTTTGCTCCGGAGAGCAGTTGCTGCCGGGGTAACTCCTGCCGAGGTTGATCATTCTGGGGTGCCTGAGCATTCCCCGAACAACCTTGCTCTATCTTCCGCATCCACTCGCATTGCCTCGTCGTGTGACCCGCCGGGCTATTCGGATTTGGCGTGTGAAACTTACACGGCTGGTCCAGCATCGACTCATAGGTATACCTCGGACGGTCTTTCTTTTCATGCCACTGTTTCTTTTGCTCTGGAGTCCATGTCTTCTTGCCATCATTTCTTGGAGTCCATTTCCCTCTAGTTCTCTGGCGTTGGTTACTCCCTCCTCCGGATTGATCTTGATTCACTACGGCAACTTGTTTCGAACCGTAGCGATGGTCCGGTCTGTCATATCTCCTTTTTCCTCTGTAATCATTCCTCCAGGATGACCCGGCTCCATCCCTCTGATAGTATTCCTTGTTTGACTCGCTTGACGCGAGCCTCGGTTGAGTCGGATCGCCCAGTGCATATGAATCAGCAATCCGGATCATCTCTGCCAGTGTAACTGGCATTTTCCTCTCCAGCTTCATCCACAGCTCGCTGCCATATCTGCACCCTTGCGCAAACCATGCTATGGCATGCGACTCTATGACACCTTCACACGAGTTTCTCACGGTACACCACCGGGTCAAGAATTCATGATCTGTCTCGTTGGGTCTTTGCTTGCACATTGCCAGGGTCTACGGTCTATTCGGCCTCTGGTATGTGCTTGAGAAGTTGCTGATAAACATTTCTTCAAAATCTATCCAGCAGTTGACGCTTCCAGGTGGTAAATTATTCAGCCATACTCTGTCCGGGCCTTCCAACATCTGGGGCACGTAACGCACAGCCCATCTCAAGTTGCCAGTTGCAATTTTCACTGCCGTAGCATAGTTTATCAGCCAATCCTCTGGCTTGGTACTGCCATCATACGTCTCCGTGCCCCTGGGTAACTGGAAGTTTGGTACCGGCGGTTCCTTCATGATCCGGGGTCCAAAGCACGCTGGACCCGGAGGACCATGACATTCGATCTGTTCCGACCTGTACAGGCGATCCAGTTTTAACCTGGCGTCATCCGGCATCAAATCCCTGCTCCCCAATCTAGACCCTATCACGTGATAGTCTGGTCTGGGGTACCCTGTGTTCACCATCTCCGAATCACCGTCATTGTATCGGTTTTGCTCTCGTTGCACATCTTTCTGCTGCATACCTCGGCCGACGCTTTTCTCTTGCCTCGGTATATTCCGCCGCTGCGGTTGTCCTGCTCGTGCGGAGTTGCGCTGTTCGGCATTGCTGTTGGCAGCGTTCCCTTGACCGGCATTGCCTTGGTCGTGATTACCTTGGCCAGCTTCACCTCGGCTCACACTCCGTCGATCATCATTTTTCCGCATCTCTTTTTCTTTTCCCGCACGCGTTGGGTCGTACGGGACGATCTGTTTGTTTCGTCTGGCCGAGGTTACTACCTCTTCTCTCCTTGGACCGCCATGAGGCGATGATGCGGCTCCAGCGGATTTCTCCGGGTTACCCATCATCGAATGGACGATCTTGGAAGCCCCAGCTCTCTCCGGGTTAGCTCTCAGCAGCTCCTCGTTCTGCCTGTTCGCGATCCGAACCAGCTCGTTAACCCTGTCTTGCTGTCTTTGACGGGCCTCACCCGTCAGACCTTCTAGCTCGGATGCAGCCGCATCTGCTGCTCTGAGGTTTTTCGCCGGGGCACTATACTTCGGCAACCCCACAGACAGATAGTTTTCCGACCCTTCTGCTCCATCATCACCTTCTCTGTTCATCTCACTTATGAGATTTTTCCATTTTACCCTCACTGCATCAACCTTGTTTGCCTTTGCATACTCACACAGCGTCATGTTCAGCGACTGCTGAGCCACGGCTATTTTCTTTGCGCCCTCAAGTATCTTCTGCCGAGTTTCCTCTATCTCGGCCTGTGCCTGAGTCGGATCTATCACTGCTGCTACCGGTTTAGCCAAGCTATCCATAGCTTCCCTCAGTATGTTCTCAGGCCTCTCTAGTGGAGGTCCTCTACCTTTCCTCGGTGCCTTAGGTGTTACTTCCGGGTCTGGTGCCGGATCCTTGCTTGCGCTTGCACCTGCCGCGGTCATCATCACCTCCACATGGTCCGGGGAGCGAGCGATACGCGCACCGTGAGCCACAGTGAGGGGTGGTTCCCCCGCATCGACGACGCGACGCGGATGAACGCACGAGACATCCACTGCAACGTAGACCTTGTGCGTGCCGAGCTTGACGAAGAGGCCGTTGCGCGGAAGCGGGCGCGTGCCGAAGCAGCCAGCGTTGTCGCTGACGAAATCCAGCACTCCAAAGCGTTGAACGAGCCCGGAGACGATGCGTTCGCCGGTGCCGATGAAGTTTCCCGTCCGGATCTTCACCCCTGCTAGCGCTGCTAGCCCCACGGTGGGCGCCAACTGTCGTGGTGGTGTCACAACAGATGCCATGGATAGGCTAAAGGTGGGGACTAATATGCGCTAGGGGAATCCAGGGAGGGATAGTACAGTGATTCTCCACACAGAAGTTTGTATTGCTATCTCTTTAAGATTACAAGTGCTCCTTGAGCTGTATTGGCGAGAGGAGGAAGAAGGAGCTCTCTTACTCTTGCCTAGATCTCCTAGCCCTAAGGAATCACCAAAACAACAAGTGCTCAACCAACTAGAATTCTGCCAACCCCTTCTACCAGAACCCTAACCCCCCTTATATAGAGGTGGTTCGGTCCTGGCCTAGGGCATACGTGGAGGCATATTCCTAAGAATATGCCCCCTCCCAAAGTGGTAACCCGACCGGGATGCTTTTCCCCCGCGCCACACATGCTTTAGCGACGTAGCCTCTGCGGCGCCCGTGTCAGCCGACGTGAGCATCGTCACCCTTGTCAGCCATGACCCGGTAGCCCTGCCCTTGCTTTATTCGCTCATCCAGTACACACCGGACCTTCTTTTTTGACCAGAGAGATTCCTTCCTTCTCCTAGAAGGTAAGCGAGGATCCGAATCATAGTAGATCCGGCTACACCTGTTCCTGCATATAAGTTAGACAAGCATTTCCGACTTACTCCTTAAGTCGGATGAGACAACGTTAGGCGACCCTCCTGGTCCGGGTTACTCCGTGATCCGGCCTGCCTTGAGGTGACTCAGCCAGCATCCGCTTTGACCTTGCCGAACCTCGGCTAACTCGGCCCTTATACCCCGGAGTGACCCTACCCGGGGGTATCCCCCCAACATTGTACCTTCGCAAGTTTGCGAAGGTTTCAGCTAGGTCGGCGAGCAGGTCGTCCTGGCGGGTGGATTTTACCACCACGTTGTCGATGTAGACGTGAATGTTGCGGCCAATTTGGCTCGCTAGACACTCCTACATGCACCTATGGTATGTGGCGCCTGCGTTCTTGAGGCCGAATGTCATGGCCGTGTAGCAGAATGCGCCGAATGGCGTAATGAACGCCGTCTTCTCCTCGTCTTCGACCGCCATCTTGATCTGCTTATAACCAGAGTAAGCATCGAGAAAGCACAGCGACTCTGATCCCGCGGTCGAGTCGATGATCTGATCGATGCGCGGTAGGACGAACTCCTCCTTCGGGCAGCCGCTGTTGAGGTTGGTGTAGTCGATGCACATTCTCCATGTGTTGTTCTTTTTTAGAACCAGGACTGGGTTTGCCAGCCACATGGTGTACTTGATTGTCCGGATGAAGCCTACGGCTAGCAGGCGCTGAACTTCTTCGGCGATTGCTCGACGACGCTCTTCATTGAAGGGCCTAGCGACTGCTTTACTGGTCGCACTTTGGGGTCGGCGTTGAGTTTGTGTGCAGCGAGTTCCCTCGGGACACCTGGCATGTCAGATGGCTTCCATGCGAAGATGTCGTGGTTCTCACGGAGGAACCCAATGAGCGCGCTTTCCTATGCGGGGCTCATGTGCGCCCCAATGGTGACCGTCTGGCTGGAGTCGCCTAGGACGAGCTCGACGGTGCGGGTGTGCGTGGTTGCCCCGAACGTGGAGTTCGCGGCGGTTGGTTTCTTCAGGATGGTGGGGTCGTCCTTGTTGATGTTGCCCGCGTATTTCGCGAGCTCCTCCGCGTGGTCGGTCTCCGTGGCGATGGCGGTGTTGGCGAGCTCGGCGCCTTTGTCCTCGCATTCCACGGCCATGTCAGGGTCGCCGTGGACGGTGATGATGCTGCTTGGCCCGGGGAGCTTCATCATGTTATAGGCATAGTGTGGGGTCGCCATGAACTTTGCGAATGCCTGGCGGTCCAGGACGCAGTGGTAGGGGCTGCGGAAGTTCACCAGCTCGAACACGATTCTCTCCGTGCGATAGTTCGCTGGAGTGCCGAAGGTGACTGGCAGCGTCACTTTCCTGATCGGGTACGCCTTCCGACCAGGGACGATGCCGTGGAAGGTCGTCAGTGTTGGCTCAATGGCTTCTTCTAGGAGCTAGAGCCTTTTGAACGTGTCGAGGTACAAGATGTTGATGGAGCTCCCACCATCCATTAGTGTCTTGGGTAGCCAGTAGTCGGCCACCTTGGGCCTGACTACCAAGGCGACTCGCCCTGGGTATTCGAACCTTGGCGCATGGTCTTGGAGACTCCAGGTGATGCTCTGCTCGGACCAGTTTAGGAAGCGAGGGATGTCGACCTGTGTCACCGTATTGACGGCGACCGCGCGGGCGAGCACCTTCTTCTCGCGCTTGGTGCCGAGTCCGGTGAAGGTGTGTAGCGAGCCGACGGCGGTGCCGAAGCCGCCGCTGTTCCCGTTGTCCTGAGGTGGGTTGTTGTTTGGGTCCTCCCTTGCTCGTCTCGCCTTCTCAATCTCTTTGAGAGAGTGGTAATCGGCGGTGGTGTGGGTGGTGGGTTTTCCCTCCCTGCTATGGTAGATGCAGGGCTGATTGAGCAGGGCAGTGGGGTTGAATTTCGGCCTCGTCGCATTGTTGGCGCGGTAGTTCCCGTTGTCACGGTAGTTTCCTCCGTCACGGCGGTAGTTCTTGGGGTCGCGCTGGCCGTAGCCGATGTTGGCGACGAAGTCGACTCGCCCGTCCGTGCGACGTTTGCCGGTGATGCGGGTGTTGCTGTAGCGCATGTCGCGTACGCGCCCGCTGTCATGGATTCTAGTGCGGCGTCTTCCTCCGGACTCGCCGTCGGAGTCTTGGTTGGGGTCCTCCTCCGCATAGCGCTTGGCAATCTCGAGCGGGGTGGCCGCTTGATGCCGCCCTTCTTGCTGATGAGCGGGAGTACATCCGCCCCCGCGGGTCGACTCCCGCGGCTTGTTGCTCGACGGCCCTGACGAGTAGGGCCTTGGAGTACTAGATCTGTAGCGCGCCGTCGCCTTGGACGTCAAGGTTGGTGATCGCGGCGTCGGCCGCGACGACATTGTCCATCGGGGTGGAGTATAATGGTAGCCCATTGGCGTCACGGGCTTGAGGCGAGATGATGATCGCAGTTGGTCCGGCGGGGGCGTGCGGCCCATGGGTGGTGGAGGGGCCCCGGTTGACGGTGCGCCAGGTGGTGGTCTCGCAGGGTTGCTTTCGCCTAGTGGCGCGTTCTCGCAGTATTCGCGCTCGGCGGCACGCGCGGGGTCGCTTTCGTCGTTGAAGTTCAGGACGCGGCCCTGGACGTTGGAGTTCAGGCGGGTCCTGATGCGGCGCTGGTGATAGAGCGACAGCTCCCGCGCCGTCTCTCATTCGAGGCAGTATTTCTCGCACTCGGCGAGTTTGTTGCGTTGCGCCTCCGCGAGCCACAGGCGGGCTTGCTCCACCTTCGTGACTGTCATAGTCGGCGGGATCGGAGTGGCAAACGGATCTGGCGGTGCGGCCGTGCTGCCCGCCATGTAAATCGCATTGAAGCAATTAGATCTGGCGCGAAAATCCTCGGGGGACTCCGAGCCGGAATCGGAGTCGAAGATCCCCAGGATGGAGGGGTCCTCGAACTCCTCGGGGTTGGAGACTCGCGTGATGGAGTCCTCCCATGATGCGGTGGTGATGGATCCGTCGACCGATGCAGGGGTCGCGGAGTCGGCGTCGTTGTTTAGGGCGTCGTCGTTGGTGGCGACCTAGTCTCGACCGCGTCGCTGGCGGCCGAGTCGTACTCGGTGACGAGGCTCCTGATGGAGCGGACCTGCTCCTCCGAAAGCAGATCGCGGTGTGGCGGCGATCCGCCAACGATCACCGTTGCAGCTGGGTCGATCGCACCGATAAAGCCGACGAAGAGGTTGATGGAGCCGACCGGCATCACCGCGCCGTGAGTGACCGGACGTGATGCCAGGATGTAGCTGCTGGGCAGGATCTGTAAGATCCCGCCGATGGCGCTCATGCGACCGGTGGCGAGCGGCCGATCGATCGGCGAGTAGGGTCTCGCCGCAGAACTCAGGCCAGTCCCGCTATGCCCCACGGTGGGCGCCACTGCCGTGGAAATGGCCACGGCAGTCGCTGCCACCGGCAGCGATTGAGTGTTTCTTTTCACATACCACATATGGATCCACCAGTGTCATTGTGTGTGTGCTCTTTTCACAATCCACCTATGGATCCACCAGTGTCATTGCATGTGTGTTCTTTTTACTAACAACAACCAGAGTCATTGCATGTGTGTTCTTTTCACATACCACATATGGATCCACCAGTGTCATTGCATGTGTGTTCTTTTCACAATCCACCTATGGATCCACCAGTGTCATTACATGTGTGCTCTTTTTACTAACAACAACCAGAGTCATTGCATGTGTGTTCTCTTCAGAGACCACACATGGATCCACCAGTGTCATTACATGTGTGTTCTTTTTACTAACAACAACCAGAGTCATTGAAATGTGTGTTCTCTTTAGAGACCACACATGGATCCACCAGTGTCATTGCATGTGTGTTCTTTTTACTAACAACAACTGGAGTCATTTCATGTGTGTCCTTTTCACATACCACATATGGATCCACTAGTTTCATTGCATGTGTGCCCTTTTTACTAACAACAACCAGAGTCATTGCATGTGTGTTCTCTTCAGAGACCACACATGGATCCACTAGTGTTATTGCATGTGTGCTCTTTTTACTAACAACAACCAGAGTCATTGCATGTGTGTTCTCTTCAGAGACCACACATGGATCCACCAGTGTCATTGCATGTGTGTTCTTTTTACTAACAACAACCAGAGTCATTGAAATGTGTGTTCTCTTAGAGACCACACATGGATCCATCAGTGCCATTGAAATGTGTGTTCTCTTCAAAGACCACACGTGGATCCACCAGTGTCATTGCATGTGTGTTCTTTTTACTAACAACAACTGGAGTCATCTCATGACTATTCTGTTCACATACCACATATGGATCCACCAGTGTCATTGAAATGTGTGTTCTTCTCATTAACCACAGCTAGAGTCATTGGATGTGTGTTCTCTTCAGAGACCACATATTTATCCACCAGTGTCATTGAAATGTGTATTATTTTCAACTACAGCCGTTGGCCACAAACAATCGGGACGCAGAGCTAACCAACAACCACTCTAGGCTTCTAGAAGACGTGATCCCCAATTGTTAGGCCCCGTTGGATCGGGGTGCGTGGACGATAATGATGTCCTTCGCAAGGGCAATCCGCGAGAAGTCTATTCTGCGAACTGATTGGCAGTGGCAACGACGCTGGGTCTATGTCCTTGCCCTTATCCCCTTAACCTCGGGGCCGAAGATCAGATCGTGTTCCTTCATCGCCATGGAGAAGGAGAGGCCCAAACTCAGCTTGCACGAGGCTCAGATGTTCGCCCACTATGACATACTCGCGTCGCCATTCGCGAGGCTTCCGGCCGGCTTCGAGCTCAGCTACGACGGGGTTCCTATCGCACTGCTCTTGTGCGACAATGCGTTGACGAGGCAGATCGAGGAGCACCGCCGCCAGCTATCGGAGCGGAAGAGGGCAATGGCGCGGTACTCGCGCACGAGCGCGTACTAGCGAAAGCTGTTCAAGAAGGAGCGGGCTGCGTTGATTGATGTTGGGGGGATACCCCCGGGTAGGGTCACGCTGGGGTATAGAGGCCGATTTAGCCGAGGTTTGGCAAGGCCAAAGCAAGTCCGGGCCGGGTTACCTCAAGGCAGGCCGAATCACGGGGTAACCCGGACCAGGGGGCGTCCGCCTAACTAAGTCTCAACCGACTTAAGCAGTAAGTCGGAAATGCCTATCTAACTTGTATGCAAGAACGGGTGTGGCCAGATCAGCTATGATCCGGGTCACATCTAGCTTCTAGGAGAAGGAAGGAATCTCGCTGGTCAAAAGAACCCTCGATACGCACTGCCTGAGCGAAGCAGACAAGGGCAGGACCACCGAGGCGTGGCTGACAAGGGTGACGACGACCATGTCGGCTGACGCGGGCGCCACAGAGGCTCACGTAGCCTCTGCATGTGTGACGCGGGGGAAAAGCACCCCGTTCGGCTTACTACTTTGGGAGAAGGCATATTCTTAGGAATATGCCTCCACGTATGCCCTAAGTGGAGACCTAGCTCCCCCTATATAAGGAGGGCTAGGGCCTCTGTAGAAGGGGTTCCGCTACTCTGATTTGGTGAGGGTTTAGGAGTGATCTGTGTGTGAGAGTAAGAGAGCTTCTTCTTCCTCCTCTCGCCAATATAGCTCTAGGAGCACTTGTAATCTTGGAAGCAAAGCGAATATAAACTTCTGTGTGGAGAATCAGTTCACTATCCCTCCCAGGATTCCCCTAGCGTGTATTAGTCCCCACCTTTAGCCTATCCATGGCATCTGCCATGACACCACCACGACAGTTAGCGCCCACCGTGGGGCTAGCGGCGCTAGCAGGGGTGAAGATCCGGACGGGAAATCTCATCGGCACCAACGAACGCATCGTCTCCGGGCTCGTTCAGTGCTTTGGAGCGCTGGACTTTGTCAGCGACAATGCTGGTTGCTTCGACACGCGCCCACTTCTGTGCAACGGCCTCTTCGTCAAGTTGGGTGCGCACAAGGTCTGCGTTGCTGTGGACGTATCATGCGTTCATCCGCAGCACGTCATCGAGGCAGGGGAGCCACCCTTTAGCGTGGTTCACGGGCTGCGTATCACTCGCTCCCCGGACCGTGCTGAGGTGATGATGACTGCGCCAGGTGCAGGCGCAAGCAAGGATCCAGCACCGGATCCGGATGTAACACCTAAGGCACCGAGGAAAGGTAGAGGACCTCCACTAGAGAGGCTTGAAAATGTACTGAGAGAAGCTATGGATAGCTTGGAAAACCTAGTAGCAGCAGTGGTAGATCCGGCTCAGGCACATGCCGAGCTAGAGGAAACTAGGCAGAAAATTCTAGAGGGAGCGAAAAAGATTGTTGTGGCTCAGCAGTCGTTAAACATGACGCTGCGTGAGTATGCAAAGGCAAATAAAGTAGATGCTGTAAAAGTGAAGGGGAGAAATCTCATGAGTGAAATGAACAAAGAGGGTGACAGTCGGATTGAGGAGTTAGAAAACTGTTTGTCCGTGGGGCTGCCGAAGTATAGTACCCCGGCGAAAAACGTCAGAGCAGCGGATGCAGCTGCATCCGAGCTAGAGGGTCTGACGGGTGAAGCCCATAAGAGACAACAAGATCGGGTCAATGAGTTGGTTCGAATCACGAACAGGCAAAATGAGGCACTGCTTAGGGCAAACCCGGAGAGAGCTGGGGCCTCCAAGATCATTCATTCGGCGGTGGGTAATCCGGAGAAATCCGCTGGAGCCGCATCGTCTCCCCATGGTGGTCCTAGGAGAGAGGAGGTAGTAACCTCGGCCAGGAGAAACAAGCAGATTGTTCTGTATGACCCGACAAGGGCAGGAAAAGCAAAAAAGGTACAAAGAAACGACGATCGATGAAGTGTAAGCCGAGGTAACCGTGACCAAGGCAATGTCGGTCAAGGAAACGCTGTTAACGACAATGCTGGACAGCGCAACTCTGCAGGACAACCGCAACAGCGGAATATACCAAGGCAAGAGCAAAGTGCCGGCCAAGGTATGCGATGCACCACGAGAGTGAGACCGGTATAACGATGGAGATTCGGAAATGGTAAATGCTGGATACCCGAGGCCGGACTATCATGTGATAGGGTCGAGATTGGGAAGCAGGGATTTGATTCCAGATGATGCCAGGTTGAAACTGGATCGACTGTATAGGTCGGAGCAGATTGAAAGTCAAGGTCCTCCGGGTCCTACGTGTTTTGGACCCCGGATCATGAAAGAGCCACCAGTACCTAACTTCCAGTTACCCAGAGGCACGAAGACGTATGACGACAGCACTAAGCCGAAGGATTGGTTGATAAATTATGCTACGGCTGTGAAAATTGCTACAGGTAACTTGCGATGGGTTGTGAGATACGTATCCCAGATGTTGGAGGGGCCAGCAAGGGTGTGGTTGAACAATTTGCCGCCCGGAAGTATTAACTGCTGGATCGATTTTGAGGAAATGTTCATCAGCAATTTCTCGAGTACGTATCAGAGGCCAAATAGGCCACAAACCCTAGCTTTGTGCAAGCAAAGACCGAATGAGACGGACCGGGAGTATTTGACCCGGTGGTGTACCATGAGAAACTCGTGTGAGGGTGTGATAGAGTCACAGGCCATAGCATGGTTTGCGCAAGGATGCAGATATGCAAGCGAGCTGTGGCAAAAGTTGCAAAGGAAAATGCCAACTACGTTGGCAGAGATGATCCGGATTGCTGATTCGTATGCTTTGGGTGATCTGACTCAACCTAGGCTCGTGTCCAACGAGTCGAATAAGGAGTACTACCAGAGAGATGGAGCCGGATCAACCCGGAGGAACGATTACATAGGTAAAAGGAGAGATGATAGACCGGATCATCGATACAGTTTGCAACAAGTTGCAGCTGTGAATCAAGATCAGCCAGGAACAGGGAGCAATCAGCGTTAGAAAACTGGAGGGCAACAATGGACACCAAGGAATGATGGCAAGAAAACTTGGACGCCGGAACAGAAGAAACAGTGGCAAGAAAAGAAGGACCGTCCGAGATATACTTATGAATTGATGTTGGATCAGCCGTGTAAGTTTCACACGCCAAATCCGAGTAACCCAGCGGGTCATACAACGAGGCAATGTGAATGGATGCGTAAGATAGAACAAGGTGGTTCGGGGAATGCTCAGGCACCCCGGAATGATCAACCTCAGCAGGAGTTACCCCGGCAGCAATTGCTCTCCGGAGCGAACATGCAACAGCTACTATTGCCTCCCCCTCCGCCGAGGTATGATAACCATGAGAGAAGGGATGCGGTGCATCAAGTAGAAAACCAGCATCAACCGGATCAGAGATACCCCGAAAATGAGGGGAGAAAAGAGTACAGGGAGCATCATCAGAGTTACTATGTGTTTACCACCGAGGAAACATATAGGAAGAGCTTGCAACGCCAACATATGGAGGTCAATGCGGTAATGCTAGCGGTGACGAGGTATATGCCTTGGTCGGACCAAGAAATTACTTGGAACATCAAAGATCATCCCAAGCTTATGCCGATTCCTGGTTCGTATGCATTAGTGCTGGACCCGAAATTCATTGGGCCTAACATCAATGTGAGGTTCTCCAAGGTACTGATTGACAATGGCAGTAGCATTAACATCATGTATGCAGATACAATGTGCAAGTTGGGTATCTCGGAGAACATGCTCTAGGCTACAAGGACAACTTTCCATGGTATTGTACCAGGCATTTCTTGTGAGCCCATAGGCAAAGTCTGGGTTGACGTGTTATTCGGCACGAGAGATAATTGCCGAACTAAGAATCTGGAGTTCGAAGTGGTGAACTTGGAAAGTGTGTATCACGCGTTACTTGGAAGACCAGCATTGAACAAGTTCATGGCAAGCTGCCACATCAATTATCTGAAGATGAAGTTGCCCGGGCCAAATGGAGTGATTACCATTGCTGGAGATTTCTGACGTTCCATTGAGTGTGCCTCAACTGGGTCTAACCTAGCCAAGTCACTCGTGATTGCGCAAGAGAAAAGAAAAATCCAAGAGGTGGCAGCATTTGACGAGGTTTAATCTCGTCAATGCCCATTGTTATGGACTTGGGTTTTGGAGAAGATGGGGATGCTGGAGATCGTGGCACGGTTAACAGACAAGCAACCAGGGGACACGAGATTTACCCAGGTTCAGGCCCCCGGAGGGAAAACCCTACTCCTGCTTGTCTGCTCTTTGATTACGGCGGAACCGAAAGTTACAGGGTGCGCAGATTCGATCTGGCGTGGAGGCGTGTACGAAAGTATGGATCTGTCTGTAGGTTTTTCTCCTCGTTGGACCCTCCTAGCCTTTATATATGGGGAGGCTAGGTCTCAGGTACCGATACGAGTAGGTTACAAGTTGTATTCAAACTCTAGTCTTGCTCTCCAAGGATCCGAAGGCGTCATGGGCCTTGGCCACCCGAAAATCTTCATGGGCGGTATATACATTTGTGGGCCTTCCTTGGGCTGGACCAGGTATGCTGAAGTTATGTACCCGTCGGGTATAACCATGTCAGTAGCCCCCGAGTGTTCAGTCGAATCGTAGATTCGGCTGAGGACTCTTCAATCCTTCGGGTGTAACTCTGTCTTTCAAGAGAATGTGTAGGGATTGTTGATGCGCAGTCGACTCACCCGACGGATCAGGGTCGCTTAATCGCCTTAGGACAAAACAACACGATCTTCTTCAGTGCAAGTCCTCGACTCAACCCGAACATATGTGGCGTAATTCGACTCAGGCCGGAGGACTTACAGGAGTGGAATTCGGTGATTTTAAATGATGTACCCAACGCGTCTGGCCGGATTTTTCATCGCACTGCTGGTACGGATTCATACTAGCGAGCGCAATGTGTGTGTTGCTATCAGATGATATCTGTAGGTCTTATCTTTGCGTCGCAGACGCAGCATCCGAATGTTTATCACCGCGGAGGTGTTTCGGGTGGCCAAGGAGGATGTTACTCACTTAGCATCAATCGGGGCAGAGTTTGCCGAAAAGTTTTTGCATGCGGATCCAGAAGATCGCAGTCGAAGATTTCATAGGGTGCACGACCAGCGCTCCCTATGGGAGTAGCCCCCGAGTGTCTGTTCGAGTCGTAGACTCGAGCGGAGACTTTTTGTGCAAGCATTGCTCAGTTTTTTAGTCCGTAGGACTAGAAAATTTTCGGATGCTGAAATCCTTCCTCCCTATGGGAGTAGTCCCCGAGTCCGTAGTGGAGTCGTGGACTCGACGTAGGACTCGAAGCTCTTGTGTGTGAACGTCCATCGCTCCAGTTTGGAGTAGCCCCCGAGTGTCTAGCGGAGTCGTAGACTCGGGCAGAGACTCGAGTCTTGTATCATGCAACGGTAGTAGAAAAATCTTGTGGGCGTACCGCTGACCCGGAAGTACATCGGGTGCGCGACCAGCGCTCCTGATAGGAGTAGCCCCCGAGTATTTAGTCGAATCGTAGATTCGAGTGAGTACTCTTGGCTTTGTAGCCGTAGTTGGTGCTAGTATAGCTTTTGATGACGTCAGTGCTGACGATCGATGACCTCAAGCGTCTGCTGCGCCAGAGATGACTTGACTGGACGAAGCGTGGGTCCCACTTCCTGACTTTGAATTGACCGGTCACGCGCGGCGTGGAAATGATTACGGCATTTCCTTGATTTCTGCGCGTAGTGGACGTCGTGGGAACGACGGTTCGTTTTGGTGCTGACACGTGTACGGCCAGATCTGCCGTTGGCGTTAGGTCTTCTCGATGGACGGCCAGTGTGCGTCGTCTTTGCTGTTATAATCCGTGGTGAAAATCGTGGTTTGTTTTCATCGCACCAGTTCTTGCATTTTACTGCCTCCTTGCGCTCGAGCGATTCTTGCTGCGTGCTGAGAGTTCCTTTCGCATTTCCTTTGTCTTCGCTGCTATAACGCCACCACCGCCGTAGCGCCATGGGGAAGAAGAAATCCTCATCTACAGTTGGGACCAGCGCTGCCGGAGGCAAGAAGGGCGCCGCCGCTGCTCGTGTCACCGATGGTGGCTGGCGGCGATCAGAGACACGGGAGAGCGATCTCCGCAAGCTGCGCGAGCGGAGCCTGATTCCGCAGGATACGACGGCCGTGAGCCTCCCCGGTAGTGAGGTAATCCCCCGTCCCCCATCTGGGTACCAGGTTATGTTCGTCGCCTTTGTTTTGCGTGGGTTTTCGTATCCAGTCCATGACTTCCTTCGTGGACTGCTCTTCTTCTATGGGGTTCAACTCCATCATCTGTCTCCCAACTCTCTTCTCCACATTGCGTGTTTTATCACGCTTTGCGAGTGTTGGCTTGGCATTGAGCCGCACTTTGGCCTCTTCCGGAAGCTGTATTCCAGAGGAGGCAGTCTGGTTCGGATGGTGTGTATCCCATTGGGGGTTTCATCATCTCTCTTAGTCCCGATGTCCAATTCTTTTCCTTCTCCATGTCCGAATCTGTCCAGTACTGGTGGAGGAAATGGTTTTACATCCGTGACTCCGTGCTGCCTGGGCAAGATTTTGGTCTTGTGCCTTTTGACCCCTCCCAGTTAATTGTGAAGAAGAGGTCCTGGAAAAATCAGATCTTAGACGGTGAGGTGGCGGAGATAGAGGCCTTGTACCGTCGGGTGGAGGAGCTCCAATTGATTCCTGAGAAGGAGGTGAACGGTGTCGACATCATCCGGGTGTTTCTTGAGCGTCGGGTGCGCTCCAAAGCGAGGGCGCATCCGATGTTTCTTTACTCTGGGCGCCGTGATCCGACGAGGGTTTCGAGTGAGAAAATCTCCGAGGTGGAACTTGACAGGGCTCTTCGCGTGCTGTTGAAGTTCAAGGCCGATGAGGAAATCCCGGGGAAGTCGTTGACTCCGCCCTTTTCGTCGACGTTGGCCGTGCCAAAGGTGTAGATTTGTGCACGTAGTGCTTCCCTTATGTTTTGTCAGTTGTGTACTTGTGTCCTTTTGTTTGCTAACAAAGTTTCTTCTCATCTTGTAGAGCTTCAAAGTGCCAGGCATGGCGCCACCATTGCCCGAAAGGTATCCGAATGCCCCGGATAATGAAGTGGTGGATTCCGTGTCCGAGCTTCCTTCGGCGCGATCTCCGGCAGAGGATGCCGACGAGTCGGGTGAGGACCATTCGCTCGAACGATCCCTGAGCTCGAGCGAGTCTTCGGATGCTTCAACTCCTCCGACTCCCAGGAATCCTATGGGTCTTGAGCGTCATGATGATGTTCAGGGGGGTTCGTCTTCTCCTATTCGCTGTTCGCTCGAGCTGTTGTTCGCACCCGCCAAAGAAAGCGGAAGAAGGAAGAGAAGGAGGAGAAGAAGGAGGAGAAGAGGGCCCGAAGGGCTTCTCCTATCTTTGACCTGAGCGCGTTGGGCTCGTAAGTGTGCTTGTTGCCACTGTTGTCTTTTGTTCACTTGTTATATTTGCGCCTGCGTTGATTGGTTCGTATGTAGGCAATCCTCCGACGGCTCTAGTGATGGAGCGCGAGATGATGGGGGAGTCGAACATTGCGTCGCCTCCTCCTCAGATGGTGGTGACTTCGGGTGGCGCCGCTCCGGATCCTCCTGTGCAGGAGAGGATGGTGGTTGCGCCAGAATTTCGCAGCGGGCTGCGGGTTCGCCGAGCACGAAGTAAGTTTTTACGCTTCACGTCACGGGGAGCCCCCAGCGCCTTCGGATGCTGATGTTGTGTTTGCTTCTTTGTGTTGGGCGAGCCCCGAGTCCTGGCTTACCGATGTTGTTTTTTTCTGCAGCCTTTTGTCCAAGAGGCAAAGCGGTGGAGGCGCGCCTAATGCTGGAGGCGAAACTGCGGCAGCTGCAAGGTATTCGTCTGCCTTGTAGTACTTATCTTGCTATATCTTGGTCCTGTTTGTTGACACTTGCTTGTTGTAAATGCAGAGGAGCATAACGACTCTCTTCGTGAGGTCGATGCTCTGAAGAAGAGCTTTGGCCAATCGGAGCAAGGTCGAATCACTGCTAAGGCTAAAGAGCGCTTGAGCTGAGCTGACGAAGGCAGCCGAAGCGAAAGAGCGTCTGCAGCAGGAAGCCGCAGATCGTGAGGAGCAGCTGGCCACCGTTGCGGCTGCTCGTGAAAAGGGGGTGGCGGAGAAGCTCATGGCTGCTGCCAAGGCTATTTCGGGTGAGTGCTAGTTTTTGCACTTGCTTCTTTTTCTTCGGGTCCTCTTCTATGTTGCTATTCTTCATGTGTTCTTCTGTTTTGTCTCGTATGCCGCGGCATCGAGTTTGACTGGTGCTCGGAGCACGGAGTGCTCGATGATGCCACTGTGGCGGTCAAGACCGCCGCAGACATGCCAACTCCTTGCCAAGGCAAAGGAGGTCCTTGGTCGCTTCTACCAGAGCTCTTCCCGGGCGCAACCCTTGAAGATGTGGGTGCTCGCAGGCTCACACCGGCGCCGCAGCTGCAAGCGCAAGCGTAAGGGCATCAATAGCGTCTGTTGAGGTGGCGATGGCCATGGCGGCTGGGGCGGAGCTGGATCTGCCCCAGATTACTTCTCGGATGCCGACGACTGCAGATGGATCCGAGGTAGCCTTCGCTGCTTACTCCGCTCGCTGCAAACGATATGGGCCCAAGCTCATTGACTTGTTGTCTGAGTACGCGCTGCGGCAGCAGGGCGAGGCCAAAGCTAGGCAGTCTGGCTCTGAGGCGACTCGGTGTCCTACGCCTTAGGCATAGGAGATGTAGGGTAGTATGTAGTTTACTTTTGCTGTAAATATCTTTTGTAGCACCATTCTTGAGCCACGCAGTGGCCTTATTTAATGAATTCCTCCGAGTTGGGCTTTATCTTTGGCTGAGTGTCTGTGTGCCTTCTTTTCTTCGCTTAGGTTCCTTCGGTGTTGACCTTGGTACATCATCCGAAAGGCCCTTGCGAGCATTGTTGGATGATTCCTCGCAGCTCGCTCATGGGATCGCGTCGCAGCTTGGAGAGGATTTGCTTGGGCTACGCGGTCGCCGACGCTTTGGAAGTCCAAAGCGGACCGTAGTGCAGCTAGAGAGGAATACTTGATGGCGGAGCTGGTCGGCTGTCCGAGCAGCTACGTAAGTCGATCCTTCTTTCGGTCGTAGCTTAGTTCTTCGGTGAGCCTGTTGGCCTTACTCTTGTTCTCAGGTTGTTGTCGCAGCGAATCTCGGCCAAGGAAGAAAAGGAGCGCATTGCTGTTCGAGTCAATTGTTTGACTCAACGGGACATGGAAGTCGGTGGCTTCTTTTGGATGGATCGCGATCGTGCCATGGTTCTGGCAACAGTGCAGGATCGCGTCTTCCAGGTTTCGCGGGTGCTTCACCAGGTGCAGACATCGCTGTCCTCGGTGTTGCACGTCATGTTTCCGTTGGATGGCGTGCCGACGACCCTTGCAGGCCTTCTGGCGAAGTTTCGGAGTTCCAGCAATGTCCAGGAGCTGGTGCGGCAGCAGCTTGTCGCAGGGGTGAAGGCTGCCTTGTCTCTTGTGAGGGTGCATCGCCCTGATGTAGATTTGGCTGGCATCGGGCCACCTCCTCGGTCGATGGTGGCGAGTGGAATATGCGTCCGCATTACGCTGCTGTAAGGCGATGTCTTAACAGATTGTAGATTTGTTTGAGCAGGCGTGCTATTCTGCAGAATAGGTAGAACCTGAAAATAAACAGATAGATGTAAAATTTGTATATTGCGGCTGGGCGTGTATGTACCCTTTGTTGTAAAGGTTTGCTTGTTAGCGAGCATGCAGTGCTTTGATTAAGTACGTGCCCTTTTCGTTAGCCTGACGTGGTCAGCTACTCAGGTGTACACGTGTTGTCCTCAGTCGATGAAATCGTGAGGTGGGGGGAGCCCCCGAGCACGTAGTGCTTTGATTTAGTACGTGCCTTTTCGCTTTTCGACGTGGTCACTACTCGTGTACACGTTTGTCCTCGGTCGATGAAATCGTGAGGTGGGGAGCCCCGAGTGCGTTAGTAGCATGTAATCAAAGTTGCAGAGAAATAGTCAACCGAAGGTTGGGAGCGAGACACTTAGCTTTATTTGTAGCGTAATGGAGGAGGTACATGGTTCGGCTGAGTAGCCTTGGCCGTAAGCCTTATTGAAAGTAAAAAGGGGTACATTGCCCATTGCTATGGGTAGAATCGTCGCAGCGTAGACGTTCCATGGGTTGGAGTATGCACCTGCACTCCACGCTTGAGGCGATAGGCGCCACCGGGATGACCTCGGTGATGGCATAGGGTCCTTCCCATGGCGACTCGAGTTTATTCGGTCGCTTTTGCTTGAGTCGCAAGACGAGGTCTCCTTCGACGAAGCCTTGAAAGCAGCGGCTGTGATAGTTGCGGAGACTTTGTTGGTACACCGCGGATCTAGCTGCCGCTATATCCCGTGCTTCGTCGAGTGTGTCGACGGCATCTTCGAAAAGCGCCGTGATTTGGCTTATTTAAGCGACGACTGTGGGGCCTGGTGACGCATTGGCTGGTAGCACAGCCTCAGCTCCGTGTACCATGAAAAACGGTGTGTAGCCGGTGGAGCTGTTTACGTGGTTCGTAAGCTCCACAGATGCACGGTAGCTCTTTCGTCCAGTTGCCAGCTTTGTGCTCGAGTGAGCTCATGAGGCGTTTCTTGATGCCAGCGCCGATTAGGCCATTGGCCTTTTCCACTTGCCCGTTTGTTTGCGGGTGCGCCACTGAGGCGTACGTGATATTGATCTCGAGTCCTTCGCAGAAGTCCTGGAATTCTTCGGAGATGAAGTTTGATCCGTTATCGGTGATGATGCTGTGCGGTACGCCGAACCTGTAGACTATGGATTCTAAGAACTTGACGGCGGTTTTGCCCTTTTGGTTGGTGACTGGCATGGCCTCGATCCACTTGGTGAATTTGTCGACTGCGACCAAGAGGAAGGCGTGTCCTCCCTTCGAGGATTTTGGCAGTTTGCCGATCATGTCAAGGCCCCATTGAGCAAAAGGCCAAGCTATGGGTATGGGTCGAAGTTCGGACCCAGGTGCGTGCGGTTTGTCGGCGAACCGTTGGCACCCGTTGCATCTTCGGACGATGTCCTTTGCGTCGCTCATGGCCGTTGGCCAATAGAATCCTACTCGTAGAGCTTTGGCGATAAGGGAGCGGCTGCCTGCGTGGTGTCCGCAGATGCCCTTGTGGATATCTTGGAGTATGGTCTTGCCATCGCTGATGGTGACGCACCGTTGTAGGACGCCTGTAATGCTGCGTTTGTATAGTTCGCCGTTGATGATGGTGAAGGCTTTTGACCGACAAGATATGCGCCGGGCATCTGTCGGGTTGTCTGGTAAGTTTCCGTTTAGCAGGAACTGGAGGTATGGACGTGTCCAGGTTTCTTCGACTGCCATGACCTGCATCAGGTTGACCATGGCGACTTCGGTATCCAACTTTTCGGGTCCCTCTTGACCTTCGGGTAGCGTAGCCCCCGAGTGTTCTGCTTCTTCGGGTGATCCCTTGGGGAATTTCCGCTTGATGGATGGCACGCAGATCTGTTCGAGGAACACACCTGGTGGTACTTTTGCGCAAGTGGAGCCGATGTTGGCGAGTTTATCGGTCTCCTCGTTGCTCTCTCTTCCGACGTGCCGAAGTTCGCAGCCGTCGAATTCTCCTTCGAGTGCGTTGTATAGTGCGCGGTACGCGATCATGTTTTCGGCGTGTGCGTCGCACTCATTCCACGTCTGCTGGACGACAAGGTTGGAGTCACCGTAGATGACCAGGCGCGTTGCGCCGCATATTTTTGCCATCCGCATGCCATGGATGAGGGCCTCGTATTCGGCCTCGTTGTTGGAGGCTCTGAATTTCATCCGGCGACGATTTCATCTTGTCACCTTGCGGGAGGTCATGACTCCTGCCTCCGCTTCGCGTTTGGAGCCGCTAAAATGCATTGTCCAGATCGCGACATGTCTGGGGTGTCAGGCAGCTGCAGCTCCATCCAGTGCACCAGAAAGTCCAGAAGGACTTGAGATTTGATTGCGTGTCGCTTCTCGTAGATGATGTCCAGTGGTGATAGTTCGATGCCCCACAGGGCCACGCGTCCTGTGGCCTCTGGATTGTTCAGGATGCTGTTTAGGGATGCCTCGTTGACGACCATCACCTGATGCTCCTGGAAGTAGTGGCTCAGTCGTCGAGCCATCATGAACACGCCGTATGCCAGCTTCTGGTAGTGCGGGTACCGCTGTTTTGTTGGAGTAAGAACTTCGCTGAGGTAGTAAATTGGGCGTTGTACCCCATGGGTCTTGCCTTCTTCGGGTCGTTCGACCACGAGTACTGTGCTGACCACCTGGTGTGTGGTTGCTATGTACAGCAACAGGGGCTCGCGCTCTTTTGGCGTGACCAAAACGGGCGAGGTGGAGAGGAGCCGCTTGAGGTTTTCGAATGCGTCGTTGGCTTCTGGTGTCCACTCGAACTTGTCTCGCTGGCGCAGTTGGTAAAATGGTAGGGCCTTCGCCCATGCGGCCGATGAACTCGCTTAGTGCCGCTACTCGCCTGAGCTGCTGAACGCCTTGAGGTTTTTCGCTTCTCCATTGTCATGATAGCTTTGATTTTCTTCGGTTCGCGATCCTCGTTGAGAGATGAAGTATCCGGAGCAATGACTGAGGGCACGCCGAAGGCGCACTTTTCTGGATTGAGCTTGATCCTGTAGCGATCAAGATTGTTGAACGTCTCGCGGAGATCGTCGATAAGTGTTCTTGCTTCCTTGGTTTTGATGACTATGTCGTCGACATAGACTTGGATGTTGCGACCGATCTGGTCCTTGAGGCAGGCCCACATGCATCGCTGGTACGTGGCACCCGCGTTCTTTAGCCCGAAAGGCATTGTGTTGTAGCAGTATACTCCGAACAGTGTGATAAACGCCGTTTTCTCTTGATCTTCGACCTTGAGTCGAATCTGGTTATAGCCTGAGTAGGCGTCGAGGAAGGAGAGTTTCTCACAACCTGCAGTCGAATCGATGATATGGTCGATCCGAGGGAGAGGGAAATGGTCCTTAGGGCAGTGTTTGTTCGTGGCGTGAAGTCTACGCACATCCGCAGGATGTCCGTGTCCTTCTTCGACCATCATCATGTTTGCCACCACTCGCTTTCCTTGATTTCCGGATGAAGTCTGCTGCAGTAATCTGTTGATCTCTTTGTCGATAGCTTCGTGGGTCTGGCGTCTTCGGATGGACTGCTGACTGGTTTGGTGTCCGGAAGACATTGAGTGCGTTTCGGCGAATTCCTCGAACTCTGGCATGTCCGCAGGACACCAGCGAAGATTTCCCAGCTCACGGAGGAATTCGACGAGTGCGCTTCCTATCGGTGTTGAGGTCGCTTGGCGATTAGCACTGTCTTGGAGGCATCCGCTGGATGGACCTGTACTTTTGGTGTTGATGGTGGAGTCGAAAGACAGGTGCGTTCGCTTGGTGACCGGGGTAGCCCATTGTCCGTCACCGTGGAGCCTTACAAGCTCGCCTTTGCATGCGAAGGACTAGGAGATTTTGTTGAAATCCTCGCCGCATTGGTTCGATCGGGTGAAGCTCCGTGGATTGTGATGACGCCTTGGTCCTGGCATCTTGAGTAGTAGGTATGCGTAGTGGGACGGCCAGAACCTTGCGAATGCTACGGCCCCGTGATGGCGTGGTATTGCGACGGCCACCCACCACTTTGAATTCTAGGCGCTCCTGCCGAAAGTTGTCCGGTGTCCCGAAGATGACGTCGAGCCCTATTTTGCCTAGGGGGAAGATGCCCTTCCCTGGGACAATGCCGTGGAATGTCGTGTCTGATTGTTCCAGGCTGCATTGCGGGATCCGCATAGCTGCTAGAGTGCTTGCGAATATTAGGTTGATGCCGCTGCCGCCGTCCATGAAGACGCGACTCATCACGAAGCGCTTCTCCAAAGACCAGGCAAGCATGACCTGGGCGAGGATCTGGCAAGGTGATCCGCGGGTGAATGTGATGCAGACTCGATCCGCTGAGGTACTCAGGGATTGCAGGCGGAGTTGTCACGGCCATGTTGATTTGTCGGGTGATTTTCTTCTGCACCCTGTTTGTGGGACGTCCCTTCTGTATCATATTGAGTGCTCCTTTTGGTGGGGGGTAAGCGACCCCAGCGTTGTTTTGCGCTGGTGCGACTGGTTGATGTGGGCCTCCAATAGGCGGCGGTGGAGGAGCTCCATGTGCTATTTCGCCTGGTGCAAGTGCATTTCCGAACGCAGGAATTGGAGCTTGTTGCCTCATCTGTACCATGCTTTCGCTGAGTTTCTGGAACTCGCGGCAGTCCTTGAGCATGTGGCTAGCTTTCTTTTTGCCATCTTGTTTGTCGATGTAGAAGTGGATGGTGCATGGACCCGAAAGTTTGTCGAGTGCTGAAGGTCCGTTGTCGCGGTCGCGGCATTGCCACGACTGCGTTCGTCGTCGGTCGTCGCGGAAGTTTCCGCTGCGGTATCCTCTGCTGCTGCGGCTGATGTCGTTACGGCGGTCGGCGTAGCCGGCTGCGACCATGTCGGGTCTGTCGCGGTCCTCGTAGACGCGTGGTCTCCTCTTGCTGCGGCGTTCGCGTCTTGGCCAGATTCGCCCTCTTCATCTGATTGCGCCTGGATGCAATCTTCGCCATCCGCCAATCGCTATGTATTTCCATGAGCTGGTCGAGTGTCTTGGGCTTTACGCCCAAGTTTCTCCTTGAAGTTCTGGGCGTTGACGCCGCCCCTGGCGTCGATGGCCCGCTCTTCGGAGATGTGTGCTGCGGAGTTCTTGGTCGTAGACCAGCGTAGTATGTACGAGCGAATAGATTCACCCGTTCTCTGAGTGCAGGCTCGCAGCTCTTCGATTGAGGCGGGCCTTTTGCTGGTGCCTTTGAAGTTTCGGATGAAGCTATAGGCGAGCTCCTCCCAGCTTCGGATAGATCCTGATGATAGGCTGCTGAGCTGCAGGCCGCGCCGCCACCGCATGAAGGCATTGCATGGCGGTTTCTTTGTTGCCTCCGTGAAGCTTGACGGATGATAGATGGTCGTTGAGCCAGGACTTTGGATCTTGCGTGCCGTTTAACTTCGGAGTATCCGAAGGAAGCTTAAAGTTGCGTGGCATCTGTGTTCGCCGGACGGATCTGCTGAAGCATCGAGCCCCGCAGAGTTCTCCTTCGTCTTCATCCATCTCAGATTCGGATGAACATGCGCGTTTGGCACGTGCTTTGTCGATCTTGCGCTGTGTAAGCTTGTCTCTGGCGTCGTAGTCGTGTTTGTGGCGGTGCGAGCTCTTCTTCCTTCGAGGAAGGTCGTGTTCTTCTTCATCTTCGGATGAGGGAGTGGGGATCCGGTCGCTACCGCCGGAGCTTTTCTTCGCCCGTAGGAGCATCTTCGTGGAGCGCAGCTGATTAGTCCTAGTCCGTGAGTGCGGACCTATGCATGGCCCTTTTCGGTCCCCTCCGGAGGTGGGTGAGCTGCAAGATACGCAGTGGCTGCCATGATCGCGCTTGTGGCGTCTTCGGGTGATGTTGCCGCGCCCATATCCATGAACGATATGTGGAGGGTTCGGTCACGCCACGCCGCTCCTTCGGTCCATGTTTTCCACCCGAGAGTGGTGCTTGTTTCCTGATTTCCAGTGCCGGAGCCGGTCCCATGGCGGAGAGCGCAGCTCGTCGACCGGACTCGAGGCTGCTTTCTTGCGCTTATCGGCGCCTCCTGCATCTTGACTTGCTTCTTGTGCTCCTCGATGAGGAGGTAGTGGTATGCCATCAGCAGGTCACGTGGGGAGTCCAGAGGTAGGACTATTTCGCCTGCGACGGCGCGGCGTGCTTCGGCCCATCCTTCTTTGCTAAGTTGGATGAGGTGGCCCCTTTTTTCCCCGTTTTCACCGTTTCTGTCCTGCGGGTTGGGGTTGGGTGGCGGGTTGGGCGTTTCCTCGTCGGTTTGGATGATTGCGCGCATGATAGCGCCGCAGATTGGTTGATCGCCGCAGCTTTCGGATCCGGAATCGTAGGTCCCTTCATCCGAAGGTGGATCGCACAGATCGGAGTTACAGCTGCTGCTGTCGAAAAACTCATCTGTTGATGGTGACGTGCGTAACACAGGGTGTGGAGCCCATGAAGCGGGCCTGATCGGTGGCACGGGCATCCGCTCGGGGAGGCGGAGGGTGCCAGCTTGTCCCACCTGGAAGCAGAAGCTCCCGAACAGAATTTCGAGTCCGTCGCCTACAGGCTCGAAATCCTTCATGGTGTCCGGCGAGTGGGCGGTGAAGTCGAAAGCGCCGAAGAGGAGGTGATTCTCCGTCGCCGAGGAGTTGTAGATCGATCGGGTCGAACCACGACAATCAGCAGCCCCAATTCCCCACAGACGGCGCCAATTGACGAGGTTTAATCTCGCCAATGCCCATTGTTATGGACTTGGGTTTTGGAGAAGATGGGGATGCTGGAGATCGTGGCACGGTTAACAGACAAGCAACCAGGGGACACGAGATTTACCCAGGTTCAGGCCCCCGAAGGGAAAACCCTACTCCTGCTTGTCTGCTCTTTGATTACGGCGGAACCGAAAGTTACAGGGTGCGCAGATTCGATCTGGAGTGGAGGCGTGTACGAAAGTATGGATCTGTCTGTAGGTTTTTCTCCTCGTTGGACCCTCCTAGCCTTTATATATGGGGAGGCTAGGTCTCAGGTACCGATACGAGTAGGTTACAAGTTGTATTCAAACTCTAGTCTTGCTCTCCAAGGATCCGAAGGCGTCATGGGCCTTGGCCACCCGAAAATCTTCATGGGCCAGCGTATGTCTGCTGTGGGCCTTCCTTGGGCTGGACCAGGTATGCTGAAGTTATGTACCCGTCGGGTATAACCATGTCAGCATTAGCTCAGTCCGCGTAGCAGTATATGTCGACACTGAGTAACCCGCATGGTAGCGTTTCGTTCCAAGCCGCAAAGGATACTAAGAAAGTGCCTGTTGATGATATGTTCCCAGAGCGCACCGTAACAATTGGTGCCGGGTTGAATGATAAATAGGAAAGCGATCTCGTCAACTTCCTCCGTGAGAATCGGGATATTTTTTCTTGGTCTACACAGGACTTGCAAGGTGTTCCGAGGGAGTTGGCTGAGCACTCTTTGAACGTGAGACCCGGAGCAAGGCCGGTGAAGCAACCTCTCCGCCGCTTCGCCGAGGATAGGAGAAAAGTCATTGCAGACGAGATAGCTCGGTTGCTAGCAGCAGGATTTATCATGGAAGTACTCTATCCGGATTGGCTCTCTAATCCGGTGCTGGTGGAAAAGAAGAAGGATGACCCGAACGTGGCAGTAGTTTGGCGTATGTGTATCGATTACACGAACCTGAACAAGGCGTGTCCAAAAGATCCATTTCCACTGCCGAGGATAGATCAGGTCATAGACTCAACCACGGGATGTGAACTGTTGTCATTCATTGATGCATATTCTGGTTTCCACCAGATACCTCTGAATCCGGATGATCAAATAAAGACCGCATTTATCACCCCGTATGGGGCTTATTGCTATCGCACCATGCCGTTTGGTTTACATAATGCAGGTGCAACGTACCAAAGATGTATGCAAAAATGTTTGCACGACCAAATAGGTCAAAATGTACAAGTGTATGTGGATGATGTGGTTATCAAGACCAAGGAAAGCAAAACGCTCCTTGACGACATCAGGCAGACATTTGCAAACTTAAGAAGGTTCCGAATGAAGCTTAACCCGGAAAAATGTACCTTCGGTGTCCCGGCTGGAAAATTACTCGGATTTCTCATCTCGACCGAGGTATCGAAGTTAATCCAACTAAGATCCGGGCCATTAAACGAATGGAGCTGCCGAAGTGTCTTAACGATGTCTAGAAGTTCACTGGGTGCCTAGCATCATTAAGTCGGTTTGTATGTCGGTTGGGAGAAAAGGCATTGCCTCTCTACCAACTCATGAAAAATTTGGATAAGTTCGTTTGGACGCCACAGGACGATGATGCCTTTGCCCACTTAAAGAAGATGTTAGCCACTGCACCAATGTTAGCCTCTCCACTATCAAAGGAGCCAATGTTGCTCTACATAGCCGCAACCAACCGAGTTGTAAGTGCAGTGATTGTGGTAGAGCGCGACGAAGAGGGTAAGTCGGTGCAGAGGCCAGTGTATTACTTGAGCGAGGTATTATCTGCCTCAAAGCAGAACTACCCACACTTTCAAAAGGTGGCATATGGTGTCTATATGGCAGCAAAGAAGTTAAAGCATTACTTTGAGGAGCACCCCATCAAAGTAATATGTGAAGCTCCCATATCCGAGATAATGGGTAACAAGGATGCAAGTGGTCGAATCGCAAAATGGGCAATCGAACTAGCTCCTTATGCGCCACAATATGACAGAAGAGAAGCAATCAAGTCTTAGGCTGTGGCGGACTTTTTTGTGGACTGGACCGAGGTACAATACGAACCACCGCCACGAGATCCGAACTACTGGAGGATGCATTTTGACGGGTCAAAAACAAAAACCGGGCTAGGCGCCGGAGTTGTGCTTACCTCGCCAAATAAGGACCAGCTGAAATATGTGCTGCAAATCCATTTAGCGGCATCGAACAATGTCGCTGAGTATGAAGCACTTGTGCATGGGCTCAAAGTGGCAAAAGAGATTGGGATATGTCGGATACTATGCTTTGGCGACTCGGATTTGGTAATACAGCAAGTGTCGGGGTTGTGGGATGCCCTGGATCCAAACATGGCTCTGTACAGATTTCATGTGCAGAAGATATCTGGTTACTTTGAGGGGTGTGAATTTCACCATGTACCCCGAGTGGAAAATGAGGCTGCCGACATGCTGTCAAAGCTCGGATCAACCCGACAAGCAATTCCACCGGGTGTAGCATTGGAACACCTCAGAAAATCATCTATCATGCCGTCCCTAGGAACTGACTCAATCTATGTCCCGGAAAATATGGAATCTGGAGCTGAGCCCATGGACATTAACATGGGAGGTGGTGCGCGAAACCCGGGGACTGCATCAGCAAACCCGGGGACTTCCTCAGCGAACCCGAGGACTGCCTCGCAGGACCCGGGGACTGCTCAGCGTGATCCGGTTGAAGATATGCCGGTGGATCAGATGGAAATTGATAAGGATGTGTTCCCTGTGCGAGCAATACCAGCTTGGGCACTGCCTATATTTCAATTCTTGAAAGATGGAACGTTACCCACTGAGGAGGTGTTATCCAGGCAAACTCAGAGGAGAGCAAAGGCATACACAATTATCAATTCCGAGCTGTACAAACGCAGTGTGACCAATGTCTTCCAGCGGTGCGTTGACCCGGAAGAAGGGCTTGACATCCTCCGAGATATACATCAAGGGGAGTGCGGGCATCATGCCTCGTCCCGAGCCTTGGTGGCAAAAGCATTCCGGCACAGACTCTACCGGCCAAGTGCCTTAGAACAAGCAGAATATCTGGTGAGAAAATGCAATGGTTTTCAGAGGTATGCTACCAAGACACGTATGCCAATGTCGGATCTCAAGACCATACCAATTACATGGCCATTTGCCGTATGGTGCTTGGATATGGTTGGCCCCTTTAAACCAGCAAGGGGAAATATGACTCACATCTTGGTCATGGTGGATAAGTTTACAAAATGGATTGAAGTGAAGCCTATAAGAAAGTGTGATGGAGCTACGGCCGTAACATTTCTCAAAGACATTATCTTGAGATACGGTTATCCTCACAGTATCATAACTGATAATGGCACAAATTTTGCTGAAGGAGCATTTGCACAATTCTGCCGAGATAAGAAGATCCGGCTGGACGTTGCCTCGGTAGCCCACCCTGCATCGAACAGACAGGTGGAAAGATCCAACGGATTAGTTTTATTCGGGATAAAACCCCGGCTCATTGAGCCTCTACAAAGATCAGCAGGGTGCTGGATAGAAGAACTACCAGCGGTACTGTGGAGTTTAAGAACAACTCTGAATCGATCAACAGACTATACGCCATTTTTCTGGTATATGGAGCAGAAGCTGTATTACCAGCCGACATAGAGCATGATTCGCCTAGGGTCACCCAATACACAGAAGCCAAAGTGCAAGAAGCCCGGCAGAATGATGTTGATCTGCTGGAAGAAGCGAGAGAATTGGCATTGTCCAGATCCGCCATATATCAGCAAAATCTCCGACGCTATCATAGCCGAAAAGTAAGCCTCCGAGTCTTCCGGGAAGGCGATCTGGTGCTCCAGTTGGTACAACATACTGCTGGCATGCATAAATTATCCCCCCATGGGAAGGGCCATTCATCGTGAGCAAGGCATCGCACAATGACTCTTATTATCTTATAGATGCAAAGCCATAGGAAAAGAACAAGGCGGACAGGTCCAGCGAGGAATCTAAGCGTCCATGGAATGTAGCTCTACTTCGTCCTTTTTACAATTAGCAAAGAAGTGTATGTATCCGAGTCTTCTCATGTGTCGGTATGTATGCCGACAATGAGCTTATCAATGAAGTGTTGGCACCTCGAGCAGTAACTCGGGGACTACCTCAATAATATTTGTTGTCTTTTGTGCGTTAGCTGGAATAAGTTGTTCTGCTTAACTCGGATTAGTAATGTGTGAGCACCAAGAACCCAACTCTTTGACTTGCTGCTGTCCAACAAGAATTGGCTTCATGGCAAGCAAGAGAACAAGTTTGGAATTGCGTAGCACATGAAAAATGACTAAGGAAAAGAACTTAATCGAGCCAACGTTTGTTTTTCGTACTAACCTTGTATTTACTTTCAAATTATTATGCTGAATTATTTTGAGCTAAGCCTAAAAGTTTCCAAGTATTGTTAAAAAAAAAATTGAAGCTCAGATTCGTAAGTCGTAAAACCGAATCAAGGTAGACACGAACCGAGCCAGAAGATTGGACGAACAAGAAAGTGAAACTCGGGGACTACACCCAAGTTAATCCGGCATACAAACTTAGTAGCAAAATATCACATGAGTACGGGATACAATTCCACCCGGCATACCGGGGATCTGATAAGTTTTCAAGTGTTTTTACTTAAGGAGCAGCAGGAGGAGGAAGTTCGGGGTCATCTTCACCTTCTTCGATATCCGAGGCATCGTCCTCTCCATCATCGTCTGAACCATCTTCAAAATTTTCGACCTCTTCGTCACCAGCGGCTTCCAGGAAGCTCGGACCCTCAGACCCTCAGCCCATTCATGATGGGAGCATATTTAATAAGGCTATGGGCGCAAGCCTGGCGCCGAGCTACCCATTCCGGGTTATTGGTCCACTTGGATCCGGTGCGCAGGCGCGTGAGGAGGCTGAGATCGATCTTCTCATACCACGTGAGTATATGGTGAAGAACGGTCTCAGCTGCAGCACGTACAGCAGACTCTCTCCAAAGGTCGAGCTGGGTCTCGATCTCCGTCAACTTTCCAGCAAGGATTGTGATTCTCTCCGGAGTGTCCTCGCCAGGCCAGAACGTGTTGAAGACTCGGACTGAAACGTCGAGGAGATCCTTGCCGTAGTTCTTGATGATTTCCACACGAGATGACAGGCTGACCAACAGGTCCTCCATGTCATAGGGAATGTCCTCACCGTCAGGAGCGACGGGAGTACCCCTCTCTCGGTGGAAATTGGCAACAGCGGCGCTCGCAATGGGAGTACCCTCTGGAAATTTGCCTAAAAACAGAACAAGAGAATCAAGTAATGAAAAGACATAAGAGATAACCCAGAGAAATATGCCGGAGAAGGAAAAGAAACTTACGTTAAATGTGGCTGTGGATCCGGGTCAACTCATTGATGCAATTATCGTGTCTTTGGCAGAGCTGTACCAGTTCAGCGTTCGCCGACTCGAGTTTGACGTCGGCCTCTTGGAGAAGTTTGCGAACCTTAGCAATTTGGACACTGAGGCGCTCACGCTCTTCGGTGTAGTCTTCGCCAGCCTTTTCAAGCTCGGTTCGGTGATGTGCCTTCATCTTCTTCATTTCTGCCTTTAACTTGGCAATCTCATCATTCTTGGTTCGGAGGAGGGCAAGCTCATCGTCTTTCTTTTTTAGCTCGGCCTGATGCTGCCCTGCTTGTTCGAGAAAATGCAGCATCATGTCAGGCACGGGAACACTATCTTCAAGAGATGCTGAAATAGCGTGTTGACCCGGCAGAGCCGAGGTATGAATGTTTGCAGCGCCAAGAAGAAAAGGAGATGGAAAGCAAAGCAGGGTCGGACAAAAGTAGCTTACCCTTAATCTGATCCAGATTTTTCCTCATGAGCTTGTTCTCAGCCTCCACCCCAGCTACGAAAACCGAATGACGGATTAGTTCTGCAGAAAAAGATGAAGGAAAACAGAAAAATGTGAAGAAGGGAACTTACCCATTTTATCATGCTCAGCGAGATGTGCATTGTGCTTTGTGAGCAGCATCTTGTGGGTATCCAGGAGACGCTGGAACTCAGCACTCCGGCGGTTGGTGGTCACCTAAAAAAATTACAAAAATTTGGCTTAAGCCTTGTGCATATTCTAAGTGTACAAGATCCGGGCCAAGTGGAACTTAACCCGGCTCTAGGTGTGTGCATATTCGAAGTGTGCAAGATCCGGGCCAAGTGGAACTTAACCCGACTCTAGGTGTGTGCATATTTGAAGTGTACAAGATCCGGGCCAAGTGGAACTTAACCCGACTCTAGGTGTGTGCATATTCGAAGTGTACAAGATCCGGGCCAAGTGGAACTTAACCCGGCTCTAGGTGTGTGCATATTCGAAGTGTACAAGATCCAGGCCAAGTGGAACTTAACCCGCTCTAGGTGTGTGCATATTCGTGTACAAGATCCGGGCCAAGTGGAACTTAACCCGACTCTAGGTGTGTGCATATTCGAAGTGTACAAGATCCGGGCCAAGTGGAACTTAACCCGGCTCTAGGTGTGTGCATATTCGAAGTGTACAAGATCCGGGCCAAGTGGAACTTAACCCGGCTCTAGGTGTCTGCATATTCGAAGTGTACAAGATCTTGGCCAAGTGGAACTTAACCCGGCTCTAGGTGTGTGCATATTTGAAGTTGTAAGGGAGCTACGTTAGTTTTCTAAGGAGCATCCGGCCGAGTAACAAGTAACTCCCCTGGAAGCTCGGGGACTAATGGTTATATCGCTAGTGCATGCTAAGGAAAAGGTGAAGTAACGTACCTCCATCATCCGGCCCGCGAGGTTAATCGCCTTAGCGGCTGTGTTCATCTGAGCAGCGAACTCGGCGGGATCGAATTTCTCAGGGAGATCGTCGTTATAGACGAACTCTGCCTTGTTCCAGTTGTTGATAAACTCGATCAAGGTCGGAGGATATTGTAGCATCCCATATGTCTAACATATGTAATGCTACATGGTTTAGTAATATAATGGCTACTTCCTACATATAATTGTTGCATCATAATTATATCATGCTCATGTCATTATGCCACCTTGCATTTGAGCATCATATAAAACCCTTTTCATTTGGTTCTTCTCTCATATGCATTATTGATTATTTTTGCCTCTTGATATATTGTATTTGGTTCTTGATAAATGCTTGATGCCCAAGTTGAGTTGGGGGCATATCTTTTATTAACTCCACCACCTTTCTTGTCACCACCCATAATTCTACCATTCCAATATATGTGAGCTTAGCATTTTTATTTGGGTTTACCTCTAGCTCATGTGGGGTGGGATGGATTCAATTCTAATTTCTTTTGCTTGGTCTTTATTTTCCTCAGTTTTGGTAATGCATGAGAATCATGCCATGTTATATTATTATTGTTTTCACAAAAATAAAACATGGCATTAATGCCCATGCATGGGCCATGCAAATTAACACCATCCTCTTGATTTGGGATTTGCTTGTATTTTTGGAAGTGTGGCATGGTCCTCTGAGATTCAATTCAAGGTGGCCATACTTTTGCTTCCACCATCAAACCATACCCCTCTCTCCTTATCCAACATCTATCTAGGCATGATCTTGGGGGAATCATTCTCACATAAACCACCATCTCATGCTTTATTCATGTGGGCTCATCACAAAACCCTCTCACCATTTTTTCCCCTATTCTCACTCTCCATCCCACTACCACATGCTAGTGGGATCTTGGGACTCATACTCTAAAAACTCTAAACCCCCTCTCTAATCTACCTACCTACCCTCTCTCTTTATTTTTGCCTCAAACCCTAAACCTCTCTCTTCTTCTTAAAAACCTAACCCTAGCTACCTACTCCACCTTGTGTCCTCCTTGCCGAGACCCCCTGTCCCTCTAATCCTCTCTCTAACCTAATCAGCTACCACCACCTAGCTACCCATCTACCCCCACTCCTAACCCGAGCCCCACTAAACCCTAGCCAAAGCTACACCCGAGCCTCCCCTCTCCTCTCTTTCTCTCTCACTGTCGGGCCTGTCCCACCTGAGCCTACCCTCCCGGGTCGTCCCTTGGCCCGCCTTGTAGCCTCCACCATACCTGCTTGGCCGCTCACGTCATGCACGTGAGAGAAGGAGGAGGAAAAGGTGGCCGAAGCCACCTTTACCTCTACCCCGTGCCCACACGGCACCTCTCCTCTCCCTATCTGTTTATTCCCTTCCCCACGCCTCCTCTACCTCGCCCAGATCCACCCGACATCACTGCCGATCCCTTCCTCCCCTGCTTCTCTTCTCCAAATCCGGCGAGCACCATCGGCTTCTCCTCCACCTCCTCGTATAAGCCGGTGGCGTGGAGCTGTGGTCGTCGGGGAAGCCCAGCATGCACCCCTTCATCGGCCAGTACACGCAAGCGAGGTGGGGAAGCCCTGGAACTACCACAGTACCGCGACGCCACCGAAACCCTAGCCGAACCGGGCGTCTGCATCGTCGATGATCTGCTGCGCCCTGTCCCGATCCAACCCCACCGACGACCCCGCGGTGAGCCTGTGACCCTCTCTGACATCCTCTCTATCTCCAGCACGGCCTGGTCTCGCCGGGAGTTTCACTGAACGCTCTCGGTGCGTCGTGGCCGCGGGCGTCTGCATGTCGGCGCGTCGCACAAAAGCTTACCTAGACCCCGCGCGCCTATCTGTCACCATCCCTTACCCAGCCAAGACTGCTCCATACATGAACGCGCTACCGCATCGCTGGTTCGACCCAGCGCGCCTGTCATGATCGAGCATCGATTTGTCCGCAGTTGCAGAGAAGAACAACAGTACGGGCATGTGGTAACTTTGCAAATAGCCCCCCCTTTTATCTCTCGCTCAACCCGCGGTACTCGCGACCCCACCTATCGGCCGCCCTAGCGATCTTGCAGAAAAGCCCCCCAGTTCTTCCAGCCTCAACCCGCACTTCCTCACCGCGCCACGTGGTCAGCCCTCCACCTCTCTCTGTCAAGTGGGCCTGCGAGCCAGCGGGTCCCACCTGTCAGTCTCACGGGCTGGGTACCCCCACGATGCAAAATCTCTCTG
This sequence comes from Avena insularis, assembly GCA_023614405.1. Classification (NCBI taxonomy): domain Eukaryota; kingdom Viridiplantae; phylum Streptophyta; class Magnoliopsida; order Poales; family Poaceae; genus Avena; species Avena insularis. The sequence goes on along the minus strand of CM042684.1, from coordinate 41,091,873 downwards.
CACGCTGTGTCGCCCAGTCAGCAGCTGGCCCACCTGTCGGTGGCTTTGGCTAGCACTAGGCTAGGTGACAAAAGTTTTCTGGTTTTCTGTCTTATAAAAACAATTTCAGAAAATGTTTTAATATGAATTTAAATCTATTTTAAATATCTTTTGAATTATAATTCCAAATGATACAAATGATATATGTTTTTGAATCAGAAAAATGTGAGGAATTCAAAAATGCCATTCAAAATATTATTTGAGCACTTTAATTTTCGAGATGATTAAAATTACAATAAAATGCCCTTTTTCTTATTTAATTAATAACTTTAGTTTTATAACTCCAAATTTGACAAATAATATGTCTAAATCGATCAGCGCATCGAGCCCGTTCTAACTATGCATTCCATGTTCTGAATTGCAGCATGCATCATATAAATATTAAGTTTACAGCAAGTGTTATGAGAGCAAAACATGACTAAAACTTAATGAAATGCTTTACTCTTGTACCCCACACCTCACCCATGCCATGCTACTTTATTACCATGTAAATTGTGCATCATTCATCATGGCATGCTTGTTTTGCTTGTCGCATTTCAATACATACGCTTGTGCACTTTATTTATGTTGGCCTTGTTTGTTTGGTTCTTCCTCGAATAGACGCTGAGCAGGGGATATATCAGGAATCCTAGGAGCACTACCCAGATCCTTCTCTCGCTTAAACTGAGCTGCCAGGAAAGCACTACCACATGCTTGCATACATATAGTACATATTGCCTCTATCTTATTCTTGCATCATTGAGTCGCGATTGCATTAAATTGAATCCCAAGTACTGCATAGCCTTTACTTTTAAACCCCACTGAAGCTTGTTCCTCCATCCCATGAGCCATTACTACAGGAGTTGTTTTTGCCATGCGGGTCGTAGAACAGCATGTGTAGGGTATGTGAGTGTCTGATGGATAACGAGGTACCTAAACAACGTAACCTGAGTAGTAATGGGATATCTAATGAAAGTGGCACCGGTGAGCAATATCTGCTATTTGGTTCTTCATGCTCACTTGTGTCCCGTATGACCCCGAGTACTTGATTCCTGTTCCTTGACTATTCGCGCTATCCACATCCGGGAGGCCTTATGGACCCCCCTGAGCCAGAGCTTGATTCACTCTTATTTCTTGGGGCCACAAAGTAGTTTCGGCCTTTATTACTATCCTGTACTTATACCATGCTTTACTGCTTTATTTAAGATTGTGCGAGGAGCACCTGTACTGTTTAGGATTGCGGAGTGTTTTCGCGGTATTGACAAGCCCAGTCACACTTTCGGTTCCCCCGCTTACAGCCATTGGCGCAAACCTTGGGTCCGTCTCGGAGCCTGCCAACTTCGTTGCGGGTAGCTTAATGGGGTGGCCCCCTGAAATATTTCTGAATCCTGTGATCGCTTTGTCAATGCCTCGTTGGGTTCTGATTTGGTTTTTCCGAGGTTGATCGAGTGTGTGTTTATATTTGTGCACCCCTGCAGGGTAAATCTTTCTGCAAGCCGTGTCCACGGTTATGGATGACTTGGAGCACAGTTTCTCGATCATAGACAAGTATAACTAAAGTACCGCTTTTAAACTGACTAAGTACCTGACTAGTAAATAGTGCAACACTCATCGATTGGTTAATAAAACTGCCAACGGATGGGGGGTTGTTCGTCCGCTTTCTCGTTGGTAAGCGAGAAGGAGGATGGATCTGTTAATTATGTTGTTATAACTGTTGTTACTAATTAACGGACATCTGTCTATCATTGGTTAGGCGGATGGTTAGCGAGTATCTATAGAATTGTTAGTTATTATCTTTTGCTGCAATGTTGTGTCCCTTTAGAGGCATAAAGACTTTCTGAGAACCACTATGGTCTCACACGATAAATTGTTTCATTCAGATGAACAGGTGTACTCGCAAGATGGATACTAGGTGGAGGAGACGGATGATTTTGGCAACGATCACTCGGTGTAGAGATTCCGGGAATGGGGATCCATGAGATCTGTGGGCGGGATGTGTTTATTTATGTGGCATCTTATGCCGATTTGCTTCTTATCCATACTCGGATCTTGTTTTCCGCTTCCGCCTGATACTCTGATGTTTGATGTATGAGGGGATATCCTAAACTATTATACCTATCTAGGATATTTGGATCTTTGTAACTACCTTGGTGAATTACGCTCTTAGTTACAAGCCTGGATGAGCGGAAATGGTTAAAATAGTACGGTGGGGCCAAATGCCACTCACAGGTAGATCTTTCGGCCGTCCTAACCATTTCCAAACATCAGGACAAGAACGAGCGGCCTAATCGGCAGGCGAAGGGATCAACTACATACACAAATGAGTATGTATCCAAGCCACATACAACAGTCCTCAGAGCCATTCCATCTAAAAGAAATAGAAATATTGCAACGCCATACGGCAAGATCCAAATATCCTAGATAGATATAATAGTTTAGGATATCTCCTCATACATCAAACATCAGAGTATCAGGCAGAAGCAGAAAACAAGATCCAAGTACGGATAAGAAGCAAATCGGCATAAGATGCCCCATAAATAAACACATTCCACCCACAGATCTCACGGATCCCCGTTCTCGGAATCTCTACACCGAGTGATCGTTGCCAACATCGTCCGTCTCCTCCACCCAGTATCCATCTTGCGAGTATACCTGTTCATCTGAATCAAACAATTTATCGTGTGAGACCCTAGGGGTACTCAGCAAGTCTTTATGCCTCTAAAGGGGACACAACCTGGGGTGACGCAATTGCAACAAAAGATAATCCCTAACAATTCTATAGATACTCGCTAACCATCTGCCTAACCAAAGATAGACGGATGTCCGTAAATTAATAACAACAGCTATAACAGTAATATTAACAAATCCATCCTCCTCCTCGCTTACCAACGAGGAAGCGGACAAACAGCCCCCCATCCGTTGGCAGTTTTATTATCCATTCCATGAGTGTTGCACTATTTACTAGTCCGGTACTTAGTCAAATTAAAAGCGGTACTTTACTTATACTTGTCTATGATCGAGAAACTGTGCTCCAAGTCGTCCATAACCGTGGACACGGCTTTCAGAAAGATTTACCCTGCAGGGGTGCACAAATAGCAACACACACTCGATCAACCTCGGAAAAACCAAATCAAAACCCAACGAGGCATTCACGATAAAGCGATCATAGGATTCAGAAATGTTTCAGGGGGCCACCCCACTAAGCTACCCGCAACGAAGTTGGCCGTCTTAACGGACCTGTGGTTTGTGGACGGCGGTAAACGACTCGGAACCCGAAAATGTGACTAGGCTTGTCGATACAGCGAAAACGTGTCACGGTCCTAAACAGTACAGGTGCTCCACGCACAATCTTAAATAAAGCAGTAAAGCATGGCATAAGTACAGGATAGTAATAAAGCCCCAAACTACTTTTTGGCTCCATAAGGCCTCCCGGATGTGGATAGTGCGAATAGTCAAGGAACAAGAATCAAGTACTCAGGGTCCTACGGGACACAAGTGAGCATGAAGAACCAAATAGCAGATATTGCTCACCGATGCCACTTTCATTAGTTATCCCATTACTACTCAGGTTAAGTTGTTTAGGTACCTCGTTATCCATCAGACACTCACATACCCTACACATGCTGTTCTACGGCCCGCATGGCTCAAACAACTCCTGTAGTAATGGCTCATGGGATGGAGGAACAAGCTTCGGTGGGGTTTAAAAGTAAAGGCTATGCGGTACTTGGGATTCAGTTTAATGCAATCGCGACTCAATGATGCAAGAATAAGAGAGAGGCAATAGGTACTATATGTATGCAAGCATGTGGTAGTGCTTGCGGCAGCTTGAAGCGAGGGACTAACTGGGTAGTGCTCCAGGATTCTGATATATCCCCGTCAAAGATCTATTCGAAGAAGAACCAAACAAACAAGGGCCAACATAAATAGAGTGCACAAGCATATGAATTAAAATGCGACAAGAAAACAATTAGGCCATGATGAATGATGCACAATTTGCATGGCAATAATGTAGCATGGCATGGGTGAGGTGTGGGGTACAAGATTAAAGTATTCCATTAAGTTTTGAGCCCGGTTTGCTCTCATATAAGTTGCTGTAACCTTTATATTTATATGATGCATGCTGCAATTCAGAACATGGAATGCATTGATAGAACGGGCTCATCGCGCTGATCGATTTAGACATATTATTTGTCTAATTCGGAGTTATAAAACTAAAGTTATTAATTAATTAAGAAAAAGGGCATTTTATTGTAATTTTAATTACCTCGAAATTTTAAAGTGCTCAAATAATATTTTGAATGGCATATTTGAAATTCTCACATTTTTCTGATTCAAAAACATATATCATATGTATTATTTGGAATTATATTTCAACAGTTATTTAAAAACAGATTTGAATTTGAATTTAAACAATTTTGAAAAAGGTTTTAATGAAACAGCAAGCAGAAACCATTTTGTACTCACACGGATCTAGCCACAGACACCGCCAAGTGGGTCCGGGCTGATCGGTAATAAAGCGCATCAAGGGTTTTATGTACCATGCCTTAGCTAGCCTGTGTCCGACCGGGTCCGGTCCTGGGGCCGCCCACATGATGAGAGGGGAGGGTCAGCCACGTGTCGCGGCGAAGGGAGCACGGGTTGAGGCTGGAAGAACTAGGGGGGCTTAACTGCAAAACAGACGGAGAGGCTGACGGTGGGGCTCGGTGGTACCGCGGGTTGAGGCGAAGAAAAAGAAAGGGGGTATATGGAAAAGGCCAATGCACTGCTTTCTTCCTGCAAACGCGCGGATAGGTCGGTGCGCGACCAACACGGGGCGCGGCGTGCGGGGTTCGAACTTGCATCGCGGGCGCGCGCGCTGCGGGTGGTAGCCAGTGCGGCTGGTTACGGGATGGTGATAGAGGAGCGGCGGGCGGCTAAATGTGGTTCTGCACGACGCGGGAGCGACCAACAAAGTGGCCGACGGCACGCGCAGCGTGTTCGATGAAAAGAACGATGGATCTAGACGGCGACAGCGAGGCGGAGGTTGTCAGGGAGGGAGAGGGTCGTACCGTGGAGAGATCGGTGCGGTCGGATCATGCAGGGGGGCGACGGAGGGGCGAGGACGCAGACGGCCGGCGCGGCTAGGGTTTGCATCGGGCGCCAGACAGGGTTGTGGCGCTCCTCCTCCACGTCGGCGTGTATAGGGAGCAGCAGGGAGGTCTCCTTGGTCTCCCAGACCACCTCCAAGACGCGCATGCCGGCCGGAACGACGAGACGCAGGGGTAGACGGCGGTGACTGGCGGCAAGACCTGGCGACGGTGAAGAGGAAGGGGAGGAGAGGCAGGGCTCTGGGCGGATCTGGGAGAGGCAGAGGAGCCGTGGGGTGGAGGGTAAAGCGAGGGAGAGAGGTGAGGTAGCGTGTGGGCACGGGGTAGGGAAAAGTGGCTTCGGCCCTTTTCTTCTTCTCCTCGAGCACGTGGTCGAGCTGGGGCTCGACCTGGGCAGCCAGGGCAGGGCAGGTAAGGCTGCCAGGTGGGGACGGCGTGGCGGTGGGGCTACCCGGCAGGTAGAGAGAAGAGAGAGGGTAGGGAGCTCGGGTGTAACTTAGCCTAGTGTTAGGAGGAGCTCGGGTCAGCTAGGGCTTGGCTAGGAGGGGGGGGTAGATGGGGTGTGGGACCAGGGAGAGGGGGTAGCCAGGTGGGGTTATCATGGTAGAGAGAGGGAGATGTGAGAGAGGTGTGGTTAGGGTTGGCTTAGAACTAGGGTTAGAAGAAAAGAGAGGAAACTAGAGTTAGGGTTTTGATGAGGTGTTAGGTTTTAGGAGAGAGGATTAGAGAGAGAGGGTGATGTGGTGGTAGGGTTTGAATCATGACCAAAGCATGAGGCGACAAGAGTGAGGAGAGAGGGGTGGAGATGACCCACAAAGAAAGGAAGCAATAAACCCAAGAGGAGAACAAAAGGTTAAAGGTGGTGATGCTCTTGCATGGCCCATGCAAAAATAATAAATGCCATGTATTATCCTTGTGAAAACAATAATGATGATATGGCATTATTCTTATGCATTCCCAAGAAGTGGAATAAAGCCAAGCAAAAGAATTTATAGGATTAGATCCACCCCACCCACATGAGCTAGAGAATAAATTCAAAAGAAAGAACTACAAGCTCATGGTTTAATGGGATGGTGGAATTATAAGGTGGTGACAAAGAGAGGTGGTGGAATTGGAATAAAAGATATGCCCCCAACTCAGCTTGGGCATTTAAACAATATATCAATAACCAAATACAATATCAAGAGGCAAATACAATTAACAATGCATATGAGAGAAGAACCAAATCAAAAGGGTTTTATATGATGCTCAAATGCAAGGTGGCATGATGACATGAGCATGATATCATTATGATGCAACAATTATATATAGGAAGTAGCATATATATAGACTAGGCTAGTAGCATTGCAATTGTTAGACAATTGGGATGCTACAACTCTCCCCCACTAAACAAGAATCTCGCCCCGAGATTCCTAGGAAAAAGAAAACAACACAAGGAGAGGCGGGTGTTCGAACGAAGGTGACCCTCACGTTCCCAAGTTGATGAACCATGGAATGGTGCGACCACTACACCTTGCAAAACTTGCTAGACTTGTTAAGTAGTCTTATGCTTTGCTTCAAGAACAACGGGTTAGAAGAATTGTTGGATTGTCGTGAGACAAGAAGGATAGGATGGACATAGCTTCGGTTTTCTCAAGAAACATGATAAAAGAATAGAACCACTTGTGAAAGAAAGGACAAGATGATGTATCATGGATAAAGAAAGACACATCATTAAGATTAAAGATTTATCGATACTAGAGAGGATGAAAACTTTGTCTCGCTGGAAGAAAAGAGCTAGATTGGAGAGGTTTTGAACCACTATGACAATAGCATCGTATCTTCTCTCGGATTTGAGAAATGAACTACGGAAATAATATTGCCTTCAAACAATAGAGTCCCTTGATATCAACAGAAAGATTTAGTTAGACATCGTCAGATTAGATTCTTGTTGCAACGGTAAGAACCAAGGATCACGCAATTGAGGTGCGCGGATATAACTTCCAGAGATGGATGTGAAGCTAGATCATGGTGGAATCCTGAGACGCAACGAATATGGAGGATCTGGAGTTTATTGTAGAGATACTTATTGCTTTCTTTAGCCTTGAGGCTAACGCAATAGATTTGCGGCCGATGTCCTCAACCATAATTGGCTTTACCACAGAAAAAGAATTGATGAAACAAAGAGAGAGATAGTTTCCTTTCATCTTGTTTGGGGATGTCGAGCATCGGTAGAATCACAAGGACAGAAAAGAGTTTGCGTTTGTTCCCACCGGATAATTGATGATTTGCTCCCTCTAGAATAGACAGACCACCAACAAGAGATTATTGATTACTTTCTTCGAGAGAGCACACCGGAAAAACAAGGACGGAAGTAAAAGTATCAAGGAGTAAAGGCCACTTCTAACTTCCGTGGAATTAGTGAAATCACATAAATTCACCAATTCAATGTACAAGAGCGAATGATAAGAGTAGTGGTATGGTAGGTACTCCATCCCGCACTCAAAGCATTACTCCGCACATGAATAAGAAAACCATGCAACCCAACTACCGAAACAGACTGAAGGTATTGACAATAACTCATGGAACTTCGTTAGAAAACAAGGATAGATGCAAACGATTCGCCGGATTCATAGATAGATAAAGATGATGATGTTGTCATCATGTCGGAAGTACCAAGCCACCGAAAAGATATGAAGGAAGATTACGGAGAACAACTGCAAGATTCAACAGCTACAGAAAAGATAGCACCAACTTGAACGGAAGGAATACAAGATCTAGAAGGTCTTCATGGCCTCCGGTGGATTGAGCATAAACGATAGAGCGAGAGGGTTTCAAGAGATTACTTGACGAGACTGAGGTGAAAGAACTCCATGTTCTTCTTGAAATGATTGAGAAAGATTTAGCAGTCTTGAGGAAAATCTTTAGCGAAACGACGATGATAACTTGCCAACAAGGAAAACTCCGGGTTTGATTGAAGATGGAAGCTGGAATTAACAATGGACTTGCTGATTCCAGAATTGAAGCGATCTATTTAGCAGAAGGATGTGGCCGAGATAGGTGACTTCAAAAAGTCAGAATTCTCACTTTGAGACTTTGCACACAGGCAGTGCTCACGAAGCTTGAGAGAAAGAGACACAGATGATCTTCCATGTCCTTCCATTGATATCGAATAGGCAAGCATATTATCAACATATACCCCCATGGATTAACAGGATATTCCTGAATATCAAGTTCAAGAGGCGGAGAAACAAACAAATGCTCAAACACTTTCTCGAGATCAACGCTCTTTGAAAGATCAACGTTCGAGTAAGGATTCATGTTGGAAAGATGCAATGGTAGAATAGATTATCTGGTCCTTCTAAGAGAACAGAAATGCCACCGTTCACATTGTCGATCGGATCACCTTACAAAGATAAAGAGATCTTGGATAAAGAAAAGATGATAGATCATACCTTAAGCAAAGCTATCGAGACTTAAAAGATGCAATTCCCTCGTCTCAAAGAGAATTTTGCGATATGGAGTTCAAAAGATGTGCAAGATGATGAATGATGATAGATCGTAGTGCCTTGAGAAATTCCGGATTGCCAAAGATGCTCGAATATGCATAGATATGATCACGGTGTACTCAAAATCATAGGAGATAACCGTCACCATTTGGAGGATAGTGTTGATAGCATTTTCCATATTCCACTCATGATAAGTGTCCTATAGCTATGCCGAGAACCAAATTACAATCACCAGCATCGGATCGACACATGTTATGTAATTAGCCCAAGAGAATTGGAGATGAAAAATAAAACTCTAGGATTAAGCGCCGGTGACAAAAGAATGAGTTAGCATGGACATGCTGATAAAAGGGAGATAGATAATGTTTCACACACGACTGAAAAGGAGTGTGGAAACACAGATGTATCAAAGAAAATTGTTCCGCATTTTTCGGCATTAAAATACCAATAGATTCGCAAAATCACTTATCAGGTAGAGATTAGGAACTCCACATTCTGTGAAAGCATGCTGGAAGGAAGAACACCCTTAAGAAGATGGCACCGGTTAACAAGGAGTCGGATAGATCACGCCAGTTTTCAAAAGCCTGTCAGTATGGAATGTACCAACAGTTGATAACCAAAGGCAGATTGTGATAACAAATTGGATGCAACAGATAGACAAGGAATTACACACACACACGCACACACACACACACTTTCTATGGTACTACAGAAACCCAGAACACGTGAATCCTAGTTTGAATTTTTAGAAGAGGATTGAAAACGTTACACTTCCTTACCAGAAAAGGGTGGGTGGGTGGGTGGGTAAGAAGAAAAATGGAAGCAGTCCTACTCTCACGTTGTTGTTTTTCCCTAGTATACATAACTACCAAAAATATTTGCTAAACTGACAACGACCATTTGGCTGAGACCCTGAAGGGCGGGATGGCTCTGATACCAATTGTAACTACCTCGGTGAATTAGCTCTTAGTTACAAGCCTGGATGAGCGGAAATGGTTAAAATTGTATGGTGGGGACAAATGCCACTCACAGGTAGACCTTTCGGCCATCCTAACCATTTCCAAACATCGGGACAACAACGAGCGACGTAATCGGCAGGCGAAGGGATCAACTACATACACAAATGAGTATGTATGAAAGCCACATACAACAGTCCTCAGAGCCATTCCATCTAAAAGAAATAGAAATATTGCAACGCCATACGGCAAGATCCAAATATCCTAGATAGATATAATAGTTTAGGATATCTCCTCATACATCAAACATCAGAGTATCAGGCAGAAGCAGAAAACAAGATCCGAGTACGGATAAGAAGCAAATTGGCATAAGATGCCCCATAAATAAACACATCCCGCCCACAGATCTCACGGATCCTGCTCGTGAATCTCTACCGAGTGATCGCCAACATCGTCTGCCTCTCCACCCAAAGATCCATCTTGCGAGTATACATGTTCATCTGAATCAAACAATTTATCGTGTGAGACCCTAGGGGTACTCAGCAAGTCTTTATGCCTCTAAAGGGGACACAACCTGGGGTGACGCAATTGCAGCAAAAGATAATCCCTAAAAATTCTATAGATACTCGCTAACCATCCGCCTAACCAAAGATAGACGGATGTCCGTGAATTAATAACAACAATTATAACAGTAATATTAACAGATCCATCCTCCTCCTTGCTTACCAACGAGGAAGCGGACGAATAGCCCCCCATCCATTGGCAGTTTTATTATCCATTCCATGAGTGTTGCACTATTTACTAGTCAGGTACTTAGTCAAATTAAAAGCGGTACTTTAGTTATACTTGTCTATGATCGAGAAACTGTGCTCCAAGTCGTCCATAACCGCGGACACGGCTTTCAGAAAGATTTACCTAGGGTGCACAAATAGCAACACACACTCGATCAACCTCGGAAAAACCAAATCAAAACCCAACGAGGCATTCACGACAAAGCGATCACAGGATTCAGAAATGTTTCAGGGGGCCACCCCACTAAGCTACCCGCAACGAAGTTGGCCGGCTCCGGAACGGACCCAGGGTTTGTGTGGACGGCGGTAAACGACTGGGAACCCGAAAATGTGACTGGGCTTGTCGATACAGCAAAAACGTGTCATGGTCCTAAACAGTACAGGTGCTCCATGCACAATCTTAAATAAAGCAGTAAAGCATGGCATAAGTACAGGATAGTAATAAAGCCCCAAACTACTTTGTGGCCCCAAGAAATAAGAATGAATCAAGCTCTGGCTCAGGGGGGTCCATAAGGCCTCCCGGATGTGGATAGTGCGAATAGTCAAGGAACAGGAATCAAGTACTCGGGGTCCTACGGGACACAAGTGAGCATGAAGAACCAAATAGCAGATATTGCTCACCGGTGCCACTTTCATTAGTTATCCCATTACTACTCAGGTTAAGTTGTTTAGGTACCTCGTTATCCATCAGACACTCACATACCCTACACATGCTGTTCTACGACCCGCATGGCTCAAACAACTCCTGTAGTAATGGCTCATGGGATGGAGGAACAAGCTTCGGTGGGGTTTGAAAGTAAAGGCTATGCGGTACTTGGGATTCAGTTTAATGCAATCGCGACTCAATGATGCAAGAATAAGAGAGAGGCAATAGGTACTATATGTATGCAAGCATGTGGTAGTGCTTGCCTGGCAGCTCAGTTGAAGCGAGGGACGGATCTGGGTAGTGCTCCTGGGATTCCTGATATATCCCCTACTCAGCGTCTATTCGAAGAAGAACCAAACAAACAAGGGCCAACATAAATAGAGTGCACAAGCATATGAATTAAAATGCGACAAGAAAACAATTAGGCCATGATGAATGATGCACAATTTGCATGGCAATAATGTAGCATGGCATGGGTGAGGTGTGGGGTACAAGATTAAAGTATTCCATTAAGTTTTGAGCCCGGTTTGCTCTCATATAAGTTGCTGTAACCTTTATATTTATATGATGCATGCTGCAATTCAGAACATGGAATGCATTGATAGAACGGGCTCATCGCGCTGATCGATTTAGACATATTATTTGTCTAATTCGGAGTTATAAAACTAAAGTTATTAATTAATTAAGAAAAAGGGCATTTTATTGTAATTTTAATTACCTCGAAATTTTAAAGTGCTCAAATAATATTTTGAATGGCATATTTGAAATTCTCACATTTTTCTGATTCAAAAACATATATCATATGTATTATTTGGAATTATATTTCAACAGTTATTTAAAAACAGATTTGAATTTGAATTTAAACAATTTTGAAAAAGGTTTTAATGAAACAGCAAGCAGAAACCATTTTGTACTCACACAGATCTAGCCACAGACACCGCCAAGTGGGTCCGGGCTGATCTGGCGGTAACAGGCGCACCGAAGGGTTTTATGTACCGCGGCCTTAGCTAGCCCAGGTCGCTGACCGGTGGGGCCGGGCCCACATGACAGCGAGAGGGGAGGGTCAGCCACGTGTCGCGGCGAAGGGAGCACGGGTTGAGGCTGGAAGAACTAGGGGGCTTAACTGCAAAACGGACGGAGAGGCTGACGGTGGGGCTCGGTGGTACCGCGGGTTGAGGCAAAGAAAAAGAAAGGGGGTATATGGAAAAAGGCCAACAGACCCCTGTTTCTCTTCCTGCAAACGCGCGGATAGGTCGGTGCGCGACCAACACGGGGCGCGGCGTGCGGGGTTCGAACTTGCATCACGGGCGCGCGCGCTGCGGGTGGTAGCCAGTGCGGCTGGTTACGGGATGGTGATAGAGGAGCGGCGGGCGGCTAGATGTGGTTCTGCACGACGCGGGAGCGACCAACAAAGTGGCCGACAGACGCTGCATTCGGCGATGAAAAGAACGACGGATCTAGACGGCAATGAGGCGGAGGTTGTCAGGGAGGGAGAGGGTCGTACCGTGGAGAGATCGGTGCGGTCGGATCATGCAGGGGGGCGACGGAGGGGCGAGGACGCAGACGGCCGGCGCGGCTAGGGTTTGCGTCGGGCGGCGCTCGTATTGGTGGCTGTGGCGCTCCTCCTCCACGTCGGCGTGTATAGGGAGCAGCAGGGAGGTCTCCTTGGTCTCCCAGACCACCTCCAAGACGCGCATGCCGGCCGGAACGACATGACGCAGGGGTAGACGGCAGTGACTGGCGGCAAGACCTGGCGAAGGTGAAGAGGAAGGGGAGGAGAGGCAGGGCTCTGGGCGGATCTGGGAGAGGCAGAGGAGCCGTGGGGTGGAGGGTAAAGCGAGGGAGAGAGGTGAGGTAGCGTGTGGGCACGGGGTAGGGAAAAGTGGCTTCGGCCCTTTTCTTCTTCTCCTCGAGCACGTGGTCGAGCTGGGGCTCGACCTGGGCAGCCAGGGCAGGGCAGGTAAGGCTGCCAGGTGGGGACGGCGTGGCGGTGGGGCTACCCGGCAGGTAGAGAGAAGAGAGAGGGTAGGGAGCTCGGGTGTAACTTAGCCTAGTGTTAGAAGGAGCTCGGGTCAGCTAGGGCTTGGCTAGGAGGGGGGGTAGATGGGGTGTGGGACCAGGGAGAGGGGGTAGCCAGGTGGGGTTATCATGGTAGAGAGAGGGAGATGTGAGAGAGGTGTGGTTAGGGTTGGCTTAGAACTAGGGTTAGAAGAAAAGATAGGAAACTAGAGTTAGGGTTTTGATGAGGTGTTAGGTTTTAGGAGAGAGGATTAGAGAGAGAGGGTGATGTGGTGGTAGGGTTTGAATCATGACCAAAGCATGAGGCGACAAGAGTGAGGAGAGAGGGGTGGAGATGACCCACAAAGAAAGGAACCAATAAACCCAAGAGGAGAACAAAAGGTTAAAGGTGGTGATGCTCTTGCATGGCCCATGCAAAAATAATAAATGCCATGTATTATCCTTGTGAAAACAATAATGATGATATGGCATTATTCTTATGCATTCCCAAGAAGTGGAATAAAGCCAAGCAAAAGAATTTATAGGATTAGATCCACCCCACCCACATGAGCTAGAGAATAAATTCAAAAGAAAGAACTACAAGCTCATGGTTTAATGGGATGGTGGAATTATAAGGTGGTGACAAAGAGAGGTGGTGGAATTGGAATAAAAGATATGCCCCCAACTCAGCTTGGGCATTTAAACAATATATCAATAACCAAATACAATATCAAGAGGCAAATACAATTAACAATGCATATGAGAGAAGAACCAAATCAAAAGGGTTTTATATGATGCTCAAATGCAAGGTGGCATGATGACATGAGAATGATATCATTATGTACAACAATTATATATAGGAAGTAGCATATATATAGACTAGGCTAGTAGCATTGCAATTGTTAGACAATTGGGATGCTAAAATCTTGCCGTATGGCGTTGCAATATTTCTATTTCTTTTAGATGGAATGGCTCTGAGGACTGTTGTATGTGGCTTGCATACATACTCACTTGTGTATGTAGTTGATCCCTTAAGCCGACATTACGCTTCGTTCTTGTCCTGATGTTCGAAAGTGGTTAGGACGGCCGAAGGTTCACTCTACCTATGAGTGGCCCCTGGGCCCAACCGTACTATTTTAACCACTTTCGCTCATCCAGGCATGTAACTAAGAGCGTAATTCACCGAGGTAGTTACAATTGGTATCAGAGCCATCCCGTCCTTCAGGGTCTCAGCCAAATGGTCGTTGTCAGTCTAGCAAATATTTTTGGTAGTTATGTATACTAGGGAAAAACAAAACATGAGAGTAGGACTGCTTCCATTTTTCTTCTTACCCACCCAACCACCCTTTTTCTGGTAAGGAAGTGTAACGTTTTCAATCCTCTTCTAAAATTCAAACTAGTATTCACGTGTTCTGGTTTCCGTAGTACCATAGGTTGTGTGTGTGTGTGTGTGTGAATTCCTTGTCTATCTGTTGCATCCAACATGTTATCACTATCTGCCTTTTGGTTATCAACTATTGGTACATTCCATACCGACAGGCTTTTGCAAACCGGCGCGATCTATCTGATTTGTTGTATACCGACGCAATCTGTCTTACTCTTTGTTATCCGACGTTATCTTGTTTGGGGTGTTCGTTTCCGTAGTTACTAATCTGTAGGTTCATCTTAAGAAGAAGGTGTTGGGATATGTGTTTTCCTTATTCATGTGCGGAGTAATGATTTGAGTGCGGGATGGAGTCGCGACCATACCACTACTTTTATCATTCGCTCTTGTATATTGAATTGGTAGAGTTACTAATCTTGATTCGTTAAGTGGTTTTGCGCATATAGTGGTATTTTAATGCCGAAATTTGCGGAATTTTTTTCTTTGTTAGCTTGTATACCACACTCCTTGTTCAGTCGTGTGCGATATACTTAATATCATCTAGGTGCTTTGAACTTTGTTGATATTTTAATATCATCTTAGTAATTTGTATCCTTTAAATCATGGTTAATTCCATCTTGGTACTATTTTGGATTATTATTATTCTCCATTATGGTACTAACTTGTGTTTTATATCAATCATAGGATGGCACCACCACGCCGTTCTGAGGAGGACATACCACCTGAACTGGGGGCTGCGTTGATAAGTATTGCTAATGCCTTGGGTACAATACAGCAGAACCAGCAGCGTTTTGAAGAAAGTGTCAGGAGGAATGAGTTTGTTCCGCTACCTCCACCTCCCAAGAGAGGAGATATCAAAAGCTTCCTGAAGTTCAACCCGCGCCACTTTGAGGTGTCTGATCAGCCACTTGATCCAGATGATTGGATGCGTGAGATGTCAAGGTTACTGGTGACTGCTGATGTTCCTAAGCAAGAATGGGTAAAATGTGCCACTCACCTTCTGAAGGGAGATGCAGCTCTGTGGTGGGAGAATTACCTCAAGGAAAACTACACTGGTTTTCAACCTACTTGGGAACAATTCACTGGGGCTTTCAAAGAGCAATATCTGTCAGAAATTGTCATGGAGAGGATGAAGGAAGTGTTTCTCAACCTCAAGCAGGGCAATGACAATGTCAATACCTATATCAGAAACTTCATGAACCTTTCTCGGTATGGTGGCGATGAGATCTCTGATGACAAGAAGAAGCAAAAGAGGTTCAGACAAGGGCTCAATGCATCGATTAAATATGCAATCACACATGCAAGGCCGACGTCTTTTCTGGAACTCCAACATACAGCTCTGCAGGAAGAAGCAAGTAGGCAAGTGTTTGAGGAGTCAAACAAACACAACCGTGATGCAGCAAGCTCTTCAGCTATGTCAGCTCCTTCTAAGCGTCGTGTCTGGGTTCCTAACACCCCACCGTCGCTCCCGACTCCACCAAGACCTTCAAGCTACACGGCAAGGCCACCAAAATCCTTCACTGCTGCTCCCAGGGGCTACAACCACAACTACCCTGGAGCGCCTGGCGGAGTCCCTGGCTACGCTGCTCCACGTCCACCTGGTGCTTGTTACACTTGTGGGAACACTAGACATCAACACTGGAACTATCCATTGAACAACAAAGCTCTTCCTCCACCACCTCCTAGACCTGCGGCAAGTTCTTCTATGGTTCGTGCACCTCCACCGCGGGCTCTCAACATCAACACCAAGCCCGGGTCTACTGTTGCTCGTGCCAACTGTGTCAACGTCGCTCAAGCTGAGCATGCACCTAGAGTTGTGATGGGTATGCTTCCTGTTAACTCAGTTCCTGCACGAGTTTTGTTTAATTCTGGTGCATCGCATTCTTTTGTCTCCACAAGTTTTGCTGATGTGAATGGGTTACCTATGGATCCTCTCCCGAAGCGGTTAATGGTCCTTTCTCCTGGAGCAACAATGGCATCTTCTAAAATCAGCCATGGCAATCAAATTGAGATTGGTGGTTCTTTGTTCCCGGCTTCCTTAATTATTCTGGGCAACTCTAACATTGATATTATCTTGGGCATGGATTGGTTAACAGCAAATGCAGCTGTGGTTGATTGTGCTGAACGCTTGGTTTCTCTGAAAATTCCTGAAGGCTGTATAGTCTATTCTCCAAGTCTGACTCCTGCAATTCAGCTTTTCTCCTTGGCGGCTCTAAAGTATGATGCTATGGAAGCTATTCAGAGTGTTCCGATGGTCTGTGAGTTCCCAGATGTCTTTCCTGAAGAGTTGCCAGGTATGCCTCCGGATCGTGAGGTCGAGTTTGTGATTGAGCTTGAACCTGGTACCGCTCCTATCTCCAAGCGGCCTTATAAAATGGGTCCTGCTGAGTTGGCTGAACTCAAACGTCAGCTTGATGAACAAGAGAAGTTGGGTTTCATTCAGCACAGTACTTCTTCTTGGGGTAGCCCAACCATCTTTGTGAAGAAGCGAGACAAGACTGATAGACTTTGTGTTGACTATCGGGCTCTCAATGCTAAAACAATCAAGAATAAATATCCCCTTCCACAGATTAATGATCTCTTCGATCAGCTAGCTGGAGCTGTAGTATTCTCTAAGCTTGACTTGAGAAGTGGATATCATCAAATCAAGATTCACAAGGACGATGTTCCCAAAACAGCTTTCACCACCCGCTATGGCCTGTATGAGTACACGGTCATGTCTTTCAGTCTCACCAACGCACCTGCCACCTTCTCGAGGCTTATGAACTCGGTTTTCATGGAGTATCTTGATAAGTTCGTTGTGGTCTATCTGGATGACATCCTAGTCTATTCTAAGTCAAAGGAAGAACATGAAGAACACCATCAGTGTGTCCTAAACAACCTTTGTGAGAACCGCCTGTATGCAAAGTTCTCCAAATGTGAGTTTTGGCTGCCTCAAGTCACCTACCTTGGTCACGTCATCTCTGCCAAGGGCATTGCCGTCAACCCAGAAACTGTAAAGACAATTGTTGACTGGCTTCCACCAAAAATTTCAAAGAAGTCCGGAGTTTCCTTGGTTTGGCTAGTTACTGCCGACGCTTCGTTCAGAATTTCTCGAAGATTGCGAAGCCTCTTACCGATCTCCTCAAGAAAGGCAAGAAATACCTTTGGACTCCTGCATGTCAAGCAAGCTTTAAAACACTCAAAGAGAAGCTCACTTCCACACCAGTCTTGATTCCTCCAGATACATCAAAGCCTTTCCAGATATTCTGTGACGCCTCTTTGCAAGGATTGGGTGCGGTCCTTATGCAAGAAAAACAAGTTGTTGCTTATGCCTCTCGACAGTTGAAGACGCATGAGATCAACTATCCTACACATGACCTCGAACTCGCAGTAGTGGCCTTCGCTTTGAAAATATGGAGACACTACTTGCTTGGCAACCGTTGTGAAATCTTTTCTAATCACAAGAGTCTGAAGTATATCTTCACATAGCCTGATCTCAACCTTTGTCAGAGGAGGTGGATTGAAGCAATCAATGATTTTGATTTGACCGTCAACTACACTCCGGTCAAAGCTAATGTCATGGCCGATGCTCTCAGCCGCAAAGCTTATGTCAGCAACCTCATGGTGGAAGAACAACAGCCTCTCTTGTGTGAGGAATTCCGTCAGCTCAACCTTGAAATTGTGGATCAAGGATATCTTCTGAATCTTCTGGCAACCCCTCTCTTGGAAGAAAAGATTCGTGCTAGTCAGCGAGGTGATTCTTACGCCAAAAACATAATCTCCAACATTCAACTGCCAAGATATGAGTCCTTCCATGTCGATGATC
Organism: Avena insularis; assembly: GCA_023614405.1. NCBI lineage: Eukaryota > Viridiplantae > Streptophyta > Magnoliopsida > Poales > Poaceae > Avena > Avena insularis. The sequence goes on along the minus strand of CM042684.1, from coordinate 41,073,697 downwards.
AAGGAGCTCTATTCTTTGAAAACCGGATGTTCGTTCCGAACGATCGGGGATTGAGAGAGCAAGTTCTTAAGGAGGCGCATGATTCTGTTCTTTCTATTCACCCTGGCAGCACTAAGATGTACATGGACTTGAAAACACAATATTGGTGGCCTGGGTTGAAACGATATTGTGCCAAGTATGTCTCGGAGTGTGATGTCTGCCGCAGAGTTAAAGCTGTCCATCAGAAACCTTCCGGTCTTCTACAGCCATTGAAACCTCCGGAATGGAAATGGGAGAAAGTAGAGATGGACTTCATCACTGGTTTTCCAAGGTCGCAGAAGGGCAATAATGCAATCTTTGTTGTCATCGATAGGCTTTCCAAAGTGGCTCACTTCTTTCCAGTCAAGGAAACAATTTCTGCAATTCAGTTGGCTGAGCTCTATATCAACAGAATTGTCTCTCTGTATGGGGTTCCTCTTGAGATCAGTTCAGACCGTGGAAGCATCTTCACTTCCAAGTTCTGGGGAAGTTTCCAAAATGCTTTGGGAACAAAATTGAACTTCAGCACAGCTTACCACCCTCAGTCGCAAGGACAAGTTGAAAGGATCAATCAGATTCTGGAAGATATGCTCCGTGCTTGCGTCATCTCTTCCGGCATGAAGTGGGAAGAATGTCTTCCTTATGCTGAATTCTCTTACAACAACAGCTTCCAGAAAAGTCTAAAGATGGCACCATTTGAGGCTCTCTATGATCGCAAATGCAGAATTCCGATTGGTTGGTCGGGCGCAGGTGAAAGAACATTGTTTGGCCCCGACATTGTAACTCAAGCGGAGGAGAAGGTTCACATCATTCTTGAAAATCTGAAGGTTGCTCAAAGTCGCCAGAAGAGCAACTATGACAGAAAGCACATGGACATGGAGTATGTCCCTGGTGATCTCGTTTACCTTCGTGTCACTCCCATGAGAGGCACGAACCGCTTTGGTATCAAAGGAAAGCTGGCTCCTAGATACATCGGCCCTTTCAAAATTCGTGGAAGAAGAGGAGAAGTTGCTTATGCTCTTGAGCTTCCTGAAAAACTCAAAGTCCATGATGTTTTCCATATCTCTCAACTTAAGAAGTGCTTCAAGGATCCCGGCAGGACCGTGGACCATGAGCTTATCAATCTCCAAGAAGACATGTCTTATCAAGAACACCCCATAAAAATCCTTGAAGTCGCAGAAAGAAGGACACGCAACAAGTCCATCAAGTTCTGCAAGGTGTAGTGGTCGCACCATTCCGTTGATGAAGCCACCTGGGCACGTGAAGATGAGCTCCGTGCCAAGTATCCTACCCTCTTCGTGTCTTCTTCTTCTTCCTAGAATCTCGGAGCGAGATTCCTGTTTAGTGGGGAGAGTTGTAGCATCCCATTTGTCTAACATATGTAATGCTACATGGTTTAGTAATATAATGGCTACTTCCTACATATAATTGTTGCATCATAATTATATCATGCTCATGTCATTATGCCACCTTGCATTTGAGCATCATATAAAACCCTTTTCATTTGGTTCTTCTCTCATATGCATTATTGATTATTTTTGCCTCTTGATATATTGTATTTGGTTCTTGATAAATGCTTGATGCCCAAGTTGAGTTGGGGGCATATCTTTTATTAACTCCACCACCTTTCTTGTCACCACCCATAATTCCACCATTCCAATATATGTGAGCTTAGCATTTTTATTTGGGTTTACCTCTAGCTCATGTGGGGTGGGATGGATTCAATTCTAATTTCTTTTGCTTGGTCTTTATTTTCCTCAGTTTTGGTAATGCATGGGAATCATGCCATGTTATATTATTATTGTTTTCACAAAAATAAAACATGGCATTAATGCCCATGCATGGGCCATGCAAATTAACACCATCCTCTTGATTTGGGATTTGCTTGTATTTTTGGAAGTGTGGCATGGTCCTCTGAGATTCAATTCAAGGTGGCCATACTTTTGCTTCCACCATCAAACCATACCCCTCTCTCCTTATCCAACATCTATCTAGGCATGATCTTGGGGGAATCATTCTCACATAAACCACCATCTCATGCTTTATTCATGTGGGCTCATCACAAAACCCTCTCACCATTTTTCCCCCTCTTCTCACTCTCCATCCCACTACCACATGCTGGTGGGATCTTGGGACTCATACTCTAAAAACTCTAAACCGCCTCTTTAATCTACCTACATACCCTCTCTCTTTATTTTTGCCTCAAACCCTAAACCTCTCTCTTCTTCTTAAAAACCTAACCCTAGCTACCTACTCCACCTTGGCTCCTCCTTGCCGAGACCCCCTGTCCCTCTAATCCTCTCTCTAACCTAATCAGCTACCACCACCTAGCTACCCATCTACCCCCACTCCTAACCCGGGCCCCACTAAACCCTAGCCGAAGCTACACTCGAGCCTCCCCTCTCCTCTCTTTCTCTCTCACTGTCGGGCCTGTCCCACCTGAGCCTACCCTCCTGGGTCGCCCCTTGGCCCGCCTTGTAGCCTCCACCCTACCTGCCTGGCCTCTCACGTCGTGCACATGAGAGAAGGAGGAGGAAAAGGTGGCCGAAGCCACCTTTACCTCTACCCCGCACCCACACGGCACCTCTCCTCTCCCTCTCTGTTTATTCCCTTCCCCACGCCTCCTCTACCTCGCCCAGATCCACCCCGGACCGCTGCACCGATCCCTTCCTCCCCTGCTTCTCTTCTCCAAATCCGGCGAGCACCGTCGGCTTCTCCTCCACCTCCTCGTATAAGCCGGTGGCATGGAGCTGTGGTCGTCGGGGAAGCCCAGCATGCACCCCTGCATCGCCAAGACATAAGCAAGGTGGGAAGCCGAATCGCCACAATACATGACGCCATCAAACCCTAGCCAAACCGGCGTCTCAGATTGCCGATGATCTGCTGCGCCCCGTCCCGATCCAACCCCACCGACGACCCCGCGGTGAGCCCGTGACCCTCTCTGACATCCTCTCTATCTCCGGCATGGCCTGGTCTCGCCGGGTGTTTCACCGAACGCTCTCGATGCGCCGTGGCCGTGGGCGTCTGCATGTCGGTGTGTCACACAAAAGCTTACCTAGACCCCGCGCGCCTATCTGTCACCATCCCTTACCCAGCCAGACTGCTCCACATGCTGAATGCGCGCTTCGCGTCTGGTTCGACCCAAGGCCGCTCGTCGCGATCGAGCACCGATCTGTCCATAGTTGCAGAGAAGAACAACAGTACGGGCATGTGGTAACTTTGCAAATAGCCCCCCTTTTATCTCTCGCTCAACCCGCGGTACTCGCGACCCCACCTGTCGGCCGCCCTAGAGATCTTGCAGAAAAGCCCCCCAGTTCTTTCAGCCTCAACCCGCACTTCCTCACCGCGCCATGTGGTCAGCCCTCCACTTCTCTCTATCAAGTGGGCCTACGAGCCAGCGGGTCCCACCTGTCAGTCTCAAGGGCTGGGTACTCCTGCGGTGCAAAATATCTCACATACTGTGTCGCCAACAAGAATTGCCCAATTGCCGGTGGCTTTGGCTAGCACTGGGCTAGGTGACAAAAGTTTTCTGGTTTTCTGTCTTATAAAAACAATTTCAGAAAATGTTTTAATATGAATTTAAATCTGTTTTAAATATCTTTTGAATTATAATTCCAAATGATACAAATGATATACGTTTTTGAATCAGAAAAATGTGAGGAATTCAAAAATGCCATTCAAAATATTATTTGAGCACTTTAATTTTCGAGATGATTAAAATTACAATAAAATGCCTTTTTTCTTAATTAATTAATAACTTTAGTTTTATAACTCCAAATTTGACAAATAATATGTCTAAATCGATCAGCGCATCGAGCCCGTTCTAACTATGCGTTCCATGTTCTGAATTGCAGCATGCATCATATAAATATAAAGTGTACATCAAGTGTTATGAGAGCAAAACGTGACTAAACCTTAATGAAATGCTTTACTCTTGTACCCCACACGTCACCCATGCCATGCTACTTTATTACCATGTAAATTGTGCATCATTCATCATGGCATGCTTGTTTTGCTTGTCGCATTTCAATACATATGCTTGTGCACTTTATTTATGTTGACCTTGTTTGTTTGGTTCTTCCTCGAATAGACGCTGAGCAGAGGATATATCAGGAATCCCAGGAGCACTACCCAGATCCTTCTCTCGCTTCAACTGAGCTGCCAAGCAAGCACTACCACATGCTTGCATACATATAGTACCTATTGCCTCTATCTTATTCTTGCATCATTGAGTCGCGATTGCATTAAATTGAATCCCAAGTACTGCATATCCTTTACTTTTAAACCCCACTGAAGCTTGTTCCTCCATCCCATGAGCCATTACTACAGGAGTTTTTTGAGCCATGCGGGTCGTAGAACAGCATGTGTAGGGTATGTGAGTGTCTGATGGATAACGAGGTACCTAAACAACGTAACCTGAGTAGTAATGGGATAACTAATGAAAGTGGCACCGGTGAGCAATATCTGCTATTTGGTTCTTCATGCTCACTTGTGTCCCGTAGGACCCCGAGTACTGGATTCCTGTTCCTTGACTATTCGCACTATCCACATCCGGGAGGCCTTATGGACCCCCCCTGAGCCAGAGCTTGATTCACTCTTATTTCTTGGGGCCACAAAGTAGTTTGGGGCTTTATTACTATCCTCTACTTATACCATGCTTTACTGCTTTATTTAAGATTGTGCGAGGAGCACCTGCATCGCTTAGGATTATGGAGTGTTTTCGCGGTATCGACAAGTCCATTACACTTTCGGTTCCCAAAGCTTACAGCCATTGGCGCAAACCTTGGGTCCGTCTCGAGCCGCCAACTTCAAGTGGGTAGCTTAATGGGGTGGGCCCCTGAAATATTTCTGAATCCTGTGATCGCTTTGTCGTGAATGCCTAGTTGGGTTTTGATTTGGTTTTTCCGAGGTTGATCGAGTGTGTGTTGCTATTTGTGCACCCCTGCAAGGTAAATCTTTCTGAAAGCCGTGTCCGCGGTTATGGACGACTTGGAGCACAGCTTCTCGATCATAGACAAGTATAACTAAAGTACCGATTTTAAACTGACTAAGTACGTGACTAGTAAATAGTGCAACACTCATGGATTGATTAATAAAACTGCCAACGGATGGGGGGTTGTTCGTCCGCTTTCTTGTTGGTAAGCGAGAAGGAGGATGGATCTGTTAATTATGCTGTTATAACTATTGTTACTAATTAATGAACATTCGTCTATCATTGGTTAGGCGGATGGTTAGCGAGTATCTATAGAATTGTTAGTTATTATCTTTTGCTGCAATTGCGTCACCCTAGGTTGTGTCCCCTTTAGAGGCATAAAGACTTGCTGAGTACCCCTAGGGTCTCACACGATAAATTGTTTGATTCAGATGAACAGGTGTACTCGCAAGATGGATATTGGGTGGAGGAGACGGATGATGTTGGCAACGATCACTCGGTGTAGAGATTCCGGGAACGGGGATCCGTGAGATCTGTGGGCGGGATGTGTTTATTTATGTGGCATCTTATGCCGATTTGCTTCTTATCCGCATCGGATCTTGTTTTCCGCTCACCGATACTCCGATGTTTGATGTATGAGGATATCCTAAACTATTATACCTATCTAGGATATTTGGATCTCGCCAGTATGGCGTTGCAATATTTCTATTTCTTTTAGATGGAATGGCTCTAAGGATCTGTATGTGGCTTGCATACATACTCACTTGTGTATGTAGTTGATCCCTTCGCCTGCCGATTACGCCGCTCGTTCTTGTCCCGATGTTCTGAAAGTGGTTAGGACGGCCGAAAGGTCTACCTGTGAGTGGCCCCTAGGCCCCACCGTACTATTTTAACCACTTTCGCTCATCCAGGCATGTAACTAAGAGCATAATTCACCGAGGTAGTTACAGATATCGCTCACCGCTGAGCGTGTGGGGCGCCACCAAGCCCTTCGCATGTGCCTCTCTCCTCTCAACCTGAGCAAGGGTCGGACTCGTGTGCAGAACATGTTGATGCGCACTAGTTGGCTCGGCAGGGGCGTCCTTCGGTGCTGGAGCCTTCTGGGAAAGCATGGACGCAAGAGTGCGCTGTCCAGACCTGGTGGACGTTGCCCTGGTGACGTTAGGGGTTTGCTTGCCTTTGGCTTGCTGAGAGGAGGAAGTGGTTGCGGCAGATTTTGCCTTAGGAGCTGCCTAAGTACTTCCTCGCCGAGACTGAGAAGACTCGGACAAGGCGGAGGAGCTTGGCGCTGGTGCCCTTGTTGCTGGAGCTGGTGCTGCTGTTGAAGTCTTTGCTGCCGGGGTTGGTGCTGGGGCTGGTGCTGGTGCAGAGGTAGTCTCGGTAGTTGCTGGTTGCGGTGGAGCCGAAGTGGTGGATGCCGCTGCCTCGGCTGGGTCCATCTCTCCCGCTCCGGGGTTGCCCCCCTCTTAACGAGGTGGGCTGGAACCCGGAGCAGCCGCAGAACCCTCTGGAATAGGGCTCAGCGGGCGTGACTCGTCGTCACGAGGGGGAGAAAGGCTAGGTCATAGCGGTGAAGAGATGCTAGATCCGCTCTGGGGAACATCCTCCACAGCACTGCCAAATCAAAAAATGCCAGAAGAAAGACTAAAACAATGCAAGGAAGAATAAGTTGCAGAGGGAAAAGAGGCTTACGCATCCGAGGTCAGGGGCTCCTTGGGTTTCCGAGCCCTTCGTGCTGGGGCCTTGCCTGCTGGCTTGGAAGCCGTTTTGTCTCCGGAATTCTTTCGCCTTTTGGAGGACTGAGAAGGTCCGGAGGAGGAACTTGATGCAGCTCCGTGCCTCTTCTTCGGCGCTGCCGGAACAGGTTCACCCGTAGCAAGGGGAGGGTCCTCATGGATCTGCCCACCGGGGTTAGCTGATGCCAGAAAAGCATAAGAAAGGGGGACATCGTCAACAGCTTCCATCACCTCAATATCCGAGTCATCCTCATCGTCGGGCCAATCTGTAATAGAAGAGAGTTTACCGGTGGTTCGCTTGGTCGCGTCGGACATTGGGAGGAACATCTCCTGGTCCGGTTCTTCCTCATCCGAGCTCTTTCGGTCGGGCGCCCACTTAAGGGTCTGATCGGTGCCGTCCTCGAGGGTCTGCTGAAGGAATTGCTGAGGAAAAGAATGAACAACTGAGTCAAAAATGCAACAATGACCGACATATAATTAGTCCGGAGTAAGTGTGCGCCACGAAGCTTACCACGGGAGGAAGCCTATCACGGCAATAATGCTCAATTCCCAACGTCCACTCAGCGGAGAAATCCTTGTGGGTGGTGAAGAGAGCCTTAACCCGGCGATAGATCTCCGTGTTGCTCAGTTCAAAGGATGAGGTCCGGTTGGGGTCGCGGCCGAAGCTCATGTGACACACCTTGTGAGTGCGTTGCTGGAGGGGAGAGATTCGGTTGCGCACGAACATGATCATAGCATCCTCGTTGCGCAATTCGAGCTTCTTCAGCTCCGCGAACCTCTTGTTGACCTGGTTGGCCAAGGCCGTGGGCTTCTTGGGGGTGGACCCGGAGTATAGGGAAGCAGCCGGATTAAGTCTTCGGTGCCCGTATTCCGGACATAAAAGAAAGTCCGGGCCCATCCTTTGCAGGAGTCTAGCCCGGTGACCCGGGGGAAAACGGAAAACCTCTAGGGTGAGATGGACGCTGCTCCGAATTGAGTGAGCTGCTTGTCCTCCGAATCAAGTTGGATGTTCGGGATGACATTGCGATGAAGGCCAAAAAACCGGATCCATAGCTCCTTTGTGGGCCATAATCCGGCGTAGCCCTCGATCGTAGAGGCAAAAGCAGAAAGAGAAGTGATTGTGTTGGCAGGAAGGTGGTGCGGCTGGAGTTCATAAGTGCTAAGCCAATCCCGGAAGAAGTCGCTGACCGGCAAACCGAACCCCCGCTGGAAGTGGGACAAGAACACGATGTACTCACCCGGATTGGGTGAGGGGGCCAGTTCGGCGGAGGCGAGGCGAGCGGCGACACCGGCGGGGATGCGTCTAGTGCGGTAGAGTCAATCTAGGTCATCTTGGCAGACCCAGGACCCAGCCCACGCACCACGGTCCGCTGCCCCGGTGTCCTCCTCCATCTCTTGCTCGGCGACGACGAGCTCCTCCTCCGTCATCTGGTGCTCGCTTCCCTCGCTGGCTCTAGCGGCGGCGGGGGGCAGAGGCCTAGACTGGCAGTGACCCGTGGTGAGGGAGGTGCGTAGCGGTGGCGGCGACGCAGAGGTGTGGGGAAGTAGTGCGGCAGCGACGCTGTTTCTTAGAAGAACTGGCGGCGGCGCGGTTGCGAGGAAGACGAAGAATAAGAAGAGCAAAGGGTAGAGGGGCGCAGTAAGGGAAAAAACCTAAGGGACGCGCCCCTCCCCTATTTAACCACTCCCTCAAGGGAAAAGTGGGACCGCGTCCTGCGAATATGCCACATGGAGTGGCCGTGTATAGCCCACCTCGGCCAATCAGCAGGGAGCCACACGGAAGGCCACATGGTGGGTATGATCCCATGACGTGACGCGTTGATGCGGTAAACGAGGAGGTAGGCGTGACGTGACCAAGCGCGATAATCGACGACATCGCGTGCTATCGTGGCCGGGCCTTAAAATGAGACAACATAATGATTAGCCTCCACGTGGGTTGGCGTACGAGAGAAGGAAGCAAGACCCGGATAGGACCGTGGTAACCCGGCCAGCAAGTGAAAACTTGAAATGTGCAGAGGGAAAGTAAAACCATGAGATCGGAGTTGAAGTGGTAACCCGGCCAGCAAGTGAAAACTTGGAATGGGCAAAGGGAAAGTAAAACCATGAGGTCCGAGTTAAGGTGGTAACCCGGCCAGCAAGTGAAAACTTGAAACGCGCCAAGGGAACGTAAAACCATACAATCCGAGATAAGGAGGTAACTCGGAATTAGCGTCCAAAGCTCAAACATAATTGAACCTGATGTGGCATTAGCGGCCAAGGCAGCTAAGACCGCATCATCTTCGGGGACTAATGTTGGGGGGATACCCCCGGGTAGGGTCACACCGGGGTATAGAGGCCGAGTTAGCCGAGGTTCGGCAAGGCCAAAGGGAATGCGGGCCGGGTCACCTCAAGGCAGGTCGAATCATGGGGTAACCCGGACCAGGGGGCGTCCGCCTAACTAAGTCTCAACCAACTTAAGCCGTAAGTCGGAAATGCCTATCTAACTTGTATGCAGGAACGTGTGTGGCCGGATCAGCTATGATCCGGGTCACATCTAGCTTCTAGGAGAAGGAAGGAATCTCGCTGGTCAAAAGAAGCCTCGATACGCCTCGAGAGGCATACAGGGCAGGACCACCGAGGCGTGGCCGACAAGGCTGACGACGCCCATGTCGGCTGACGCGGGCGCCGTAGAGGCTCACGTAGCCTCTGCATGTGTGACGCGGGGGGAAAGCACCCCGGTCGGCTTACTACTTTGGGAGAAGGCTCCACGTATGCCCTAAGTGGAGACCTAGCTCCCCCTATATAAGGAGGGCTAGGGCCTCTGTAGAAGGGGTTCCGCTACTCTGATTTGGTGAGGGTTTAGGAGTGATCTATGTGTGAGAGTAAGAGAGCTTCTTCTTCCTCCTCACGCCAATACAGCTCTAGGAGCACTTGTAATCTTGGAAGCAAAGCGAATATAAACTTCTGTGTGGAGAATCACTTCACTATCCCTCCCTGGATTCCCCTAGCTTGTATTAGTCCCCACCTTTAGCCTATCCATGGCATCTGTCGTGACACCACCACGACAATTGAGCTGTGTGGAACCCACCGGCGGGTGATCCACCTGGATCTGCGCAAACCCAAAGGGAGGCAACGCTTCTGGGCAGTGCCTAGGCGTATGACCTCCACGGTTATCGATGCAGCACGCCGTGAAGAATCCATGAGGAGGAGGAACGCTGCCGGGAACGTCGACATCGATTCCGACACGGAGGAGGCTGGCGGCGACACGGACAACGTCGTCAATGATGGAGACTGCGGGAGCCTCATAGTCGATTAGGGCCACTTCAGCATAAATTAAATCTATGTACGGTATCTTAATGCGCTCTTTGGATCTGGGTCACTTGAGTCATGGTCGATTATCCTCATAAGCTATATATGTTGGCCATGTTTTAGTTGTCTTTGAAACTAGTCGATCAAAACTCGTCTGATCCTGAAAATAAAGTTTGCGCGTTCCTGGCATATCTGATGGGACAATATGCTGACTCTGCTCCCAGCACTTGATGGCACAGCCATAATTTGAAGTGCGCCAGAGGAGAAGGGATCGAGCGTGTTGTAATAGTGTACTACTCCTGTACAGATAAAACTGACTTAGTTTTTTTAGATATTTAATAAATGTGTCTATACCCAAAACATGTCTAGATACATGTTTTAGGTTTCTCTATCTTTCAAACTAATCAAAAGTCGTCAAATTCTGAACAAACAAAGTCATTGCATTCACATCTGATGGGACAATACGCTGACTCTGCTACTTGATGGCAAAGCTCTAATTGATTCTTAATCTTGTTTAACAAATATTTTAGATACCATGATCCATTTGAGTGTTTTAGTATTGCATATTACTTGTTGTATTTACATATTGTTTCACACACTCTCACAAGCCTTAATCAGAAGCACAAGTGTGAAGCTGGTATAAAAGTGAAACACATTCCAAAGAACTCATCACAAACTCCAAACCCTAGACCAATTACGACTATTCCGAGGATTCACATTTATCAAATTGCATTACATTACTTATGCACCGTTGCATCTTGCTTCTTTAAACATTAGTCCTGACCGGACCAATGATGTTGTTTACAGAATTTGGATCTTCTATTGTCTTGAAGACTGTGAGTGCATAATCTTGCAATCACAAAAGGCAAGTTCACAACTTGCTCATGTCCTTTGATTATTTTCTATCAAATGCTTGTAACTCAAATGTTGTCATCACCTGCATTTCAAAAAGGTCAGAAAACACTATTTTCATAATAATTGGATTATGGATTATTTACCAGATGGTAATAATCTATTGATACAGTTCCAGTGGTAAAGGAACATAATATCTAGGACTTAACAACCAATGTCGCCAGTGATTCTAGTGCCGTATATTACGCGTTAACTATGAGATTTGGAATGGGACAGAGAAGTCAGTTGTATCTTCTTCCTTTCATATGGAGGCAAGATGACCTTATCGTGACGCTAGGATTCCTTGTGTGGATCCAGCATATGGGTGCGCACCCTTAGGCCCCACGATTTTGATATCTAGATTATCTATGAGCGGTTGCCGAAGGTATAGTCGGACCTTTATGGATCTTGCTAGGGGCATAACCGACTCATAGAGTCTTCGGGAACTCATCAGGGTTGTAGCTTGCCCGAAAGGGGGCTTAACGGAGGTGTAGTCAGCCCCGAAGGATCGTGTAGACATATGGGATCGCGGAGAGGGCAGTGATTGGCTTGGATCAGCTACTGGGCCCCACATCAAGGAATTGTGGACGGGAATAAGCTGCCCGGTTATGCAACAAGGAGTTGGTCTCTCATGAGTAAAGTAACACACCTCTGCAGAGTGTAAGAACTGTGACATGTTACTCCCTGTTCCGGGAAGGAGCTACGAACGCGGCAGGAAAGGAACCCCATGAAGGTTCTTGTCAACCTGTGAAGGCTGTCGGACATAGTTTTTAGAATAAAAGCAACCTTTGAAGAAATGTTTATGAAAACCTGCATTGCCTACGACCTTTGGTTTGTGGCTCTAGAGATAGTGCATCATATACTCGTTTTTAGTGAACTTGCTGAGTACGCTCGTACTCAACCGTACCTTCTTAACCCTTGCTAGGTTTTAAGGCGTTGAAGACGACGTCAACATCAATTTCTGCTCAAGAAACCATCATCGACAGCTCAAGTTCTTCAATAAAATCTATGAAGTCAAAATATACATTAGCTGAAGTGAAGACAAAGTCTCTATTTAGATAGGAGTAGATACTCTAGCCATAAAACCTACTTCTGTAGAGCATTGCATTAGTAGCAATTGCAAGCCTTTTGGTTTAGATATTAGTCCTTTTAGCCAGATAGTTCGGAGTTGTTATTTCTGGTTCTTCTTTGTAAGAAGTTATTTTCCTCCTCTTTAACCTAGAGTGTTCTCTGGATCTTTTATAAAGAGTCGAGTTGTAATCTATAATCATGTTTTGGACCTGCTGTGTTTCTGTTGTACCACTCTGAAGGATGTAATACTAGTGAACGGTGTTTCATTGCTATGTCAAGGACTATAGTGTACTACATCATGCAGTGGTATGCCAGAGTCACCGCACTAGGGCAATGTGTTGTTGTAGAGACTGGATGTTATTGGTATTTTGTGATATATATACTTCTTAAAGAAAACTAGAGAAAATTGCGTTGCCAAAAGGCACTGCCAGGTAACACGACGACGAGGAAGAGGGTCCAAAAGTCGAGCGTCTTTTCGGTAAAATCTGGGCAGGTTCCTCCAAGATTTTGGCTTTTGTTGGCTCGTCGTTCCTTCACTTTTGACAGCGGGTGCTGCGGTTTGCTCATGCGTGCAAGCACTGGTAGAATAGTGACAGCTGATTTGCCATAGAATAGGTCAGAAGGAGATGTATTTTGGCTCACTCTGCAAATAAATCTATTATGAAAAACCATCAAAAATAAATGTTAAAATGTTAAAAATTCTGAATAATTTTTTTGCGTGTACATGCATATACTCTGTGTTCGCATACAAGTTTTTGAGAGAAAATAATTTTATGTGGCTTGTGTAAAGAAGAAAAAAGAAAGTTCGTAAATAATCATGTTGGACATTCGAAATTTATCTTTTTACATGAGATGCAAAAAATATTCTCCCCGACCCGAAAACTTGTATTCAAACATAGAATGTCCGGTTATACAAGTGAATATCTTTTCTGATTTTTTGGACATTTTAAAATATGTTTTTCAAACGATAGGTTCATTTGCGCTCAGAGCCTATTTGTATTTCAGTCAGAATAGTTGATATTGTCGTGTTTTGGATCTTAATGCTTCAACCTTTATGGCCATCTCAAACGGGTCGTAGATAAAGTTGAGGCACCGGAGGGAGTAGCAGTAGTAACACAAAATGTATTTTGGTACTAGGTCTTGACCCCATCGTCTCGAGCTGCCACAACTGAAAAACCCGACTAACAAACCACCATGAAAATGAAGCCGGAGGCGAGGTCCGCTTCCCCTGCATGCAGGTTCAAAAGCTGCATCCGCTGTAGCCTGTAGTTGCATTGCAGCAATGTGCAGCCTGCTCCTCTCTGCAGCTGTGGGCTGTGGCTGCATCACAAGCAGCTGGCCGGCGGCTGCCTCCAGAGTCCCCCTTGCTGTTGCGGTGGTGGCCGCAAGATTCTTCAAAGATTGCATCCAGAGGCGACGTAAACTGGACGCCATGGAAACTTTCTGGTGTACGCAAGCACGTCCGTTCGCCGCGGTGGGGGCGTGCCCGCGCCCTGTTCGGCAGAATTCCCCACCGAGGTCCCTGGCGCCGGAGTCCGGTCGGCCATGGCTGCCTTCCCTGTACAGTGCAAAGAGGGGGCGTCATGCTGCGGCAGCCCACTTGCCTGGGTGAATGGTGGTGGGTCTCGAGGGGTTGCGTCCGTGCTAAGCGAGAACCGTCAGGCTGTCCATGGTCCAGCCATGGCCAGGCCGTTTTGCTGGGGGATGCTGTGCCTGTGCCATCTTAGGGAAGGCTCGACGGCTCTCCCTTTCACTTGGTCAATGATTTTGTTCTTACACTGGAACAAAAGGTGCAATGCCATGGGAGAAAGACATGGCCATCGTGCAGCTACAAAACTGAACTGATAATATCTGTGCGTCAACTGCTGGATCATGAGTTGCTTGAGTGGATTTCTCTCAAAATGGCAGACGCGGCACCATTACCGATGTATTACGGATGATTGGTGGAGACAGGGGCAGGCTGGTTCAACATGGGTGGGTCAGGCAGACAACTTCAACATGGTGAGCATAGCCCCAGCCGTTGGGTCCAGCACGAACTGGCCGTTCTAAACAGAGGAGCATGTGCATGGGTTTACTTGCATGGCCAGGAGTTGTCTCACCAATGGTCAATGGAGGAATCCACTGGTAAGTGTGTGCTGAAACCTGAAACCTCGTCAGCTTTGCACATTTGCACGTACACAGTTGTCAGTTGATAAATCTATATGATTCAGAGAGTGGCAGAGATGATATTTTTTTGCTCAACTGTTGTTTGTGGTTTCGATTAGTGGCAAATGGGAAAGTGGAAGAGGCTACTTCTATGAATAGCAGATGATGTCAAAAACTCTTTTGTTTTCCTTATGTCATGCCCTTCTAGTGGTTTAGTCGATAATTGAAGAAGACTGGAACATATCTTGTTAGCCTGCACTCGTGCTACATTTTTTTTTTTCTGAAAAGGGGAAGCCCCAGCCTCTACATCGATTGCTGCACATGGAGTTGTAAGAACAACTCCGTCGTATGTCAATTGCACAGACGGCTATGGTTAATGGAGCACCCCCATCTGCCCATTTGCATTGTCATCCATATCATCAGAGATATCTAAGATCAAGGTTCGTAACAAAAGACAATCACTCATGTTGTTCCCTTAATAGAACTTCCCAAGGATATCGGTTGAGTTTCTAGCATACAGTTTGAGTTCCCAATAGGTTAGGGTTACACATTTGAAAGTTGGTTTCAGACTTTCAGGATATTTCGCTCATTAGCAATTCATATTGTTATATTAGGATATTAGTAAATTTTCATGACCATTCCATGGAGGATTGCTGCTGGAATATTATGTACTTCTTAAGGCTATCAGATAATCTCATCTGATTTGCTTTAGGCGTGCCTTTCAAAACGGAGGTTCTTACATTAGATTTGCTTTGTTTGGTAAAAATGGCGCCAATGTCTGGGGTAGGGTGTTATTGAAGATCTGCTACGTATCCTTGGAGCATGTAAATGTTCTAGTGCTAAGATAAACCAGGTAAATATCTTTGCAGTTTTCAGGTTTTCTGTAATTGATCTTTAACCTTTACTTTGTAGTAACATGCCCCTATCATGAAACATTGTTGTCGGTCCATATAAAACAATATCTGAGTAAAATAATTCATGTTACGAGAAATGAACTAAGTTGGATATGCAACTATTCTTGTAATTAGTACTATGAAAAACAGCGGTATCAGAATACACACCTCTGAATTTCTCTTTATATGTCTCTGGTCAAAACATACTCATTCAGGTGCCTTAAATTGCTGTATAATGGTCCTCTATCTATAGCATTCTATTCTGTTACATCTGTTCCTTAGGTCTCATTCTTCTCTCCTCTGCATCTACCTCTTCATTTTAACTCTGATTTTATATCTGGTCCCTCTTTAGTCATTACTACAATAAACTTCTAAAGCCTGCATTGTCCTATTTATGATTCTGTTCGCACCTACTTCTACTACATCCACACGATCACCTTGCAATGATTCTCATTAACTCCTGACTAGCACTTCTGGCGGCTATTTCAGAGAAACATCGGTCCAATAGGACATTCATTCTTACCTAATTTCTTCCGCTAGGCCTCAAATATACATTGCCTCTAGTTAATAGAAGCTGCTAGTGAGTTGAAATTCCCCCTATTCTCGCATTTTGATACCGCAAGGTGATACAGGAGCCAGGGGATGACAACCAGCACATCTGCAGCATCCTCAAATATCTTCTGTTCATGAATGATGCACTTAAACACTGATACAGCTGGATTTCATCCGCAAGGCGTTTAGCAGGGGTGGTGATGAAGCTCACCATGGCACCACCTTTGGCAAGGAGATGGAACCGTGCCAATCGGGAGGATGCTGTGGCAGGCCTTGGGCCACGAATGCCACCAATATATTCTGCAATCAGTCGAGTGTCATCTCACACTTGAGTCCAGCTTAATTCCTAGCTGTATTGTTTATATAAGAGGGGCCAACTTTTTTGTGCAAATTAACTTCAAACAAGCAGCTGTGGATCCTTTGGAAGCTCCGTGCCCTGTCGTCTGAAGGTAATACTGAAGATGTGAACAGCAACTGCATTAACAGGGGTAGTTCTCACAGTAACAGCAACTGCACGTCTCGTGCACAATAATTAATTCCGTTCTAGGCAGGAGATGAAATACAAATACTCCTTCACGGCTACGCAAGAGCTACGGTACAGCTTCGTGCACGCACCGTACATATCTTCTACTTAAATAAATAAAGCACCTCTGAGTACTATATATATCACCTTGGTTCCAGTGAACAATACAAACCAAAGCGTACGCACTACTACGAGTGGTAAGCAATTCAGAAGAGGACCTGATCAAACATGGCCATCCTGAGGGCTTCACTCCTTGCCATCCTCGGCTGCCTCTGCTTCTTTAGTTCTGTTCTTGCAGCTCGAGAGCTGAACGATGAGTTGTCCATGGTCGCAAGGCACGAGAGTTGGATGGTGCAGTACGGCCGCGTGTACAAGGATGCTGCAGAGAAGGCACAGCGGTTTGAGATATTCAAGGCTAATGCTCGATTCATCGAGTCCTTCAACGCTGAGGGCCGCAAGTTCTGGCTCAATGTCAACCAATTTGCGGACCTTACCAATGATGAGTTCAGGACAACCAAGACAAACAAGGGGTTTATTCCAAACAAGGACAAGATTTCTACAGGGTTCAGGTATGAGAATTTGAGCTTGATGCACTCCCAGCGACGGTCGACTGGAGGACAAAGGGTGCGGTCACTCCTGTCAAAGATCAAGGCCAGTGTGGTAAGTACATTTAGGCTACAAGTGAATTACTCACATATGCAACTTTTTTATCAGAATGATGTGTATAGTTGCATATGTCACAATAAAATCATTTGCAGGTTGTTGCTAGGCTTTTTCTGCTGTTGCTGCAACGGAGGGCATTGTCAAGATAAGTACTGGCAATCTTATCTCACTCTCAGAGCAAGAATTGGTGGATTGTGATGTCCATGGCGAGGACCAGGGCTGCGAAGGTGGTCTCATGGACGATGCATTCAAGTTTATTATCAAGAATGGAGGCCTCACTAAGGAGTCAAGCTATCCATATTCCGCAGCAGACGGAAAGTGCAAGAGTGGATCTAGTAGTGTTGCAACAATTAAGAGCTACGAGGATGTGCCTACCAATGATGAGGGTGCCCTCATGAAGGCAGTGGCAAGCCAACCCATGTCAGTTGCTGTTGACGGAGGCGACATGACATTCCAGTTCTACTCCGGTGGCGTGATGACTGGTTCCTGTGGTACTGATTTGGATCATGGGATTGCAACCATTGGTTATGGAACGACTAGTGATGGTACAAAGTATTGGTTACTGAAGAATTCTTGGGGAACATCATGGGGCGAGAATGGATTTTTAAGAATGGAAAAGGACATTGCTGACAAGAAGGATATGTGTGGCCTTGCCATGGAGCCCTCCTATCCCATGGCTTAGTTAGACCACAAAAGGCCACATATTCACACACATACACAAGATTGAATAAATACATGTCTCTTATTATAGTGTTGTATATATGTCCATACCATACGTATGTGCTTGTAAATTGTGCTATGCAAACTCATTATATATGTCTTCACTTTTATACAACTCATGATCCATGACTATTATGCAACTATGTTGAATGTAGTATGATCAATGAAGAATATATTGTGGTTATATTTGTGGTAGCTAAGAAGTTCTAAGAATAGTATGGTTGGATAAAACATTTAGAAGATATTTGTAGTGCCTTCTGGTCTGCTATATAAGGAACTTCATGAAAAACTTGTCTTAGTGGGAGCTGTATTTTGCGCAGAAATGATTGGAAGGTTGGATATATAGCTAGTGAACTGCAAACAAGTGCTAAAAAATGTTAGTTCTCTAGTGGTTCATAATGTCACTTGCTTGTGAATGAGAAAATGATAGAGCAGAACAAGGTTATGCTAGCTATCTTAAATGTAAAACGATAATTAGTAGCTCTTTTTTCGCAAAATAAATAAATTACTATTACCATCTGTAAGATAATATAAGGATGACTATAGGGCTAATATGGACAATTTGCTTTTCGAAACAAGGAAATAATAATATTGCAGTTAAAGCACATATCAAAATTAGGAAAGGTATAGCAATACTAAATAATAAAAAGTTAGTTTGCATTTTGTGTTACATGGAGTTGTAGGAATTGACTGCATAAGAGCATCTCCAGCTACGAGCCCCAAACGATGTCCGACAACAACTCCAATTCAGTCATTTGGGGAGTGTCGGCACGAGTGCCTGCCTTCAAGGCGCCCCTCTCCCCAGCCGCGAGCCCCAAAGATGACTCCCTATGCGATTTTCAAATTGTTTTTGGAAAATTCTAATGAAAACACAAATAAAGTCTTGGCCATCGAAAATCCTGGGCAGCTAATCGCCGCCAAGTCCAGCCGCATATTAAAGTACCCAAATGCATAGTATGATACTACTCGATGATGGATGCCGCCTCTTCTTCCGTCGATTTCGGTGAGGTTTGTGTCATCGTCTCTTCTGATAGTGGTGTCACCTCTCCCAATGGTGGTGTTGGTGGCGGCCTCATCCTGATGCCCATTTCTAGCAGGGTGTCATTGCAGATCTTGTCATGCGCCACACTCACCTCCTCATCAAACATTGATGTGCCGGCCATCAAGAGAGAGAAGTCCTTCTTCCTCTTCTCCACCGCCACTCTCAATGTCTCGAGCTTGATCTTCTTGTTCGTAATATGCCCTAGAGGCAATAATAAAATTGTTATTATCATATTTCCATTGTTCTTGATAAGTGTTTATTTTTCATGCTATAATTGTATTAACCAGAAACTCAAATACATGTGTGGATATCTTCTATATCTAGATAGCAAGCTCCACTACATGATTTCTCTGCAATTCTGTGAAGCCACCTCACCCTAAAATTCTTAGCAAGGCTGAAGTTCATTTTCCTGCCATAATGTGTTGTTGCGCCTCCTTAACTAATACCTTGGCCATTGCATCATCGCATACTCCCGTCGCCTCATATTCCCTCCATTAATCCCTCCCAGCTTTTTTTTGACAGAAGGCACCGCGTGCCCGACCTTAAGTTAATAAAGCCCCACAAACAACAGAGTACAGGAGGATTACTGCTGACCAAGTCAGCTTACAAGTTTTGGCACAAACAACAAAAGCTGAAACATAAAGTCTGGTAAGCCACTACACTAGCAAACTTATAGAGCCGAAAAACAAACGGCAGGCAATCACGACAAGCTACGGAACAGGAACTAAGGGGTAGTAGTGGTGGTTCTTCTTGCATAAGCCTCCCTGGAAGAAGTAGTTGCATGTGTGATCGTCTCCGCGAACACCTTCTTAAGCCGCGGGATCATCTCGTCCAGACGCCGTAACGTCTCGTCCTTTTGGAGTGGCCGCCAGAGCTGCAAGGTGATAATAGTTTTAAAAACAGGGTCAAGTTGACGGGGAAGATGGATTTGATGGTAAATTTGTTACGAATTGTCCAAATAGACCAACACTAGTAAATCTGAAACTGGATTTCTAAAATCCACGGGCTTTCGATCTGAAATAAATTGGACACAACTGGATTGAGCTCCGTTGGGTTTGGACAGGAACCGGACATCAGGTCCAACGATAGTGGACAAGTATGGACATCAAAAGTTGAATAGTCCGGTATCCATTGGACCTCAACACGATGCCACAATGAGAACATGTTCTCTGTCGATCTGTTGCCTCTGCCTCCGTGAATCCCTGCGCCTCATCCATCGCCGGGAACCCCCTCCGCTGCCGCAGCCATCTCCTCCCCCTTTACCACACAACCCTTTATCGTTCTGAAAATAGTACTTCCTCTGATTCAAATTAGTTGACTCAGATTTTTTTGCAGGTAGTTGACTCAGATTTGTCTAGATTCGAATGTATTTAGACTTATTTTAGTGCTAGATACATCCGAATCTAGACAAAACCAAGTCAATTAATTTGTATTGGAGAGAGTACTATAAAAATAGCTTCGGAATGCGCGTGTTTCAATATGAATTCAACGGTACTAATTTTACATAATATAATCAAATTTTAATTTCTCTATTTATTTGGTCAAACTTTGTTTTGAAATATGTATGCCTTATTCCTCGAAACGGAGGTAGTAGTAATTTCCAAAGATTGATCGATCGGGTGGACCTTGCACGACATGGGTACGAGGCTAACCCCAACAACCCCGCATTTCGGACACCGAATCCGTCCGATTCAATCCGTTTGCGCGGGTGGAGGATCGGTCGTCCGGGCTGAGCCCGTTTGCGGTGGCATGTGACCCAACGATAACTCGCCCGCAAAAAAAAGTACAGGAGAAAAAAGGACGTGGCAGAAAATATTTATACAAATTATAACTAAAATACCAATGGTCAAAATATTCACACAAAAAAACTGATATTATGGGTGCCCGTGGCGTGGAGGGGAACCAGCGGTGCTGCTGGCCGGCCGACGCTGGTCCTGCTAGCGCCGCCTACTTGTCGTCGTCGTTGTCGATGACGATGAAAACCTGGGGTGGTGGCCACGTGCCGCTCGGGGCCAGAGCGCAGGTGGTGCCGGGGGCATCTGAGCCTGTGCGGCCACCCAGGACTCGTACAGGGCCTGAGTGGTGTCGTCCCACTGCTTCTCCTCCTGCAACTGCGACGTGAGGATGGCGGCATGGATCTCCTCCTCCTCGATCATCGATCGGGGCTACGGTTTTGGGGTTTTACCTAAGTGGACTGGGGGAGTGGAGTGTGGTGTGGATGGGAACGACGTGGCCCCTCCCGCTGGGACACCGCCAGGTGGGCCCCGTCGAAGCCTCGGGAGGACACGGCCGAACGTGTTGGGTCGTGAGCTGTGTGCCACCGGACCGGTCCGGACCCACGCGCTGTCGTCTGCGGGGGCGTTGGAGTTGGCACGAGGACTGTGCTGGTGCCATTCAAAAAAAAAGGACTGTGATGGTGCGAGCAAAGAGAGCGCGAGGTCGTCTGGTACTGTGGTGTGGAGGTGGTAGCTTCGTGCGTGCGTGAGTGCCTGTTTTTTTAAGGTGCGTGCGTGCCTGCTTTTTGGTGTGCCTGGGAAGGTAGGGAGGGCAGTGTCTCTTCAACAGTCTCTCTTCAACGATTAAGGTCCATTTGGATCTTGGATATCCAATTTTAGAATCGCTTTGGACTGGATGGATTTGGACCTTGGGGTACGAAGCTTGGACTTGGACATGGATGGGAGCGCGTTTAGGTGGATATCTGTTGGACATTTCTTATTTGGATTTGGACACTAATCCAATTCCAGGTTTAAGCACTGGGCAGCAAAAAATGTCCAAATTGCGATCCTGGCCTTTCCCTGAAATCCCTCGATGATAGCGCACCATTCCAACCGTGAGCTCGGATTCCAGGAAAAACCAAACATCTCTCTGCACCCACTCTAGAAAAACCTCGCAAGGATGCACTGGAATAAAATATGGTCGATATTCTCATCCTCCCCACACAGGGAACACTTCCCCGTAGAAGGCCCCCGTCTCTTGAGGATTTGGTCATTGGAAGGTAATCTTCCTGGGAGCAACTGCCAAAGGAAGATTTTAAATTTCAGCAGCATGCTCAGCTTCCAGATATGTTCAGAGACGCTAAACGTTGGGCCCTTGGACAATTCCTTGTACATGGATTTTGTTGAGTAAATCCCAGAGTTCTCCAGCTTCCAGAACACTCTGTCAGGGCTCGCAGTTGGGCTGGCTAGAGCCAGTTCTTCCATAAGAACCCCCCACTGCTCTAACTCTTCAGGACCAAACGACCTTCGAAACGACGGCGACCAAGCCGTGCCATCATAAGACCGAGCTATCACCAACTCAGGCTCCGCAGAGATGGCGAAAAGCCTAGGGAACCTCACACTGAGGGTTTCCTCACCAATCCAAAGATCACTCCAGAATTTCTCCTTGGAATTGACTCCAGGGATGAATTAGGCTCCAAGTTTGAAAAGGTTTTTAATTTTGCAAGTGTCACGTAAATGCAAAAGAAACGGGTGAGGGATACCAAATGGTGGGCATGCTTGGTTTTAAGTACCCAGCACAATTACGATGAGGCTATTCACATCACCTATCTCAATATTCTGCACCTTTCCTTGAAATCCCACGCTCCATATTCTATGTTCTATTTTCTGCAGTCTCCAACGACTAATATTGTCATGGCGGTGTTGCTTAGAATTCACATTCTTTCCTTTCTCATGCATCTTTCCGTAAAAAAGCAGATTGGAAAGAGAGGTGTGGCAAGCAGATTATAATAAAAAGCATGAATAATCGCTTGTGATCCTCACCAGACGAGAAGATTGCTGCAGTGCAGACTATGATCCGCTCTTCACTCCCCAAACACCTTTTTTATCTTATTTCATTTTATTTTCGATTTATGCATATGAATAGGAGATTAACACTCCATACTTACAGATTCATCTCATGTTGGATAAAATTATGATGTCAATTAGGGCACAACTTCCATTTCGGTGAAGGCTACATTATCTTTTCCTTCCCTTCCTGTTTCATAGTGTTTATTACAGATTAGAACACGTGATATATATCATTTTGTTTTACTTTCAGGAATATTTTCTGTTTATGCTGGATCAATATGAGTTATGATAAGGTTGCCTTCTAGAGAGAAAATCTTCATTACAACTCATATTCCAATTATGATCATCTTATATGTACAACATCAGGTATCAATTGCAATACAGGCTATGTTCAAGGAAAATATTTTGAGGGTGGTTCGTGTGTCTCAAAGCACTGCATATTATTTGTTCAAGTAGCTTCTTGAGGAGCTCAGCTGGGATGACGTCACAGAAATATCAAGAGCAGAAACATGGAGCAGTTGATCCGTGCTTAATTAACATTGCAAACAAATATTTCTCACATAACCGCGAGCTCGATATCAACAACTTTAGACATGTCTTATGTGTTTCAGATTTGAGCCCTAAAGTTGATGGCAACAATGACTACCGATAAGCAAAGAGTTGCTATACATACACACCATGAATTAATCTTTAGTATTCTGATTGTTATGAATGTATTAATTGAGCCTATGGTATATTCTTATTAAAGATATTCCAAAAAATTCCCATTTGTTGTCAACCCCTAAATTATCTACATTTTTTCAACGCAATACAATGTCGTATATAGATAACCAAATATCCCGCTGCAACATGCATGGTGTCATCTAGTATAAACAACAAGGAGTCCCTAGTAAGCCTCTAGTAGACTAGCTCGTTAATTAAGAGACGGTTAAGGTTTCCTAACCATGGACTTGTAATCTTACTTAGTAACGAGGTCATATCATTAGAAGAAGAATATGATGGACATAACCAAATTAAGCGTAGCATTTGATCGTCACTTCTGCTATAGCTTTTACATATGTCCAGTATTGTTTCCTTAGACTATGAGATTATGTTACTCCCAGGTACCGGAGGTATGCTTTGTGGACATCAAACTTCACTTCGTTATTGGGTGATTATAAACGTGTTATTCAGGTATCTTCGATGGTTTTTTATTGGGTGGCATGTATCAAGAGTGGGATTTGTCACTCCATGTGATGGAGAGATATCTCTGGGCCCTCTCAGTAGTGTAGCATTCTAAAGCTTGCAAGCATATGGCTAAGGAGTTTAGTCATGTGTATCCTACATCATGGAATGAGTAAAGAGACTTACCTGTAACGAGATTGAACTAGGTATGGGGATACCAATGATCGAATCTCGGTCATATAATATATCGCATGGCAAAGGAAATCAGATACCAGATTAATTGAATCCTAGATATCGTGGTTCAATCGATAAAAGAACTTTGTTAGATATGTGGGAACCAACATGAGCATCCTTGTTCCGCTATTGGTTATTGATCGGACATGTGTCTCGATCATGTCCACATGTTCTCGAACCCGTAGGGCACACACTTAAGGTTTAATGTCACTAGGTTTTGTCGAGATAAATAGATGGTGTTATCGAATATTGATTCAGATTCTCAGATGGGATCCTTGATATCATGAGGAACTCCGGAATGGTTCGAAAACAGAGAATAAATATATGCATAATTGGTTTTGGTTCCGGAATAATGTTTGGGATTATATCGAAATTGTTCCAGAATGATCTAGAAGCTTCTAGAAGGTTTCGGGGTGGGTCCCACCCATCCGAAAGGACACTTGGGCCAGAGTGGGAGGGGGGGGGCAACCTACATGGGCTAGGGAAACACAACTCCTAGGCCCATGCGCCTCTAAAGGGTAATACCCTAGCCACCACTTTGGGGGAGACTTGGGGGCAAGTTTGCCCCCCTCCCTTGGCCGTCAGCCCTAGATGGGCTTGGAAGGGCGGCCGCACCCCCCCCCCACACACATATAATAGGAGTGGCAGGGGTGGGGGCGTAGCCCCTAACACATAACCTTGGACTCTGCCTCCCTCTCCCTCCCTCTCTTCTGTTGGAGATATGCCCAAGAGGCAATAATAAAGTGGTTATTATTATATCTTTATGTTTATGATAAATGTTTACATCCCATGCTATAATTGTATTAACCGGAAACATTAATACTTGTGTGTTTTGTAAACATAAAAGAGTCCCTAGTAAGCCTCTTGTTGAACTAGCTTGTTGATTAATAGATGATCATGGTTTCCTGATCATGGACATTGGATGTCGTTAATAACAAGACCATATCATTAGGAGAATGATGTGATGGACACACACCCATAAGTAAGCGTAGCATAAGATCAAGTCATTAAGTTCGTATTGCTATAAGCTTTCAAATGCATAGTAACCTAATCCTTCGACCATGAGGTTATGTTAATCACCATCACCGGATGGGTACTTTGATGACATCAAACACCGCTTCATAACTGGGTGGTTATAAAGGTGTCATTGGGTATTCTGAAAGTATGTGTTGAAGCGCATGGACCAAGATTGGAATTTGTCCATCCATATGACGGATAGATATGCTCTGGGCCCTCTCCGTGGAATGTCATCTAGTTAGCTTGCAAGCATGTGACTAGATCACAAGGGATGACATAACACGGAACGAGTAAAGAGTACTTATCAGTAACGAGGTTGAACTAGGTATGGAGATACCGACGATCAAACCTCGGATAAGTATAGTATCGTGTGACAAAGGGAATTGGTTTCGTATGTTAATGGTTCTATCGATCACGAAGTCATCGTTGAGTATGTGGGAGCCGTTATGGATCTCCAGATCCCGCTGATGGTTATTGATAGGAGAAGTGTCTCCATCATGTCTGCATATTCACGAACCGTAGGGTGACACACTTAAGGATCGAAGTTGTTTTAAGTAGATATGGAATATGCGTTGGAGACCGAATGTTGTTCGGAGTCTCGGATTGGATCCGGGACATCACGAGGAGATCCGGAATGGTCCGGAGAATAAGATTCATATATTGGGGATCATTTTCTAAGTTAGGAAATGTTCCGGAGTGTTTGTATGCAGATTCTAGAAGGTTTCGGAATGTTCTGGAAGGTTCTAGAAGAGTTCTTGGTGTTTGCTTGAAAACCAAGAAAGGGTCAAAGGAAACCTTGTGGGGCTAGACACGGATTCGTAGGGGAGGAGGACTCCTCCCCCCTTCCCAACCCGCCGGCCCAAGGAGGAGGGGAGTCCTACTAGGACTCCCCCTCCCCAGGCGCGCCTCCCTCCTTTAAATAGAAGGGAGGGGGCTCCCCCTCCTACACCTCTCTCATAACAAGCTCTAGCCGCCGCCTCTCTCCTCTACCTTCGCTCTGCTCCGGCCTAGACGAAGCCCTACAAAATTCTCTCCTCCACCACCACCACCACACCGTCGTGCTGCTGGGATTCCGTGGAGAAGATCTACTACCTCCGCTGCTCGCTGGAACAGGGAGAGGAAGGTCTGCCGACCGACGTGTGACCGATCATGAAGCGCCGAACAGCGGCGCCGGAAGGATCGTCCACTCGATCTTGAGATCGGCAAGTGATCGACTACATCAACCACGAGATCCGTTCTCGAACAAGGCTTTGGAAACTACGAGGGTTAGTACCGATCTATCTCGTTGCACATGTCTAATAGATTAGATCTTGGCTTTTATCTAGATTAGATCTGGGTTTTGTTCGTTCTTGCGGTAGAATTTTTTTGTTTTACATGCTACGAACCCATCAGTGGTATTAGAGCCATATCTATGCGTAGATCTGTTGCACGAGTAGAACACAATGATGTTGTGGGCGTTGGTGCTCATGTCGTCTTTTGCTGTGTGTACTTTGCATCTTGCGGTATGGTAGGATGAAGCGGCTCGATCTAACATTACATGTCATCGCACATGAGACTTGCTCCACGCTTGACGTGTAACTTGCTTTGCACAAGTGGCTTCGCGGGTGTCTGTCTCTCCCATCATAGTAAAGATCCAATCTATACTTTGTACTTGATAGCACATGTATCAACGTTGTGGTTCAGTTTCGTAGGTAAGACCCGTTCGAAAACCCCAAGCCACGTAAAACATGCAAAGAAAATTAGAGGCGTCTAACTTGTTTTTGCAGGGTTTTTGTGATGTGATATGGCCATCATGTGATTGTGATTATATTTGATGTATGCAATGATCCTTGTTGTAATATGGCAACCAGCAGGAGCCTAATGGTTGTCTTTAGTTCTAAGACACAGTGTCTATTCATCTTGTAATAGCTTTATTCCAAGTAGTTGTAATAGTTGCTAGTGATGATGAACAACCATGAAGCGGCACCGACCTTGGCCTTAATCTTTGGTGATGATGGAGATCATGTCCGTGCTTTGGAGATGGAGATCAAAGGCATAAGAAGAAAGGGCCATATCATATCACACTAATTATGAATTGCCTGTGATGTTAATCCTTTATGCATATTGTATTGCTTAGATCGCGACGGTAGCATTATAAGATGATCCCTCTCACTAAATATCAAGTAATAAAGTGTTCGTCCTTAGTAGGCACCGTTGCTAAGACTCGTCGTTTCGAAGCATCTCGTGATGATCAGGTGTGATAGATTCTACATGTGCATACAATGGGTGCAAGCCAGATTTGCACATGCGGATACTAAGGTTAACCTTGACGAGCCTAGCATGTACAGACATGGTCTCGGAACACGGAATACTGAAAGGTAAAGCATGAGTCATATGGATGATATGATGAACATGTTGATTGTTTGCCATTGAAACTACATCATCTCACGTGATGATCGGACTTGGTGTAGTGGATTTGGTTCGTGTAATCACTAAAACAAATCGAGGGATGTTGTTTTGAGTGGGAGTTCATATAGTAATATGATTAAGTTGAACACAATTTATCATAAATAAAATCAAAGTAAATTTGCATAGTTTGTTGTAGTCATTGGCATCCGTTTACCACCTTACGCTTAGTTATAGTTGAGATAGTAGAACTATAGAAATTCTGGATATTTGCTTTACGAACTGGTATCGTATTGTTTTGAGTGTCAATCTAAAGTTTAAGTTCTGTTGCAAACTTTCAGCAAACTCCGTTTACTCTGTGAAGTTTAATAAACAGTATTAAATCAAGAGTAACAATTCCAGTGTTAGTATCTAATGTATCGTGTTTGCCTCCATGATTCTTGATACTCAAAAGATTGTTTTTAATATCAAGTTTATCTAAGAGCTGAAAGCAATGTTTTCAGAAACCATCATATGTGAAAGGTATTGCGATATCTAAAACAATGTGTTGGTTACAACATGATAGAGTATATGTCCTCATATTTGATGAGAATTTGTGAAGGTTGGAGACACTAGTCGTCCTAATCCTCCAAAAGGTTTTGGAAAAGAAACATTATACTCGCAATTCACCTTTATAAGCTATAGCAGCTTGATCATGAAAGTTGTCATGATAAGGATAAAAAAAAGATGTAAGTAAAATGTTTACTACACTAAAAGATTACTAAAGAATGGAACTTTGAAAGAATGCCAAACATTTGATGAAGGTGATCCACTTCAAAGTGCAAGTCCAAAGGTATTAGTATATGACTATACACACTTTGTACTACGTGTCATGTGAATGACACTACTATTGATGTTGATAGATTCTTTTAAAAGAAAAGGAATTGTTGAAAGAGAATCTATAAAATATTTGGCAGAAAAGAAAAGATTGGAGATGTCCAACTTAGGTATATGGAAGATACATGTTATGGTTGTATTCCTTGCTTGTTAAACAATGTGGTTCTGCAGTATTGGATACCGAATTGGTTGGTATGAAGTGTCATACAGGACAACACAATTCATGAACTACAATGGCCTAAGTAACTAGCAAGAGAATATGTGATGATGTTCATCGAAAACAAACAAAGGGTTGTTGTGTTGCTCGTTAACATCAAAGCTTGCCTTCAAGATTTGTTTCAATAATTGTTATTTTGATCAGGTATTATGATGACGAAAAAGGTTGTTCAAATAATTACCGTATTCCATAATAGATGGATGATATACAAGTCTGGTTGGAGAAATAACGACCATAAAACTAATGCTAAAATGTCGCAAGACAAATGATTGAAAGATCACTTGCAAAGTGACATCGCCGTTTAAATTACATTGAAAGGGATACATGAAGAAACTCCATGTTGATGGATTTTTGGAGTCTTTGATATTTGATCAAATGACGCTTGTGATACTTTCCTGGAGATAATTAAAACTCTATTCGTAGGCCAAAAGAGGAACAGACGACTAACTGATTGGAATTTGTACATATTGATGTATGTAGTCCATTATGTGTAGTCATGGGCGATGGATTTCAACTTCATATGCTTTCTCCGAAGATTTGAGTAAGTATATGTATATACTTACTCAATAAGGAAGAAGTATGAAACATTTGAAAATGTTCAAAGACTTTCAAGATGAAGTGGAAAATTATTGTAACAAGAAAATAAAAAGTTTATGATTGGATCATAAAGATGTTTGAGTTACAAGTTTAGCAAAACACCTAAGATTTGAGGAATCGTTCCATGGATTTACATTTCCCAAAACACCATAGGAGTATGGAGTGTTCAAGATATGTAATGAAACCTTGTTTAACATGGTAAGATCAAAGGTGTCATTTATAAAACTGCCATTATATTTTAAAGATTAAAGCTTTAGTGACTACCGCTTTTACATTGAAAAGAGCTCCATCGTGATCCGTTGAAATCACACCATATAAGTCATGGTTTGGGATAAAACCCAGGTTGTCCTTTCTTAAATTTTTGGTATGCTAGGCATAAGTAAAGTACAAAATCGGATGAGCATGTCTTTGTAGGTTATTTTGAATAACCATTAGGTATTCCTCCATAACACCGAAGACAAAAGTGTTTGTCGCTTAGAATGTCGAGTTTCTTAAGAAGGAATTTTTGGTGAAAAGTCAAGTGGGAGGACAATAGAACTTTGGCAAGGTTGTTGAACCTTGGCTAATATGTGCTGAGTTGCACATCATCGGTAAGTGTCCCGGAGGCAGCAACAATGCTCATGGCTCACGTGCCTCAAAGGTTGTGGTCACGGAGATCTAAGTTCCTATTGGACCTAGTAGGTCGGGTAAGTAATCAAATTCCAAGATTTGAGAGTTAAATCATTGTTGTTTGACAATGATGAACCGACTACATGCAAAGAAGCAATGATGGGCCCTGACTTCGTTAAGTGGCTTGAAGCCATAAAATCCGTGATAATTCCATACACGAGAAATCAAGCTTTGAATTTGAAAGACCCTCTGGAAAGGTGTAAGACCTTACAGTCGTATATGGATCTATACAGAAATAGACATGGATGTTTCACATCTATGAAATAGTCGACATGTCAGAAAGAGTTTACGACAATGTTCAAGGAATTGACTATGATAAGATTTGATCTTTCATAGCGATATTTAGTCCGACGGATTAATGTAGCAACCACTACATATATTTTGGTATATGGTAGTTGAACAAACAAAACAAGTTCTTCTAATAGAATGGTTACCTAGGACGTGTACATGACACGATCCAAAGGGTTTTGTTAATTCAAAGGATGCTAAAAGAGTATGCAAAACTTCAATGGTTGAAGTGAGCATCGCGGAGTTGGAATCTTCACCGTGATGAAACCGTTAAAAGGTTTAATTTCATCAGAGACAATGAAGATGTTTGCATTTTGCAAGAAATTAAGTGGGAGCACTAAGACATATTTCTAATACATTATGTGAAAGACATATTGTTGATTAGAAATGATGTATCTTTTATTGACACAGGTTAAGAATTTCATTTCGATGAAAGACTTAGGCATAACCCAAGAATTAGGCATCAATGTCTATATGGATAGATTGAGGCGCTAATATGGTTTTGCCAAATGTACATAGATAAGATGTTGAATGAGTTCAATATGGAAACAACAAGAAAGGTTCTTGACGCACGAAAAGGACTGAATCAAGATTCAAGTGTGTTGACACGAGATTCAAGTGTTTTGACACTTGGTGAAATCACAAGAATATTTTGATCAATCATTCTATGAGATGTACACATCCAGATATGTCCTATGCTCTAAATATTATGAGCATATACCATAATGACTCATAAGATGATCATTGGACAATAGTAGGGATATTCCTATGATCTTTGGAAGAACTAAGAATATATTATTTATATAGTGGTGACAAATAGTTCATTGTAAATTGTTGCATTGATACTAGTTTTGTCACAAATTAAGTTTATCTCAATTTAAACTATGGGTGGCACAATGTAATGGAAAGGAAGTTCCATAACGAATTTGGTTGAGTACCAAAGTTAAAACATTGTGACAGATACTACAACAAAAGGCTAGGTATATGACTGCTATTGTAGCAGCAAATGAGGGCATTTGCGTCAAGTAGTTTGTTATCAAACTAGGTGTGGTTCATAGCGGGATAATACTATGAAGATACATTGTATGACAATTGTATCAACATGATTTAATCCCAAGGAACTAAAGGTCTCACCAAAGGACCAAATTTATACAATACCATCTCATTAGAGAATGAGTAATGCGTAGAGACGCAAGAAAATGCAAATACACACGGACCTGGAAGTGTCAGATCCGAAGATTATGTTTACCACTAGCAATAGTGTCTATACAACATCAGAATGCCATAGGTGTTGAATGCACAAATTTTTAACTAGATTATTGACTCTAGTGCAAGTGGGAGACTGTTGGAGATATGCCCAAGAGGCAATAATAAAGTGGTTATTATTATATCTTTATGTTTATGATAAATGTTTACATCCCATGCTATAATTGTATTAACCGGAAACATTAATACTTGTGTGATTTGTAAACATAAAAGAGTCCCTAGTAAGCCTCTTGTTGAACTAGCTTGTTGATTAATAGATGATCATGGTTTCCTGATCATGGACATTGGATGTCGTTAATAACAAGATCATATCATTAGGAGAATGATGTGATGGACACACACCCATAAGTAAGCGTAGCATAAGATCAAGTCATTAAGTTCATATTGCTATAAGCTTTCAAATGCATAGTAACCTAATCCTTCGACCATGAGGTTATGTTAATCACCATCACCGGATGGGTACTTTGATGACATCAAACACCACTTCGTAACTGGGTGGTTATAAAGGTGCATTGGGTATTCTGAAAGTATGTGTTGAAGCGCATGGACCAAGATTGGAATTTGTACATCCATATGCCGGATAGATATGCTCTGGGCCCTCTCCGTGGAATGTCATCTAGTTAGCTTGCAAGCATGTGACTAGATCACAAGGGATGACATAACACGGAACGAGTAAAGAGTACTTATCAGTAACGAGGTTGAACTAGGTATTGAGATACCGACGATCAAACCTCGGATAAGTATAGTATCGTGTGACAAAGGGAATTGGTTTCGTATGTTAATGGTTCTATCGATCACGAAGTCATCGTTGAGTATGTGGGAGTCGTTATGGATCTCCAGATCCCGCTGATGGTTATTGATAGGAGAAGTGTCTCCATCATGTCTGCATATTCACGAATCGTAGGGTGACACACTTAAGGATCGAAGTTGTTTGAAGTAGATATGGAATATGCATTGGAGACCGAATGTTGTTCGGAGTCTCGGATTGGATCCAGGACATAACGAGGAGATCCGGAATGGTCCGGAGAATAAGATTCATATATTGGGGATCATTTTCTAAGTTAGGAAATGTTCCGGAGTGTTTGTATGGAGATTCTAGAAGGTTTCGGAATGTTCTGGAAGGTTCTAGAAGAGTTCTTGGTGTTTGCTTGAAAACCAAGAAAGGGTCAAAGGAAACCTTGTGGGGCTAGACACGGATTCGTGGGGGAGGAGGACTCCTCCCCCCTTCCCAACCCGCCGGCCCAAGGAGGAGGGGAGTCCTACTAGGACTCCCCATCCCCAGGCGCGCCTCCCTCCTTTAAATAGAAGGGAGGGGCGCCCCCTCCTACACCTCTCTCATAACAATCTCTAGCCGCCGCCTCTATCCTCTACCTTCGCTCTGCTCCGGCTTAGGCGAAGCCCTGCAGAATTCTCTCCTCCACCACCACCACCACACCGTCGTGCTGCTGGGATTCCGTGGAGAAGATCTACTACCTCCGCTCATTGGAACGGGAGAGGATGGTGCTGCTGACTCATACGTGTGACCGATTCAAGCGCTGCCGAACGCCAGCGGAAGGATCGTCCACTCGATCTTGAGATCGGCAAGTGATCGACTACATCAACCACGAGATCCGTTCTCGAACAAGGCTTTGGAAACTACGAGGGTTAGTACCGATCTATCTCGTTGCACATGTCTAATAGATTAGATCTTGGCTTTTATCTAGATTAGATCTGGGTTTTGTTCGTTCTTGCGGTAGAATTTTTTTGTTTTACATGCTACGAACCCATCATCTTCTCCACGTACTGCAGGCACTTGGTGAAGCCCTACAATAAATACACCATACCTCTGGCGTCACGCCATCATGATGCTAGGATCTCGAGGATCTCTTCTCCAGCGCTCGTGGGATCAAGGAGGAGGATACGACACCACACCAGATGTGTGGATACTATGGAGGTGTTGCCGGACCATAGGACTTCATCGGATTGATCCGACATGAGTACGACTCCATCAACAATGATCTTAGATCGTAACGCTTTGGATATTCAAGGATATGTAGATCCAATCTATCCTCTCTCTACTTGCATCTAGTAGATAGATCCTATGGATTTATTCCGCATATGCGTAGGAAAATTTGTTTTCTGTGCTACGAATCCCATTAGTGGTATCAGAGCCTAGAGATATGCTTATATGCTTTGTACGAGTAGAACACAACAATGTTGTGGGTGTTGATGATCTTGTTGTTACTCTCCGATGTGCACTAGTTTACATTGCAGGATAGTTTGATGAAGCGGCCTAGACCAACTTTACGCGTATTCTTACGCGAGACCGGTTCCACACTCAACATGCAACTTGTATTGCATAAGTGGCTAACGGGTGTCAGTTTATCTTTCTGTAGTTAATGTAACTCTTTTAATGGAGGGCTTGAAAGGGTGTAGTAGAGACGACTTGGTTATCACCGTTGTGGTCATGCGTAAGTAAGAATGGTTCTTCCTATGTGTAAGACCCATGGCCACGTAAAACATGCAACAACAAAGTAGATGACGTCTAACTTTTTGCGAGGGCATGTGATGTGATATGGCCAAGATATGTTGTGATATATGTGATGTATTAGATGATCATGTTTTGTAATATTCACGACTTGCATGTCGTTGAGTTTGGCTAGCAGGAGCCACACTGGTTGTCTTTATATTTATTGTATGGCTTGCGTGCCAGTGTTTAAACGCCATGTAATTGTTTTTACTTTATCACTAGTGTAGACATAGTAGTCAAAGCAATGGTTGGTGGAAGCAATCATGCTCATGGAACCAAGGATTTAATGATGTGCTGGTGATGATGGTGATGATGTCATGCTTTGGATATGGAGATCAAAGACACAAGAAGAAAATGCCATATCATGTAACATTATATTTGCATGTGATGTTTATCCTTTTTATGCATCTTATATTTCTTTGATGTGATCGTGATAGTAGCATTATAAGATGATCTCTCACTTAATATCAAGATAATAAAGTGGTATCCCTTAGTATGCACCGTTGTAAAAGTTTGTCATTATGAAGCACCACGCGACGATCGGGTCTGATAATCTCTCGTTCATATACAACAGGTGTAAGCTAGATTTAGACACAGATATGGCATCAGAACACAAGAACCGAAAGGTAAAACATGATTCATATGGAAGATATGATCAACATGTTGATGTTTACCATTGAAGCTACATCATCTCACATGATGATCGGACTTGGTGTAGTGGATTTGGATCATGTAATCACTAAACAACTATGATGGATGTTGAGTTTAGTGGGAGTTCATTAATAATATGATTAACTTGAACTATTATTAACTAAATCAAAGTGAATTTGCATAGTTTTTAATAGTCATTGGCATTCATTTACTACCTTACGCTTAGCTATATCTGAGATAATAGAACTATATAGTTCTGGATTTTTTACTTTACAAATTGGTATAGTTTTGAGTGTCACTTTAAATTTTATTGTCCTATTGCAAACTTTCAGCAAACCTCACTCAGTCCATGGAATTTAATAAGTAGTATTAAATAGAGAGTAACAATTCCAGCATTAGTATCTAAGCATCATGCTTGTCTCCATGATCCTTGATATTCAAAAGTTGTTTTAGATAACAAGGTTATCTAGGAGCTAGAAGAATTGTTTCAGAAACCATCATGTGTGGAAGATATTGTGAGATCTGAAACAATGTTTGTTTGGAATGTGATAGAGTATAATTTAGTGAGACACATGTTCTCATATTGTATGAGAATTTGCGAAGGTTGGAGAGGCTAGGCATCTCGATCTCCCAAAAGCTTTTGGGAACTAACATTCTACTTATGGTTTGCCCTTATGAGCTATAGTATCTTGATCATGAAAGTTATCATGATAGGATGGATAAAAGATATAGGTAAAATGTTTACTACATTAAAACATTACTAAAGAATGGAATTTGGAAGAGAACCCAACATTTGATGATGGTGATCCACCTCAAAGTGCATGTCCAAGGGTATTAGTGTTTGACTAACACTCTTTGGACTATGTGTCATGTGTATGGCGCCACTATTGATGTTGACAGATTCTTCTAAAAGGAAAGGAAATACTGAAAGAGG
This sequence comes from Avena insularis, assembly GCA_023614405.1. Classification (NCBI taxonomy): domain Eukaryota; kingdom Viridiplantae; phylum Streptophyta; class Magnoliopsida; order Poales; family Poaceae; genus Avena; species Avena insularis. Next base: position 41,038,630 of record CM042684.1, on the reverse strand, counting down.
ATCTGAAAACATATTTGGTATAAAAGGAAAAGAAAAGACTGAAAATGTCCAGCTCAGGTTTATAGATGATATACTTTTTATGGATGTATGCATTGCTTGTTAAACAATGTGGTTCTTGGGTATTGGATACTAGATTGGTTGGTATGAAGTGTCATATAGAAAACACAATACAAGAACTACAATGGCCTAATTAACTAGCAAAATAATATGGGATGATGCTCATCGAAAACTGAAGGGGTTCATAGTAGAAGACGATAATTTTTCTGTTGGGTCCGCAACATAGAAAACAAAAAATTTCCTACGGTGTGAACTACACACCAAGATCTATCTACTAGGTACAAAGCAACGGGTGGACATACATCCAACGAGAACTTACCCTCGTAGACAACGAGCTTTGTTAACGAGTAGGAACTTGTGGTTGATGTAGTCGTACACTTGCCGATCTCAAGATCGTGAGGAAGTCCGCAACTCAGCAGCGATCCGCACTCGCATACACGTTCAAGCCACCGGACAACCTCCACCTCCTCGCCCAGCGATCCAGTGAAGCAAAGAACTCCTTCCGCATTTAAATGCCACTGTGAACATGTATCTCGCTAATCCGAGACCATGGGGGAATAATTCTAGAGGGGGAGAGAGATCCTTCACAAGGAGGTGTGTGGATGAAGGGGGGAATGGGTGGCCTTTTATAGGAGGAGGGGGGTGCCCCCTCTCTCCATGGCTGGCACATGGGGGGGTGACCCCTCAACTCCCCCATTCATGTGGTGGTAACTCATCCACATTAAAATGCCTCTTCACATTCCCTTTTGAAGTCTCCACTTTAAATGCATTAAATTTCTCCAAATTTAATGCTCTCTCATTTAATAAAACTCTTTTTATTAAATTTATTCAGAATTTTGTTAATTACTTTAATTAACAAACATTCACATATAGCCCCTTGCAATATTTCAATATCACATGCGTAACCACCTTCGCAATTTCACCAAAACAATTTCAGCTTTCTATTGAAACAATTCTTGCGCTTTGCAATTCATTCATCTGAAACATATGTGCTCCAAAATGGTGTCCGGTAACTCTTAAGTGTGCCACCCTACGGTTCGCGAATAATGGAGACATGATCGAGACCCTTCTCCGATCAATAATCAGCAGCGGGACCTGGAGATCCGTACTAACTCCTACACATTCAACGATGACTCCTGTGATCGTGAGAACCTTTAACGCTTGTAACTAAATCCCTTTGTCTCTTGATATATTTCATGTCCGAGATTCGATCATCGGTATCTCCATACCTAGTTTGATCTCGTTACCGACATGCACTCTTTTCTCGTTCCCGTGATATAACATTCTAGTGATCACATCACTTGCTTGCAAGCTATCCTAATGTGATATCACCGAGAGGGCCTAGAGTATATCTATCCGTCATCTGGATTGACAAATTCCACTCTTGATCCATGAGCCTCAACATAACACCTTCGTAGTACTGAACCCATCTTTATAGTCACCTCATAAAGGTGACGTTTGATGTTATCAAGATACTCTTCCGTTAGAATTTAACATGATCTCATGGTCTAAGGATAAAGATTACTTCGTATGATGTTATAGCAATATAAACATAATGACTTGATCGTAATGCTATACTTCGGATGAATGTTCATCACATCATTCCACCAATGGTGTGACCTTGTTATTAACAACATCCAATGTCCATTATCAGGAAACCTTGATCATCCTGTTAATCAACAAGCTAGTCTATCAAAGAGGCATGACTAGGAACCCTTTTTGTTTATTAAACACACATGTATTGATGTTTCCGAATCAATACATTTCTAGCATGTAAAATAAACATCTATAATGTATAAGGAATATATAATAACAACTTTATTATTGCCTCTCAGGGCATATTTCCTTCAGTCTCCCACTTGCACTAGAGACAATAATCTAGTTCACATAGTGATAAATCTAACACCCATGGAGTTCTGGTGTTGATCATGTTTTGCCCTAGGGAGAACTTTAGTCAATGGATCTGCTACATTCAGGTCCGTGTGTACTTTACAAATCTTTATATCTCCATCCTTGACATGCTCGCGGATGGAGTGAAACCGGCGCTTAATATGTTTGGAATTCTTGTGAGACCTTGGTTCCTTTGCATTGGCTATGGCTCCATTGTTGTCACAATAGATCACCATCAGGTCCAACGCACTGGGAACCACACCCAGTTCCGTAATGAACTCTTTCATCCAAACTGCTTCCTGCGCCGCTTCAAGCAAAGAACATATTCCGCCTCCGTTGTTGATCCAGCCACCACAGGTTGTTTGGAACTCCTCCAACTAACTGCTGCTCCGTTCAAGAGAAATACGTATCCGGATTGAGACTTAGAGTCATCCGGATCGGTGTCAAAGCTAGCATCGACATAACACTTAGCGACTAGCTCTTCCTCACCTCCGTATATGAGAAACATATCCTTAGTTCTCAAGTACTTGAGGATGTTCTTTACCGCTATCTAGTGTTCCGAACTTGGATCAGATTGGTACCTACTAGTCAAACTAATAGCATGTGCCACATCCGGTCTTGTACATAGCATGGCATACATAATAGAGCCTATGGCCGAGGCATAGGGGATCTTATCCATCATCTCTCTTTCTTCCGCTGTAGCCGGACTTTGAGTCTTACTTAATGTCTTGCCTTGCAACATAGGTAAGAACCCCTTCTTACTTTCGTCCATATTAAACTTCTTTAATATCTTATCAAGGTATGTACTCTGCGATAGCCCAATTAGGCGCCTTGATCTATCTCTATAGATTTTAATGCCTAATATATATGACGCTTCACCAAGGTCTTTCATCGAAAATTTGCTGTTTAGATAACTTTTAACACTGTTTAAAAGATCTATATCATTTCCAATCAATAATATGTCATCGACATATAATATCAGAAATGCCACATTGCTCCCACTCACTTTCTTGTAAATACAAGCCTCTCCATATGTTTGGACAAATCCAAACTCTTTGATCACCTCATCAAAGCGGAGATTCCAACTTCGTGATGCTTGCTTCAGCCCATAGATGGATCGTTGAAGTTTGCACACCTTATTAGCATCCTTAGGATCGACAAAACCCTTAGGTTGTATCATATACAACTCTTCTTCAATCTTACCATTGAGGAACGCAGTTTTGACATCCATCTGCCATATTTCATAATCGAAATATGCAGCAATTGCTAACATAATCCTAACCGATTTAAGCATCGCTATGGGAGAGAATGTCTCATCGTAGTCAACTCCTTGAATTTGTCGAAACCCCTTTGCGACAAGTCGAGCCTTATAGATGGTCACATCACCATCAGTTTTCCTTTTGAAAATTCATTTATTCTCAACAGCCTTTCGGTCGTGAGGTAAGTCCACCAAGTTCCAAACTTGGTTCTCATTAATGGATTCCATCTCGGATTTCATGGCTTCTAGCCATTTGTTAGAATCCGGGCTCATCATCGCTCCTTCATACGTCACAGGGTCATCCATTTCATGAACCATGAAATTCACAACAGGATTGCCGTACAGTTCAGGAGATGCACGTGTCCTGCTTGACCTATGAGGTTCGGTAGTGTCCTCTTTCGGAGTTTCATGATCATTATCATTAGCTCTCTCTTCATCAGGTGAAGTCAACTCCGAAACAACTTCCGATGCTGCGCCACTCGCCATTCCATGAATAGAAGGTTCAATAACCTCTTCGAGTTCTACCTTCCGACTACTCACACCTTTCGCGAGAAACTCCTTCTCCAGAAAGGATCCATCTTGGCAACAAAAACCTTGCCCTCGGATCTGTGATAGAAGGTATACCCAATTGTTTTCTTAGGGTATCCTATGAAGACGCATTTTTCCGCTTTGGGTTCGAGTTTATCCGGTTGAAGTTTCTTCACATAAACATCGCATCCCCAAACCTTAAGAAATGACAGCTTAGTTTGTTTCCAAACCATAATTCAAATGGTGTCGTTTCAACGGATTTAGATGGTGCCCGGTTTAAAGTGAATGCAGCTGTTTTCAGTGCATAACCCCAAAATGACAGAGGTAAGTCAGCCAGAGACATCATAGATCGAACCATATCCAATAAGGTACGATTACGACGTTCCGACACACCATTACGTTGTGGTGTTCCGGCAGGCGTGAGTTGTGAAACTATTCCACACTCTTTCATGTATGTGCTAAACTCGTAACTTAGATACTCCTCCACTCGACCAGAAATTTGATCTTTCTATTACGATGATTTTCCACTTCATTCTAAAATTCCTTGAACTTTTCAAAAGTTTCAGACTTGTGTTTCATCAAATAGATATACCCGTATCTACTCAAATCATCCGTGAAAGTAACAAAATAACGATATCCACCTCGCGCCGACACACTCATTGGTCCACACACACCAGTATGTATGATTTCCAATATATCTGTCGCCCGTTCCATTGAACCAGAAAACGGAGTTCTAGTCATCTTGCCCATAAGGCATGGCTCACATGTATCAAATGATTCAAAATCAAGTGATTCCAAAAGTCCATCAGAATGGAGTTTCTTCATGCGTTTAACGCCAATATGACCTAGACGGCAAAGCACATATATGTAGACATATCATCATCAAGTTTAATCTTTTTAGCATTAACATTATGAATGTGCGTAATATTACTATCGAGATCCAATAGAAATAAACCATTCAACATAGGTGCATGACCATAAAAGATATCATTCTTATAAATCGAACAACCATTGTTCTCAGATTTAAAGGAATGACCAATTTGCATCAAACACGATCCAGATACAATGTTCATGCTCGGCAGCACCAAATAACAATTATTTAGGTTTATAACTAATCCCGATGGCAAATGGAGAGGTAGCGTCCCGACGGCAATCACATCAACTCTTGATCCATTGCCACCCGATCCTCGACCTCATCCCTTGCTAGTTGTCGCTTGTTCCGTAGCCCCGAATCGAAGTTACATATATTAGCAACCGATCCGTATCAAATACCCAGTGTGCTACGCGGTACTAGCCAAGTACACATCAATAACATGTATATCACATATACCTTTGTTTGCCTTCTTGGACTTCTTGTCCGCCAAATACTTGGGGCGATTCCCAATGGCCCCCCTTGCAATAGTAGCACTCGGTGTCGGACTTAGGGCCAGCCCGGTTTTTTTTCAGCGTGGCAACAGACTTGCCACCCTTCTTTCCCTTTGTGCTTGCCTTTCTGTCCTTCTTGAAACTGGTGGTCCTATTGATCATCAACACTTGATGTTCTTTCCTAATCTCCACTTCTGCAGTCTTAAGCATTGATGAAGCTCGGAAGAGACTTCTTCATATTATAGTTCATCACGAAGCTCTTGTAGCTAGGTGGCGAGATTGGAGAACACGATGTTGCCTAAGTCAATGGGAATCCTTATTCCCAAGGACACAAGCTTATCGGCGCCAGGACATTTTGAGTACGTGCTCACTAACGGAGCTGTTTTCCTCCATCATGCAGCTAAAGAACTTTTCTGTAGCATTATAACTCTCTACGGCAGCATGGGTATCGAAAATCATTTTCAATTCTCCCATGGTATCAAAGGCATTGCCATTTTCGAAACGCTTTCGAAGTTCTGGCTCTAGCCCATACAGTATGCCGTAATGAACTAAGTTGTGGTCCTCCTGACGAGTCACATAGATAGTCTTTTCCTTGTTAGGGGCATCAGGAGCTGGTGGGGGGCCTAGCAGCGAATCTAGCACATATTGCTTTTGTGCAGCAGTGAGGAGAATCCTCAAATTCATAGCCCAGTTGGTGAAGTTGCTACCATTCGCATTAAGTTTCTCTTTCTCCATGAACACATTGAAATTAAAAGCAGGTGGTGCCATCTACAACAGAATTTGTAAAGTTTATTTAGGCTAAGTTTATGATAGATTGAGTTCAACTAATCCAAATTACTAATGAACTCCCACTCAAAAACGACATCCCTCGTGTCCTTTTGGTGATTACATGAACCAAATCCACTATACCAAGTCCGATCATCACGTGAGTTGATATAGCTTCAAAGGCGAGCATCTATATGGGCATCATATCAACCATATGACTCATGCTTAACCTTTCGGTCCGTGTTCCGAGGCCATGTCTACATGCTAGGCTCGCCAAGTAAGAACCTTAGTATTCACGTGTGTAAAACTGTCTTACACCCGTTCCTATGAAAGCGTAGATTCGAGTACACCCGATCATCACGTGATGTCTCGAAACACGATCCATAGAACGGTGCATACTCAAGGAAGAACATATTTTTATCTTGATATCTAAATGAGGGATCATCTTATAATGCTACCAAACGCGCCAAACTAGCAGTATAAGATGCTAACATCTAATGTGTAAAGTGAGATGATATGGTCCATGCATTTGATCTCTATCACTTGCATCGTGGTATGATCTCTATCATTCCTTTGTGTGTAAGGCCAAGGTCTATGGAACTTACACGTTGAGTGTGTTGTAAGAGTATCCACCATACATCTACTTACAACAATACCATATCAACACACTAGCCCAGCAACGATCTAAACTAGACGCCTCTAATTTATCAATTGCAAGTTTTACGTGGCTTAGGGCTTTCGGAGATAGAACCGTTCTTACCTACGAACATGAACCACAACGAGGATAACTAAGTTATTAGCAACTCGTTGTAAATCAGATATTGACTATAGTAGGAGAGACAGACACCCGCCAGCCACTTATGCAAAACAAGTTGCATGTCAGTCGTGGAACCGGTCTCATGTACGATGACATGTAAGGTTGGTCCGGGCCGCTTCATCCCACTATGCCACCAATATCCACAATACATAGAAGATGCAATAACATGATCAGCATCGCCCACATATCAACCATATGTGTACTACCCGTGCTAAGCACCTACGCATAGATCAGGCTCTGATACCACTGTTGGGTCCGTAGCATAGAAAGCAAAAAAATTCCAACGGTGTGAACTACACGCCAAGATCTATCTACTAGGTACAAAGCAACAGGTGGACATACATCCAACGAGAACTTACCCTCGTAGACAACAAGCTTTGTTAACGAGTAGGAACTCGTGGTTGATGTAGTCGTACACTTGCCGATCTCAAGATCGTGAGGAAGTCCGAGGGCCGCAACTCAGCAGCGCATCCGCACTCGCACACACATTCAAGCCACTGGACAACCTCCACCTCCTCACTCCAGCGATCCAAATGAAGCAAAGAACTCCTTCCGCATTTAAATGCCACCGAGAACATGTATCTCGCTAATCCGAGACCATGGGGGAATAATTCTAGAGGGGGAGAGAGATCCTTCACAAGGAGGTGTGTGGATGAAGGAGGGAATGGGTGGCCTTCTATAGGAGGAGGGGGGTGCCCCCTCTCTCCATGGCCGGCGCATGGGGGGTGACCCCTCACCTCCCCCATTCATGTGTTGGTAACCTCTCCACATTAAAATGCCTCTTCACATTCCCTTTTAAAGTCTCCACTTTAAATGCATTAAATTTCTCCAAATTTAATGCTCTCTCATTTAATAAAACTCTTTTTATTAAATTTATTAAGAATTTTGTTAATTACTTTAATTAACAAACATTCACATATATCCCCTTGCAATATTTCAATATCACATGCAGAACCACCTTCTGCAATTTCACCCGAAACAATTTTCGGTTTCTATTGAAACAATTCCTGCGCTTTGCAATTCTTTCGTCTGAAACATATGTGCTCCAAAATGGTGTATGATAACTCTTAAGTGTGCCACCCTACGGTTCGTGAATAATGCAGACATGATCGAGACCCTTCTCCGATCAATAATCAGAAGCGGGACCTGGAGATCCGTACTGACTCCTACACATTCAACGATGACTCCTGTGATCGTGAGAACCTTTAACGCTTGTAACTAAATCCCTTTGTCTCTTGTTATATTACATGTCCGAGATTCGATCATCGGTATCTCCATACCTAGTTTGATCTCGTTACCGACATGCACTCTTTTCTCGTTCCCATGATATAACATTCTAGTGATCACATCACTTGCTTGCAAGCTATCCTAATGTGATATCACCGAGAGGGCCCAGAGTATATCTATCCGTCATCTAGATTGAAAAATTCCACTCTTGATCCATGAGCCTCAACATAACACCTTCAGACATCGAACCCATCTTTATAGTCACCCTGTTACGGTGTGATGTTTGATGTTATCAAGATACTCTTCCGGTGTTAGCAATTAACATGATCTCATGGTCTAAGGATAAAGATTACTTCGTATGATGTTATAGCAATATAAACATAATGACTTGATCGTAATGCTATACTTCGGATGAATGTTCATCACATCATTCCACCAATGGTGTGACCTTGTTATTAACAACATCCAATGTCCATGATCAGGAAACCTTGATCATCCTGTTAATCAACAAGCTAGTCTATAAGAGCGGCATGACTAGGAACCTTTTTTGTTTATTAAACACACATGTATTGATGTTTCCGAATCAATACATTTCTAGCATGTAAAATAAACATCTATCATGTATAAGTAATATATAATAACAACTTTATTATTGCCTCTCAGGGCATATTTCCTTCATTTTCTAACTAGCACAACATCAAATGCCAGGATCTATCTAGGAGTAATATTGTAATGGAGAGAGTTTCGGTAACATACCCTTATAGACCAAAAGCACATAACGTTCATGCACAACATCGATGATATAGTCGTACTTGTAGCTGACCACAAGGTCGTGTTTTTGCTCGCATGCTAATCCAGGTGCCACAAGTGGCATCACCCCCGTGGTCTCGCAAACTTTTGTTGTTTTACGACGACCTCCGTTGATGAGGGGTAACCTCGGCAATGCCCATGGTGATGGATTTAGGGTTTTGCGGAAAAGAGAACGCTGGAGATTTTATCGGATGTCAGGCAAAGAAAGGAGTCGAAGTCGCCCGAATACTTGATGAATAACACTATTACAGGTTGCTTGGGTTTTTTTTGGGTACCTCCTCATAGGCTTCTCTCGCCCTATATATAATAGGCCAGGTCTCAAAGCCGTATATGGATAGATTACAAATTTACGATTACAACTCCAACACAACATCGATTCATATTTGCTTTCCTAATACAACTAAGGCTTTCACCGGTTGCTTCTTTGGGCCATCATCTTGAATATTTATGGGCTGTGAGCCTTTTATACAGTCATGGTAGTAGATCATAAGCACCCGAGTAACTGTACCTATGTCAGTAGCCCCCGAGACTCTACTTGAATCATGGATTCTCGTTGAGTCTCAAAGTCATTTTCTTTCTTTGTATTGTTTTTATGGTTTTTTAGCTTTTATAGGGATTTGGTACAACTAGTCTGATGCTTCTGATGGATCGGGAATCAGTTAATTGCGCCTGGGCAAAAACAATATTGACCTACGTCAAATTCAAATCCCCAGGTTTGAACTCGAAATTATAATTGGTGTAATTCAGTTCAAGCCGCTAAGGTCTTACCGAATACTGAATCCCAGTTCTATTTTATCGGGTACCCAATGCGTCCATCAGGATTTTTCATCGTAGCGTTGATACAGATATTTTACTGGCAGAGTGCATTCTTGTGCGATTAGCAGGCCACACAGGACGAATCCCGGGGTCTTATCTTCATGTCTTGGACACGGCATTCGGAATTTTATCGCCTCGGGTGTGATCCGAGAATTATTGATTTTTGTTGGCTGCCTTGTTTGGCGGTTGGAATTGCGGAAGTTTTCTTATTTCTGTAGACGCTCCTGATAGGAGTAACTGTTGAAGGATAATTATCTATCTTTGTCAGGTGCACATTAGCGCTCCTGGTAGGAGTAGCCCCCAAGGCTATGTTATGATGTATTCATCGGAACATAGGCTCGAAAACTTGTACTGTGTTTAGGGCATCCGTGTTTCTTTAAATTGTTGTCGGGTGCGCGGACAACACTACCGATAGGAGTAACCCCCGAGGCTACAGTCGAGATATTTGTATTCGATTGTAGTCTCAATTTCTTTCATGGAGGAATTTACTTTGACTCCAAATTTTTATTTTCTGTGGGTCTCTGTCCCTTTTACATATCCGCAGTTTTCTTTACAACTTGCATTGTATGACATCAGTGATGAAGAATTTTCATCATTGATTCCTAGAAGACACGTCTTGATGGGACATGTCGAACGTGTGACCATGCAATAGTAATGATGACGCGTGGGTGGTGTGTTCAACGGAGTTTTCTGACTGCATGTCCCCTTTTCCATGCGAAGATCGAGGCGTCGTGCGAGGTTCTCCCTTTTTTACCGCAGTAATAACTGCCTAAGATTTTTTCCTTTATGGAATCCTTAGAAACTTGTCACCATCGTGTGTGTTTCTGACGATTCGATTTTACATCGAACGGTCTGAGATGTGTGCCTTGTCTCTTTATAAAGGGAAGGAGATTTCTTTTACTGCTTTTTACCCCTTCTTCGCTAGCTTCATCTTATTCCTTGCGCCCTTGCCTTCCTCTGTCTTTCTCGCCTATTCCGGTTTTTCTTCCACGTGCTAGTGCTGCTCCTCCACCACCATGGGCAAGAGCATGGTGGGGACTTCCGCCACGGCCGCCAAGGCCACTAGAAAGAGGGCTATCAGATGGGCCCCTTCAAAGTGCACTATGCGGGAGTTGGGTGAGGTGCAGAACTCTGGCCATCTGGAGGAGGGCACCTTCAAGCTCCCTGGGGATGAAGCTTCTCCAATCCCCGAATCAGGCTGGAGGGTAATGTTTCTCTCCTTTCTATTCCATGGCCTTTCTCTCCCTATCCACGAATTCCTTTGCGGTCTCCTTTTTGTCTATGGCGTACAGCTGTATCAACTCATGCCCAACTCTATCCTTCACGTTGCTTGCTTCGTTACTCGTTGTTAATGCTTCCTCGGGATCCATCCTCATTGGGGCCTGTGGAAGTATTTCTTCTATGTTCGTCGGAATGCCACTGACACAATCGTTCATGACGTTGGTGGCGCTATTTTTTCTATTCGCGACGATGTCGACTATTTTGATTTTAAGATCACTGATTCTATCAAAGGGTGGAAAACCAAGTGGTTTTACATCAAGGGTCAGACGGTCGAGGGTCAATCTTTCTGCTTAGCCCCCTTTGATCCAAAAAAGCCTTGTCAAAAACTTGATTCTTGGGATCATCATCGCACTCCTGAAGAATTGACGGAGATTGAACCCCTTCTTGCCTGTATTGTCAAACTACGCCATGAGGTTGGCAAGGAATTTTCGAGACTCCAAATCCTGGCATATTTTCTGCGTATCCGTGTGCAGCTCTCTAGGCAAGGCTTGCTAGTATGTGGGCGTATACTGGCAAGAAGGACCCAATGAGGATTTCACTGGATGATCTTGCCCTCAAGGATTATAAAAAAAGGGTTTGGAACTTCACCATACTGACCAAAAAGGTCTCGGTTCCATCCACTTGCCATGTAGAGCCATTTTGCAAGAAGAACCGACTTCCAGAGGTAAATTTCCCATAGCTTGTTATTCTGATTTTTGCTTTTGTTCTTCAATTATTATCCTCCTTTTTGATTATGGATATTTTGTCGTATATGATTATGATCATCTATCCTCCCTATCTCCTCTCCCCGAAAGCGGCGAGCTCCCAGCCAATCCTTCTGCATCCGATGAGCTTCCTATGACTGGGACTGCTGCTGATGAGGAGATGGAGACGACAGTCATAGAATCTTCATCGAGGACGCGGTCTCTTTCGTCGGCTTGTTCTAAAAAAATTTGCGTGGCGCCCGTTGGCAAGAAAAGAAAATGTCCGGACGTAGCGGAGACAATTGAAGACTCGAATGACTCCACTGGCTCAAAGCCTCTATGTGCCGTCCCAGTTTCGTCAGCTCTTCCTGAGATGAATCTATTTCGCCTTACACAGAACGTTTCTTCGTAAGTACTTACTGCCCTTTCATTGTGGATGAGAATGTTGTTTTGAGTTTTTTGCGTTTGCTTTTGTAGTGGTGATGACGGGGAAGATCCTCCCCTATCTCATCCTGATACATCTATTGCCCCTCCTTCTGCAAGATCTCCGCAGCTATCCATGGACCCAAAGGATTTGCATGCATCTCATGCGGGTCAAATTATCCATAAAGATGTTGCCACTTTGCTGAAACTACCGCTGCAGAAAAGAATGAAATCGGCTGGTAAAGGCGTGGTGATATCTGAAATCCCTGTCAAGGTGGATATGCAAGATGTAAGTGTATCTGTGCTTTGAATTTGGCCATGGCTTCTCCTTTGGTTGTCTTCCCTAATGTTCTTCTTTGCAGCCTGTGATGCGTGAGATGGTTGATATGGCCTCTCACTTTATCAAGATCCGTAATGAAGCCGAAGGTATGAAAGGTATATTTCCATATTTTATGACTTTGCACTCTTTCACATCCCTCCCTTTTTCTGAGTTTTTGTATTGCTCTCTAATTGTTCAGCCACTATCAAAGAGTACGAGGTCATCCGGGATGAAGTGATGAAGCGTGCCGATGATCTGGAGCCTAAACTTCGGGTTACCGAGAAAGCTTTGGAGGGGGCCAAGTAGAAAGCTATCGCTGATGCTAAAGATAAGGCCAAACAAGCTGCCACCTGAGATGAAAATCTTCAGAAGCGCTTGGAGACCCTCAATGCTTCCTTAACTCGTGAGTTTTCTGTTGTCAAGGAAGAATTTTTGTTTTAGTCCCCGCTTAGTTTTTCGCCTCTTTGTTCTTATCCCCCTTTTTTGTATGTGAAGAGCTAACATGCCAAAATTTATTGCTGCATGAAGATTAGAAAGTTGATCCTTTATCGGATGTTGTTAGCATTTTGGAGGCTAATAGCGTTCATGGGCGCAACCTCCTTGTCCGGTCACACCGTGCTTTCAAAAGCCTACATGCCAAAGTTTTTCTATCGAAGGAAGTGCCAGCCGACTTGAATGACCTCGTCGCTGTCTTTGGTGCTGATCCAGGCCCCCTTGTTGGCTATAGCGTGACGCAGTCGAAGAGTGGCGCGAAGACTTCGATGTCACTGGCAATGGCTCATGGCGAGAAGGTCGACTAGCAGAAGGTTAACTCCTCTGTCCCAGTCACTTCCAAAGGCCAAGAAGTTGATTTTAAGCCTTTCATTAAGGGGATCAAAAAGTATTCTCGACTGCTTTTGGGCATAGGCTCGGGTCAGGATAAATCGGCTGCCCCTTCTTCCACTGGTGCCCCTGTTAATCCTGCGACTGGTGCTCCATCTGCCAGTGTGACCTTGTTTGTACAAAAGAGTGTGCCGTAGATTTACTTTGCAGTTTTCTGTGTCTTTTGTGCTATTATTGTAATGAACTTTGGCTTATCTTGATGTTGAGTGCTTCCTTTTGAAGAGGAAATTTTTTTGTACACATGCACATGAGTTGCCCTTTGTATGCTGAAGGCTCTGTATTTTTCATGTGCTCTGCCAGATATTGAGTGATTCGGTGGCTTCCACTGTGCCTGCCTAGATGTCGGATGCAATCGCATCTTCATCTGGATTAGGGGCAACCGAGACTGCCATGGTACACGTAGTAGACCCGTTGTTGTATGCTGAGAAAATTGAGCAGGTGAAGAAACTTGAAGGGAAACTTTGGGTTGTTCAATCAATGGTGAATGTTGCTTAGTCAAAAACGCGCTAGGCTCTTGATCGTGAAGCATACTTTTTGGAGGAGATTTCTGGGATAAGTGAGAAGATGTTGTATAAGTCCCTCGCATTATTTTGTGTTGCTCCCATTTGCGGGATGTCAATTTTTCCTCCTCCTTGTTTTGTAGGCATTCGATTGTGTGAGAGGGAGGAAACCCAACGTCCACACAATCGAATTCAAGCTCTTGTGTTGGCTTCGCAATATTCCAAAACAGATTTTTGGATTGACCACCGCTGTGCTTACACTATGGCTTTGCTTCAAGATCATGTTTTAGAGGTGGAGCAGTTTGCCGAGTTCTGCCATAAATCGTTGGCCATTGTATATAATGCCATGTTTCCCCGGGATCCTCGGCCCAGACCCTAGCTGATCTGCTGGCAAAATTTCGATAGGGTGAGAGGATCCATCATTTTGTAAAGCTCCATCTTCTGGCGGGTGCCAAACTTGCGCTTTCTTGGGTGCATTCCCATCATCCGATGTTGGACTTGGATGCCAGATCGTCGAGGCTGCCTCCCCCTCCTGGCGGTGGTCTTGTTGATATGGCGCCTAATTATGCTGCCGCCCGTAGTCCTGCAATTAGGATCGTCCAGAGGTGCCTAGAGGCAGACGAGGATTTTTTATAAACTTCGATGTTTGACTATAATTCTTCATTTTGTACCTTTGTACTATAGAAAAAATATTGTGTAATGCCATTGTATTTGCTAAGAAGGTCGTTTGTTAATACGAGATCTTGATTATTTGAGCAGGACACCCTTTATTGGCATGTTATATAGGACCCAATGACTTCGCGAGCTTGGCATAATTGTCGAAGCCCCCGTGTACTGAATTGCATGGGTCTTGAAACCTCATTGTGGCAAACTTTTATTTATTTATCATCAAATACTAAGGGATACATTGTTTGGCGTGTTCGCCTGGCCGTTGGCCTTATTGAAAAGAAATGCATAAGAGTAAATAATTTTCCTAAAAACTTCGGCTTCTGTCTTGAGGTGCTCCATCACGCTCCGTGTTGGTTTGAGGGGGGTTTCATCTTTTCGACTGGAAGCGCCACGTCTGCACGACGGACTAGAGAGAAAATTAGTTGGTTTATTGAGTTGCTTGTACTTGGGAAATCGACGCATACGCATAGGTCGTCACCTTTTTTGGAGATGAGTATTGGGTTGGCTAGCCATGTTGCTTTTGTTATCTCCATGATGCTCCATGTATTTGTGAGGTGAGGAGTTTGCTCTCCAATGGCCTTGATTCGTCGGGTGGATTGTTCGTTGACTGCTATGTTTGATTTCGCTGGGTGCTCATCGTGTTCCTTTTGGGCTTCTTGTGTGTCGTTGCAATTTTCAATAATTTCCCAACTCTCATGGGGACACCGACGAGCGCGCCTTCCTATGCGGGACCTAAAGTGGAGGCCAGATAGGTCGTTTTTGCGGGTGCGTGGTGCACCTGATTTTTCGAGGTCTCCTCATTGAGGACGTGTCCCTTAGATAGTAGTTCTGTATCTGCTATTTTCAGCTGCCCAAGTTCTATCTCCATCCCGAAGGATTCTGATATTTTGTTAAATTCTCGATCACAGCTATCCGAGAGGTTGAAGCTTCCTCTCACCGTTATGACCCCATTGGGGGCTGGCATCTTTATCACCAGGTATGCATAGTGGGGTACTGCCATGAATCTAGCGAAGGCTAGTCATCCCAGGATCGCGTGGTACTGAGATGGCCAGTCCATGACTTCGAACTCCAGTTTTTCGTGCATGAAGTTGTTCCTTGATTCGAATACTACGTCGAGGTGGATTTTTCTCAGAGGAGTTTTGGCTTTTCCTGGAACTATCCCGTGGAAAGTTGTATTTGTAGGCGCGAGATTTGTCAAGGGCCACTTCATTGCTCGTAGAGTTTTGACATAGATGAGGTTGATGTTGCTCCCTGCGTCTAGAAAAACTTTGGTCATGTCGAACCCGCCGATTTGTGCTTCTACTATTAGTGCTGATTGACCCGATCGAGGACCTAAAGTGGACGATCAGCTCTACTGAAGGTAATTTTTTGTTCTGACCAGTGGAGGTACTCGGGTGTAGGGGTGATGTTGTTACTGCCATGTTCACTTGCCTAGTAATCAGCTTCTGTGTCCTATTAGAGGGTCGTCCTTTCTAGATCATCGACATTGCTCCTTTTGATCTAGGATATTTGTCTTCTTGGTGTATTGTGTTCTGCAGCTGCCCAACCGGCCGATGCCCCGATGGTGGTGGTGGTGCACCGACGGCCAAAGCGCCAGCTGTAGTAGTGTAACATCGGTTTGTTGCTTCGGTTGCCCTTGCATTGCAAAGCTCCTACATCTTTAAAAATGTTCGGCAATCCTTTAGGAGGTGATTGGACCGCCTTTTCCCTGTTGAGTCGACGTAGAAGTGCATATTGTAGGGTCCTTCTAGCATTTGCCCTGCAGACATCGGTGGGTCTCAAGTTTTTGGCTGATATCGTTGCTGTGACTAGCTTCCTCCACCATCGTCCCTACCACTGCGATACCCATTGTTGTAGTCGTCGCTTGTTCTGTTGTCCCCTCCAGAAAAACCGGCTTCAACGTAACTTGGTCCGCTGTATCCATTGCTATTCAGCCGTATTTTGTCATTATTGCGTCCGTCCCTGTCTTCTTCACGTAAACAGGCTCTTTTATTGTGGAGCACGTCTTCCCCATTGTGATATCATCTCTGGCATCGTTTCGCAGCTCTAGCCCTGAGAAGTGGGCTCGATGTGGCGACCGCGATCATCGAGTGTGACCCACTTGCGGAGGGCTACTGCGACAGCGTGGGGATCTGTCGGGTTGTCGCGTGATTCCTTGTTCTTCCTGCGCGAGAGATGCCCCCACCATGCTAAGGTTTATCAAAGCAAAATGGTGGAGTGCTGATCGTCAGGTGCTGGTCGGGTTGTAAGTATGTAAGTCTGTGCAGCTAGAATTGTGGCTTGGGCTGTTTTTGCTTTGATGTCTCCTATTGGATATACTGTCATGAATGCCTGATCGAGTTCTCGTGTCATCTTGTTTCTTTCCGCTTCGGGGATATTTTGCAGCCGTGAGGCTCCTCTCCTTGGCTTTGCTCTTCCAGTTACACTTCCTGAACCTCGGGTAGAACTTAGCTGGGCCCACCGAAGGCTGGATTCGTTAGCTAGTTTTTTCCTTTCATCGAGCTGTCTCTGCATCCTTAGCATGTCTCTTTTTTGTCATGCAACAGGTATTGGTATGCCAGTAGATCTTCGCGTGTGGCGTATGCTGTCATTGGGACTATCCCGAAATTTCTGCTCTTGCTTTTTGCCATGCTTCGGCTAATAGCCGGAGGTTTTGCTGCTCGCCTCCACGTGGTTCTTCTCTCCTCGATGTTATGTTATTGTTCACCAGGTCTTGTGATTTCCTTCGTTTCCATGATCTCCTGCATTATCATCTGACAAGATATCATCGGGGTCAAAAATAGGGTTACTGTTGGAGTCTTCTTGAGTTGAAGTGTCTTCGATAATTACGCACACTTGGTGCTGAGTTGCATATGAACTGGTGACGTCATCGTCAGAATTGAGGGAGACACTATCCGAGGGATCGGTGAAGTCCGGGAGTTTCTACTCTGGGTAAATTTCAGCCATCCTAATTCCCAAGTCGATGCTTTCGTCACTTTCTTCAGGTTCCACGTTTGTCAGGCTTGATTCGTGTGGCGTGGTTGGCTGGTGGTCTGATCCAAAGGAGAGATTGTAATAGAGACCATCAAGATCCCCTAGATCTACCATGATTTCCTTGTTTTCTTCGTCTACATCGTGACTTTTGCAGAAGATCCGACGGATGATGCAGCTATCGCCGTAGGCGCAATTTTTCCGATTGACAGTCCTGATGATATCAGAACCAAGGGGTAGGATTCTTCGGGATAGTCTACTTGGAAACAAAAACTTCCGATGATGAGATCGGATCCGCCATTGGCGGGAGCCGAAACATGGGTGGGCAAGCGTGGTGCTGCTTCTGTTGGATTGTTACTTGAAGAAAAGGGGTCCACCGAATTCATGACTCCAGCGTTCAGGTTTCCCATAGACGGAGCCAATTGACGAGGGGTAACCTCGGCAATGCCCATGGTGATGGACTTAGGGTTTTGCTAAAAATAGAATGCTGGGGATTTCGTCAGATGTCAGGCAAACAAGGGAGTTGAAGTCACCTGAATACTTGATGAATAACACTATTACAAGTTGCTTGGGGTTTTTTCGGTACCTCCTCTTAGGCTTCTCCTGCCCTATATATAAAGGCCGGGTCTCAAAGTCGTATGCGGATATATTACAGATGTACGATTACAACTCCAACACAACGCCGGTTCATATTTCCTTTCCTAATACAACTAAAGCTTTCACCGGTTGCTTCTTTGGGACATCATCTTGAATCTTTATGCGTCGTGAGAATTTTATACAGTCAGGGTAGCAGATCATGAGAACCCGAGTAACCATACCTATGTCATCCGTGCTCCCTAATCCAACCAGGATTGCGGAAGTAGACCTTCTAGAACTAGGGATCCAACAACGTGATGGCGTGTTGAACTTGCATCGTCTACCACGCGCACACGTGTGCAGTTCTTCTTGGAAGTACATGATACGTCCAAAACGTATCTACTTTCCCGAACACTTTTGCTATTGTTTCTCCTCTAAACTTGTGTGATTTGGATGCAACTAACATGGACTGATGCTGTTTTCAGCAGAATTGCCCCGGTGTCTACTTTTTGTGCAGAAAATCAACTATCAGGAAAAATCCCGGAAAATATGCCGAAAATCCTATTTCACCAGAAGACTCCAGGATCCAGAATACGAGATGGAGGGGGGATGGGCCTAGGCCACACCACCTGGCCGCGAAGCAAGCCAGGCGTGCCGGTGGTCGCCGCCCAGCACTCCCTCGGTCTCCCTCTTTGCCTATAAGTTACCTTCTGACCTAAAAACCCAGGGGGGTTCGACACTTTTCCAGAATGAGTTCTGCTTCGCCGCCACGACCAGATTCCACGAAACAGCACCAGAAACTCCGTTCCGCAACCCTGCTGGGACGGGGAATTGGAGGAGATCATCGCCATCATCATCACCATTTTTTCTCCATCGACCATCCATGTTTCCCCCATCTATGAGTGAGTAATCCCCCGCTGTAGGCTATGGGGATGGTAGGGATTGGATGAGATTGTTCATGTAACGGCATCAGATTGTTAGGGCATGGTGCCTAGTATCTTTTATTAGTGCTTTATGACTTTGTTGCGACTTGTTATGCTTAATGCTTGTCACTAGGGCCTGAGTGCCATGATTTCAGATCTGAACATGTTATTGATTCATTATGATAGTATTGTTTATGGTCTTATCTGCAAGTTGTATACACACGTTGTTGTCTGGAACCAATGGCCCCAGTATGTAAATCGGATAACCAGAGGGAATGGCTTTGATGTGAGGATCACATGTGTTCACAGAGTGTTAATGCGTTGCTCCGGTGCTCTATTAAAAGGAGCACCTTAATTGCCAATAGTTCCCTTGAGGCCCCGCTGCAAACGGGCTGGCAAGACAAAAGATGTTGTGCAAGTTCTCATTGCGAGCATGTATGACTATATATGGAACACATGCCTAGGATTATCTAGTACTTGGATGCGTTATCTTATTTATCTGCAATTGCCCTATGTTCTGATTGCTATGTGAATTGTCTTGTCCATGCAACGCCCGTCCATCCATCCCTATGCCTACCGTCGAATCCCTCTTTCTTCGCTATTGTTACTCGCCTTTACTTTCTATCTCGCTACTTTACTATTCCTACTACAAAACTATTGCTACTGATTAACTGCTGTGCGCAAGATTGTTTCCAGGTGCAGCTGAATTGACAACTCAGTTGTTAAGGCTTATAAATATTCTTTGGCTCCCCTTATGTCAAATCAATAAATTGGGTTTCACTTCCCTCGAAAACAATGCGATACACCCCCTATACTTGTGGGTCATCAAGACTATTTTCTGGCGCCGTTGCCGGGGAGCATAGCTTTATTTATCAAGTTCACTTGGATTCTCTATTGTTCGTTGCTATCCATCCATCATGGGTAAGTCTCGTGATGGCAAGGTTCCTATTTTACCATCCTCTATTGCTCTTGATTCACCATCTGTTATGAGTAAGCTCGTTACACCACCACATACACATGCTACACACACTGCTACTACTGCTGAATCTGAAACTTCTGATGCTTATGATGCTACTTCTACTGTGCTTGATAAGAGTGGTTCATTAGGTCCTTTCCTAGATGCTACAATTGCTAGAACTATAGCTGGAAATACTGAAACTCCTAATGAAGACACTACTACACCTGTTAGTTCACCTGAGTCTAGTGAGAGTTATGATATTGAAGATGGTTATGTTGAGATGACCGATGAATTTATCAAAGAATGTAAAAACACCCATGATAGGAGCGCTGCTAAGAGTCTCCTTGAGAGGCGTACTATTAGACCCAAATTGTCTCCTATTGCTAAGTTTGTTGCTTCTACCATAAACATTATAGATGAAGATTATGATTTCTCTCTCGATCTATCTTACATAGCTATTGTTGAGAAAGAACCTTTTTGTGGGACTAAGAATGAAAGTGCGGTAGCACATATGAATGAACTTTCTACCATGAGTGGCTTGTTTTCTGATGATATTAAGATGCGTACTTACTTTGTTGCTAAGATTTTCCCCTTTTCACTGAAAGGAGAAGCTAAAACTTGGTTTAGTAATTTACCTCCTGGATCTATTGATAGCCCTGATTGCTTGATTAGTACTTTCCTACAGAAACATTTTCCTCCTAGTGCTAGACATGCTATTTTGCAGGAACTTTTTGATTTTAAACATGGAGAAAAAGAGGTATTGCCTGAATCTTGGGCAAGGTTTTGTGCTTTGATTCATGCACAGGCTGGAAGTCCATTACCTAAGAAAGAGCTTCTTGATATATTTTATAATGGACTAACCGAAGAATCTAGGACATACCTAGATAGTTGTGGTGATTAAGTTTTCAGGAATAGTAGTCCCAAGGAAGCTGAGGAATTAATGGCTAAAATAAGCAAGAACTATGAAGATTGGACTCCTCCTGAACAAGCTATACCCGAAGTAATTGTACCTGAACCTATACTAGTGCCTATTCCATCACCAAAGAAGAGGGGAGTTATTGAATTAAATGATGAAGTAATGAAGGAAGCTAAGAAATGTCTTAAGGAGAAGGGTATTAAAGCTGCAGATGTCAAGAATTTACCTCCTATAGAAGAATTATGTAAGCCTATCCCCTACTCATCCACTATTGAGGTACACTCTCTCCAACACTTTGATGAAGGTGATATCCCTTACTCTAAACCTCCTGATCAATGCTTAGAAGAATTCGATATCTTTATTGTTAAGCAAGATAATTTTAATAAAAGGGTGCGAAATCATCTAATGGAAAACACTAGAGATATTGTTGAGTTGAAAGATATTGTGGAAAGAACCTCTAATGATGTTAAAATGATTGTTAAACACTTTCAAATGGTTCAAACTCAAATAGATCAACTCGTTAAAGTGCAAAAAGACTTGCTAGTTAATGCTGCTAAAGAAAAACATGTTTATGAAATTAGAACTAGAAGTGGAGCTGCTACTCAGGATCCTCTATATCCTGAGGGGCATCCCAAAAGAATTGAGCAGGATTCTCAACAAGCTAAAAATAGTGGCTCTACTCGTAAGAAAAGGAAAAAGAAACATAAAACTGTTGTAGAACCCTATGAACCTGCTATAGATCCTAATAGTATATCCATCTCTGATGCTGAAACTGAAAGTGGTAAGGAAGAAAATGAAGTTCCTAATGAAGAAAAAGTTGAAGAAGAACCTGAAAACCACACTAAGAATACTAAATACACTAAAGAAGATTTTGTTGCTAAGAAACATGGTAGTGAAAGAGAACCTTGGGTCCAAAAACCTATGCCTTTCCCTGATAAGAAACACAGGTCAAAGGAAGATGAGCACTATAATAAGTTTTGTGAGTGGATGAAACCTTTATTCCTGCAAATTCCTTTGACTGGTGCTATTAAATTGCCTCCTTACTCAAAGTATATGAAGGATATTGTCTCGAATAATAGGAAGATCCCTAATGAAGAAATCTCTACTTTGCTTGCTAATTATTCCTTTAATGGTAAGGTTCCGAAGAAACTTGGAGACCCTGGGATTCGAACCATCCCTTGCTCTATTAAGAACAGTTATGTTAGAACTGCTTTGTGTGATTTGGGAGCTGGAGTTAGTGTTATGCCTTTCTCTCTCTATAAGAGGCTTCAACTTGAAAAACTGATATCAACTGATATATCTTTGCAAATGGCTGATAAATCTACCACTATTCCTGTTGGTATATGTGAGGATGTACCTGTTCAAGTGGCTCATAATTGCTTGATATTAACTGATTTTGTTGTGCTTGAAATGCCTGAAGATGATAATATGTCTATTATTCTTGGGAGACCTTTTCTTAATACTACAGGAGTTGTTATTAATTGTAATCAAGGAAAGGTGACTTTCAATGTGAATGACAAGGAACATACTATCTATTTCCCCAAGATGATTGAAAGGACTTATGGTTTGATTTGAATTGAACATGTTGAGGGCATTCAAGTTGGAGAAATATATTGTCCCATACCAAGAGAAAAATTTGAAAGTATTATGATTGGGACAATTGCTATCAAGGTTGAGGTAACATAATCATTAGTGGAGTACAAAGTTTTGTCTCATATGAAATTGTTTTGGTAACAAGACCTGATCAACCTTGTTAACAAAAGGATTTCGTTGAACAAAACAATGTTTTCACTATAATTATCTCTGTTTACTTCTATTCTATCCATTTTAGTTTTTGTTTTTGTTTAGTTTTCTTTGTTGTTAGTTGCTTGCATGTTAGAGTGTCTTAGAACTTCTGTAGTTCTAGCCTTGTTTTGTCATTGCATCATTTCCAAAAAAAAATCTGTCTGTCAGAAAATCATTCTTCTATACCTGAAAAATGCCCAAAAATAAAGTGTCACGAAAAATTCCAGAAAATTCATATTAAATTTTTACATGAAAAAAGGGGCAGAGGAGTACCTGGGAGGTGCCAGGGGGACCCACCAGGCAGGTTCACCACCTAGTGGCGCGGCTGCCCTGGGTGGCGCCATGCCATGGTGTGGGCCACCCCTGGCCCTCCACTAACTCTCTCACCTGCCACTTTCTTCTCTCTCCCGAGTAAGCTCCAGTTCATAGCTCAAAATTGCGTTCTTGCTGTGCTTGCTCTCGATTTTTTTGATCTCCTTGCTCAGCCCATCTTTCTTGCTGAAATTTGGAGCATTTGTTCCTTGGTATGTGACTCCTCCCCTTGTCCAAGTAGATTTGTGTTTAGTGGATTATATATTGAGTATTTTGCTGCTGTAGGTGACAGGTTTTGAGAGCTTGTAAGCTTGTTTGATGCTTAGAGATATAGTTTTGATGCATGTTTAGGCCTCTTACAAGTCCCTATGTGTAGAATCCTTCATTATATTTACTTTGCAATCACTTGTTTAATAGGTGTTTAAATTTCAGAATAGAAGATGAGAGCACCACCTAAATCAACATGAACTATGGGTGCCTAAGATCATGAAGGTCCACCAGGAGGAGGAAGTTTTTCCTTCCATTTATCCTTGTTCTGAGTTCATGAGAGCTGTGGGAGTTCTCCAAGATTTCCACACTTTGGTTTCTAATGTAGGGTTGGAGCACTTTTTGGAAGATGAGCCTTGTCAATTTGTGAAGCTAACCATGTCTATGGTGCATGACTTTCAATTTAGCACTCTTTGCCTAACCCCATGGTCCACTATAAAATTTACAATATTGCCGTCGACCTTTCTCTTGATGATTTTTGTGTAGTTATTAAGGTACCTCAATGGGGATCATGTAGAAGGAGTAAGGAGCAACCTGAACCACTCATGGATTTATACGTAGAAATTTGCCAAGGGAGCAGCTTCTCGAAGGAGAATGGAAAAATCCGTAACATTCATCTCCTCTCCATTCGTTACTTTGCCTACTTTGTTGCCAAGTGTATTCTTGCTAGGAAAACTGCCAATAAATTATCTCCGTATGATCTAGCATTTATCTCTGCCGCTCTTAAATGAGATAGTTCTTACAACTTAGGTGCTTTGATAGCTTTCCGTCTTGCTGCTAACCATGAGAAAGGTAGAATTTGTGGAGGCCTCATTGCTTCTCGTTTACTAGCATTGCATGGTTTAGTGCCACATCATCTAGACCTACAGTTTCCCATAGAAAGGCTTGATCTTAATTCCATGATACAACATAAATTTGTTTCGTCGTGGGCTAGTGTGAGTGAGTTGTATTATGAAATAACCTTTCTCAAAGCTGGTTGGAGAAAGAGCAAGTCCGAGCGTGTTGTTCTTTTGCCTGCACCTGCTTTAACCTTGATAACATGGAAGGATGGTCCCTCACTGAGGAGGAGCTTGACACGTACTTGGGGGAGCTCTCCCAACAGGAACAGGACACTAGAAGGGAGGTCACGGATGATTCGGTCCAACCCTTGAATGAGGGAGAGTCTTCATATCAGCAGCCTGCCTATGATAGGGGAGCTTCTTCTTCTTCCCACGGGCCCAACTACGACCATTCTTATCATGATCCGCCTGCTTGGAACCCTTATTCGTACATGGATTGATACCCACTTAGGCAAAAGCCTAAGCTTGGGGAGAGGTACGCCGACACCACACTCAACTCCATATCATTTTGCGTTGGTACTTTGTATATTCATGTTTCGTTATCTTTTTAGTTTTTCATTCTTTCTTTGTTTTGCTTTCTAAAACACAAAAGACCAAAAATATTTCTGTTGTTTCTCTTTGGTTTGTTTCTTCTTCTTTTGCCTTGGTTTGCTTTTCCCTTTTTGCTTTGTTTGAACTATACGAAAAACCCAAAAAGATTTTTCTTTGTTTGTTTTTCCTTTTTGGTTCTTGCTTTAAAAAAATCGAAAACACCAAAAATATTTGTTGTTCTTCTCTAGCTTTGTGAGTTTGTTGCAGGGTTCAACAGTCCTTAGTGGATATTGGTTTCGTATTATTATTCAAGCCACACAAGTGAAGAGCAATAATGAGGATTAATGACAACTTGAGGCGTGGTAAGAGGCTGGTAACAAACTCTATTTGTTTTCATTTTTTGTACATATACTCATAACTATGTGCATGCTTAGTCCGTTCGTGTAAGTTGTATGTTATCTTTGGATGCTTAGTAGTTCTTGCTTTCGTATGTTTAGCTCCAGCTTGCTAATAGTTTGTAGCATGTCTTATGAATGTTTGCTTGCATTATTCTATTCATAACTTGGTAAGACACCGTGGTATTCTCCTCTGAATGTTTCATTTGAATTGACTTGGCACATGCTCATGCATGCATATGACTGTAATAATCAGTTAAGCCTCGATGAATTATTTTGCCTTGGGGATCTTGAATCACTTTCATGCCATGATTAGTCCTGTTTTGTTGCAAGCATGATTATGACAGCTATTGCTCTCTCGTTTATCGCTCCCTTACTATTGCTAGCCTTCACTTACACTGAGTTTTACTCAAGTTTCCAACTCCCTAAACCAAATATTTCCAAAGTGTCCACCTTACCTACCTATTAGCATCATTTGCTACTTCCGTGCATATTCAATATGCCTTGTTTTCTTCCGAATAAAATGTTTTCTTGTTATGAGAAAGTTAGTTAGTAAAGCTCTCACGAACTTGATGGCACAATTTATTTTCTGCACTTAATAAACCTGAACCATTGTGACTGTCCATGAAAGTTATATACTTGCAAATTATAGGCCGGGGATTAGCAGAACCGTGCTGTCACGGGGAACGCTTTCAACACTTGTAAATATATACCCAGTTGACACCATGCTCTTTTGTTTGCGGATGTAAATATTGTGAAATAAAGGGAGCTTGTAAGTCCATGGAGTTATGTATGTGTGTTAGAGAAATGCAGGCGCTGGTCTAATCCATCTTGACATGGTGAAACCTCTGATGTAACCATAAATATCTATGAAGCATTCTTCTTATAAAAAAAGAGAGATGGCTATTGAGAAAAAGAAAAAAAGATTTTTGAAAAGAGGAAAGAGAAAAAAGCACCATTTTCCCATGGTAAATAAGAAGATTCTGAGATACTCATTATGCCTTGCCTTGTCATTTTGATATGGGGATTCTTCCATATCATCGGGCAAGGGTACCCGTTAAGCGGCTCTCTATAATCGCACATATTTACGATGACAAGAATTTACCGGTAACTAAAGTTGAGTAGCATGAGGAGCGGCCCTCGTACTCAAGGGACATGGGATTTTCAGTTTATAGTCTATCAAGCATATAACTCAGATTGGACCTCACTTTCACCTTAACCACATTAAATATGCTTATGATAGGGGCAATGAGAGCTCAAAGCTAACGAGTACCATACTTTCAGCATTTGGAAGCTTTTCAAAATTATTCAAAACCTTTTTCTTTACTTGTTGAGTCTCCACATATTCTTTGAGTGGAGACTCAACAAGGAAATGAAAAGGTTTTGAATAGTGTGGAGACTCAAGAAAGTGCTCATAGAATGTGTGGAGACTCAACAAGGAAATGAAAAGGTTTTGAATAGTTTGAAAGGCTTCCAAATGCTGAAAGTATGGTACTCATTAGCTTTGAGCTCTCATTGCCCCTATCATAAGCATCTTTAGTGTGGTTAAGGTGAAAGTGAGGTCCAATCTGAGTTATATGACTATAAACTAAAATCCCAAGTCCCTTGAGGGCCCTCATGCTACTCAACTTTAGTTACCGTAAGTTCTTATCATCGTAAGTATCATTGAGAACCGCCAACGGGGTACCCTTTGTCCGATGATACGGAAGAATCCCCATATCAAAATGACAAGGCAAGCAGACAATGAGTATCTCAGCAATCTTCTTATTTACCATGGGAAAATGGTGTTTTTTTCTCTCTTTCCTCTTTTCATAAAACTCTTTTTTTATTTTCCTCAATAGCTATCTCTCTCTCTTTTTATAAGAAGAATGCTTCATAGATATCATTATGGTTACGCTGCAGGTTTCCACCATGTCAGCATGGATTAGACCAACACATACATAACTCCATGGACTTACAAGCTCCCCTTTTATTTCACACCGACGACATCCGCAAACAAAATAGCAAGGTATCAACTGGGTATATATTTACAAGTGTTGAAAGCGTTCCCCATGACAGCATGGTTCTGCTAATCCCCAGCCTATAATTAGCAAGCATATAACTTTCATGGAGAGTTCACAATGGTTCAGGTTTATTAAGTGTAGGAAATAAAGTGTGCCATCAAGTTCGTGAGAGATTTACTAACTAACTTTCTCATAACAATCAACCATTTTATTCGGAAGAAAACAAGGCATATTGAATATGCGTGGAAGTAGCAAATGATGCTAATAGGTAGGTATGGTGGACACTTTGGTAATATTTGGTTTAAGGGAGTTGGAAACTTGAGTAAAACATACTCAGTGTAAGTGAAGGCTAGCAATAGTAAGGGAGCGACAAATGAGAGAGCAATAATGGCCATAATCATGCAGAGCGACAAAACATCATTAATCAAAGCATAAAGTGATACTACAAGTTGAAAACTAAAGGATCATAAAGGCTTATGGTGACTTGGGATAGTCATAACATGGTGTGAACATGTGCCAAGTCAACCCAAATAAAGCATCAAAGGAGAATACCACTATACTATGCTTTAATATGCTAAAACAACGCATGATTCATCCAAGGCAAATTAAGCAATATCAATTGTTTATAACAAGTCATGCTACAGCAATGAATACTAAGCATAAAGCCAAAACAATATCAAGCATGGCATGACAAAGCATAGGCCATAGTCAAAAACAAGCTCTCTTTACCACTTAAGCATGAGCTTTCCTACTCTTTTCCAAACCAAACCAAACCATTTGAACACCAATATATGAAAGAGGAGGTCCAACCAATTTATTCAGCAAACTAAGAAAACAAAGCAAACGAAAAACCAAAATGAAAAAGAAAAAAGAAGACGCTCCAAGAACAACACAACTGTGCATGAAACAATAAAATGAAGCGTTTGGAAGAAACCTGGGATTTTTATTGATGAAGAAGGGGATGCCTTGGGCATCCCCAAGCTTTGACGCTTGTAGTTCTTGGATATTTCTTGGGGTGACACGCGTGGCATCCCCAAGCTTGAGCTTTAGTCCATCCTTCATCTCATTACTCATTCCTTCCATACACCTGAAAATTTTCCTTCATACAAAACTTCACACAATATTTATTAGCAACATTAGTGCACTCAAGATAAATAAGTCTTAAGATTCAGTTCTAACACCAAATAAACTTCCATTAGAACACTAGATACTGTAGAACTTCCCTCAAAAAGCTCAATTTCCCAAAAAAACTCAAAAAGGAACCAACAAGAAGCAAATGCAGAAAATGGCAGAAATCTATCAAAACAGACCAGCAGGTAAAGACGAATTTTTTCGAAGACCTTCTGTTGCTCAAATCAAAAAGTGTTGAACTAACGAAAGTTAGATAACAACCTGGGGCAGAAGCACAACAATTCAGGCCTCATAAAGACATTCAGAGATTTTACACGAATTTTTACGGTGAAGCACAGAAATCTGTTTCAGGACAGCAACTTTTCCAATCATTACTTCACTCTTATTAGAGGTTACTCTTGGCACAAAAAGCAAATAAAAAGGATAAGGAGAGGTTATTACTTCCAAGACTCATCTAAAACTTTTGGGTTATCTCCCAATAAGTACTTTTCTTTAACGCCTTTAAGTTAGGCATAAGCAAAAACTAAAATGGATAGAATAGAAGTAAGTGGAGATAATCAAGGTGAAAACATTGTTTTGTTCAATAAAATCCTTTCATTAGCAAGGTTGATCAGGTCTTGTTACCAAAACAATTTCATATGAGACAAAACTTTGTATTCCACTAATGATTTTGTTACCTCAACCTTGATAGCAATGGTCCCAATCATAATAGTTTCAAATTTTTCTCTTGGTATGGGACAATATATTTCTCCAACTTGAATGTCCTCAACATGTTCAATTGAATTCAAGACATAAGTCCTTTCAATCTTCTTGGGGAAATAGACAATATGTTTCTTGTCATTAACATTGAAGGTCACCTTCCCTTGCTTATAATTAATAACAGCTCCTGCAGTATTTAAGAAAAGGTCTCTCAAGAATAATAGACATAATATCATCTTCAGGCATAAAAGTTTGAGAGGATGCTCTCATAAGAAATATGAGTTGAAGTAAAAGAGAGCATCAAGAAGCAAATTCAAAACTCATTTAAGTCTAACCCACTTTCTATGCATAGGAATCATGTATGCAAATAAATTCGCAAAGAACAAAGTGACAGGCATAGGAAGATAAAACAAGAGTAACTTCAAAACTTTCAGCACATAGAGAGGTGTTTCAATACCATGAAAACTTCTACAACCATATTTTCCTCTCTCATAATAATTTTCAGTAGCCTCATGAATAAACTCAACAATATAACTATCACATAAAGCATGCTCTTCATGATCTACAAGCACTAGAGCTTTATTATAAACATTTTCAAAAGAAACCTCAGGAACATAACATTCATTCTCCTTTAGTAAGCATGGGGGACAATCAAATAATGTAAGGGATAAAGAGTTACTCTCATTAGAAGGTAGGCATGGGTAGCTAATCCATTCTTCCTCCTTTTGTTCATCACTCTCCTCCTCTTTTTCATCTAATGAGATTTCAGGGTCATCAATTTCCTCTTCCATAGGATCCTGCAAGGCATTAGTCTCTTCCATTTGTGGAAAGCATCTATTAAAATATTCAAGAATATAGCCATTTTCATCCTTGTAATTATCAAAGCAAAATTTAAGTATACCATAAACCTCATACTTATAAGGTGAATCATCAATATTTTCAAGCAAACTAGCAAGTTCAAATGCACCCTTCCAAGCAATAGATTCCTCAATTTGTTCCACCTCATAAAGGTCATAATTTCCATTAACATAGGAAGATATGGTATCATTATCATTATACTCACATTGAAAAGGGAGGTGTTTGTACCTCCTACAGCAACAAGATTTATCAAGGCAATAAGTAACATTATAAGTAGAGCACACATTTCTAGCAATGGTATACATCTATCAATTTGTCCCCATAAGTGTTTCCCTTTTTGTGACAAGAGGTGTTCCTTATAATAATATTTTTGATCTTCCGTGAACCCACCTTGCCAATAAGATTCAGTTTCAAAGAAACCAACCATTGACAACAAGCATGATAAAGCAAGACAATAACATACCAACCAAAATAACATCTAGAGTAGGAACCAATTTTTTTTTGTATTTTTGATAAAGAAACAAGCAAACAAGGAGAATATAAACTTAGCTTGAACAATAGTGACTCCAAGTGGACTTGATAAATAAAGCTATGCTCCCCGGCAACGGTGCCAGAAAATAGTCTTGATGACCCACAAGTATAGGGGGTGTATCGCAGTATTTTCGAGGGAAGTGAAACCCAGTTTATTGATTCGACACAAGGGGAGCCAAAGAATATTTATAAGCCTTAACAACCGAGTTGTCAATTCAGCTGCACCTAGAAAAAAATCTTGCTCACAGCAGTTTATCAGTAGCAATAGTTTTGTAGTAGGAATAGCAAAGTAACAACAATAGTAAAGAAAAGACAGTAGTAACAAAAGCAGTAAACAGTGGGATTCGAGTGCGGTAGGCATAGGGATGGATGGACGGGTGTTGCATGGACAAGACAATTCACATAGCAATTAGAACAAAGGGCAATTGCAGATAAATAAGATAAAGCATCCAAGTGCTAGACAATCCTAGGCATGTGTTCCATATATAGTCATACGTGCTCGCAATGAGAACTTGCACAACATCTTTTGTCCTGCCAGCCCGTTTGCAGCGGGGCCTCTAGGGAACTACTGGCAATTAAGGTGCTCCTTTTAATAGAGCACCAGAGCAAAGCATTAACACTCCGTGAACACATGTGATCCTCACATCAAAGCCATTCCCTTCCGGTTATCCCGATTTCTGTCACTTCGGGGCCATAGGTTCCGGACAACAATGTGTGTATACAACTTGTAGATAAGACCAAAAACAATACTATCATAATGAATCAATAACATGTTCAGATCTGAAATCATGGCACTCGGGCCCTAGTGACAAGCATTAAGCACAACAAGTCACAACAAAGTCATAAAGCACTAATAAAAGATACTAGGCACCATGCCCTAACAATCTGATGCCATTACATGAACGATCTTATCCAATCCCTACCATCCCCATAGCCTACAGCGGAGGATTACTCACTCATAGATGGGGTAAATATGGATGGTCGATGGAGAAGCGATGGTGATGATGATGGCGATGATCTCCTCCAATTCCCCGTCCCGGCAGGGTGCCAGAACGGAGTTTCTGGTGCTGTTTCGTGAAATCTGGTGGTGGCGGCAGACCGGAACTCCTTTTGGAAAAACATCGACCCCCCCGGAGTTTTTAGGTCAGAAGGCTTCTTATAGGCGAAGAGGGAGACCGAGGGGGTGCCTGGGGCCACCACACCATGCCACTGGCCAGCCAGGCCTGCCCGCACAGGGGTTGGGGTGTGGCCAGCCTGGCCCTCCTCTCGTATTCAGCTCTGAGTCTTACGGAAAAATAGGCACTTTGGCTTTTGTCCCGTCCAATTCCGAGAATATTCATTTTCTGACTTTCCTGGAACCAAAAACAACAGAAAATAGGCTGCTGGCACTATGGCTCTTGTTAATAGGTTAGTCCAAGAAATCATATGAAAAGTACTCCAAAGTGTGGACAAAACACAAGAAAGTGGATAAGACCAAGCATGGAGCATCAAAAATTATAGATACATTTGCAATTTATCAAGGCGCGGTGGAGGCGCGAGGTCGGAGAGGCGCGGGCGAGGGCGAGGGTGGAGAGGACGAGCCCGGGTTGGAGAGGCGTGACGGTGAGGGTCGTCAGGGGATGCGCGGGTCATCGAGGGAGGCGGCGCAAGGTTGGGTCGGGACAGGGAGGGCGAGGGCGGGGTAGGGTGGCGCGGGCGGGTCAGGGCGGGGGCGGTGCACTGCAGGCGCGGCGATTTGGGGGATGGGGGCGAGCAGGAGTGGTTGGAATGGAGAGAGGGAAGGGTGGGAGGCGCCTAACGTTAAGTCCTCGAAATTTTGGATGTCATAGTGACAACGTCTACAATTTATTAGACGCCACCACTACACCATAGTTGCAGCGTTCAAATGTGCTGAATGCCTGGGCTATATTGGTCCTGACTCACATGTGGTCCCCACTTAATGTCGGCATTCTCTATCTCTTGAATTCCATGACTAGGTTGTAGTGGCGGCGTTCGCCTTTTCCCGAATGCCACGACTATTTTTCCTTGTAGTAGTGTTGCCCATTTTGTTTTAGACGCCACTAGAAAAATGACTGCTATGAGCCTTTTCCCACGAGTGAAACGTTGAGTCCAATTACCTTTGTTACTTTGATACATGCCTTGTCCAAGATCTGATCATCGGTATCATGATACCTTGTTGAATCTCGTTACCGACAAGTGTTGCTTTATTCGTTCCCCTGATATTCCATCACCGATCTAGTTAGAAGCTGCACAAGTTATGGATGTCATCTTACTGAATGCGACCGGTGTATCTTAATGTCACATGGGAGAACAAATCCTGATCTCAACATATCCCTCTGGAATACCCAATTTACACCTTTCGGATCACCTTGTTACTGTGCGACGGTTGATGCAATATAAGAAGTCTCAAGTGATAGTGATTAGATATGATCTCACGGTCAAAGAAAGAGGATACAACACTTCTAATTATTGCAACGATAAACTTGTGACTTGATCATGTTGCAATACTTATATTGGATAATGCCCATCACATCATTCACCAATGATATGAATTCATTGTCAATTGGCATAAATTCTCTATGATCAGGAAACCTTGATCATCAGTTGCCCAATACACTAGTTGAATAGAGGCTACTAGGAACCTTTGGTTTTTTACATACCACACGTGTATCAATATTTCGGATTGACACACTTATAACATGGTGTAAAACTATTATGAACTAATGAAGTATAATAATAAACATCTTTGTTATTTGCCTCTAGGGCATATTCACAACAGTCTGCCAATTGCACTAGAGTACAAATAATCTATCTACATTTTTTACTAATCATAAACCATATCATATATGTGTTTATCGATCATGCTTGCTCATGGAGAAATGTTCCTGTCTATGATTTCTATTATCAGATCCATATGTTCTTTGCACATTGTTAATGTCACCTAATTTGACATTTTCCTTTTATCACATAACTTGAAGTTTATGTTTGGCGAGAGAGTGATATTTTATTTTCAAGCGTTTAACATGATAGTTGTTCAGTCAAGTGTACTTTCATTGTTAGTCATGTAAACTAGAAACATACTCAGTTGAAGTCGAACTTCCTTAGCCATAACAATTATGCTTGCCACTTCAGAAGTAGCCTCATACTTATATATCTATGTAGACTATATTGACAATGCATATCATGCAACCTCGATACCTAAACATGTTCCTTTAAACTTAAAGATAAACTTAACTCTGCTTCCATGATTTACTCAGAATCACTTTGAAATATGTTCTTACAAACTAAGAACTTGTTCCTATAACCAAAAACTTGGGTCACATTATGTCGAGTATACAATTTGGTTATATGGAAGAACCTATAACCAATTCATAGGGGCTGAAGATCATCTCTTTTTCTTATCTTTTGGGTATTGTTGTAGTACCGAGATTAGTTCAATGCTTATCCTAGTTTGACAAGTAAGATTTTTTTTGCTTGTTCTATTATGAAATTCTTCATAATCTTATCTAGGACATTTTGAACTCTTTCAGAATCTAATCTAGGAAGCAGTTCGACACTAATGTCTATTAAACGTATCAATATATCTCGATAGATTTCCATGTTTAATAATTTGTTCAACTTTATCCATCAACTATTTACTAACTTCAATAACTATTAATATCAAATACATCATTCACCATATGTCATCCACATATATAAGAATATTGTCACACACCCACTCAAATATGTCATCCACATATGAGATCTAGTGATTTCACTTAGCTCTGACTCAAGTATGTCATCCACCCATTCGATTAGGAAAGATATTCAGCTCCCACTCAATTTCATGTAAGTGCAGGTACTCTTGATACTTTGGTAATTCCAAAATTCCTTGATCATCCATCAACTTGAGAATTCCAACTATGAGACACAAGCATCCATACGGTTTACAAAAATAGCTTATTGTACCAATTAAAACCGTTTCTTCAATCTTGATATTGAAGAACACACAATCTTGACAACCTACCACCAATTATCAATCATAGTAATTTTTGGTGTAAACCCGATAGACTTTAAGCATTGCTACATATCATAGTCATCTTCGAATTTTGCCAAAATGTACTTTGTGAAAAATCGAGCTTTTATCTGTTCTTTTAAGTTTCATTTCTTCCTTTATAACTTTGCAGTTATTTGGAAATATCAAGTAACATTTTACTTTTTCTATCTTAAATTTAACTTAACACGGGATTTTGTGACTCTACAGTCATTTCTTGTACTTAGGTCCATCATTCTTCTTTGTAGTTTGTAGGTATGTATTGTTCCATTAACACGATAAGTGAATCAATAATATAATTCCTACTATATTTAGCAAAAGTATTA
The DNA here is from genome assembly GCA_023614405.1 of Avena insularis. Taxonomy (NCBI): domain Eukaryota; kingdom Viridiplantae; phylum Streptophyta; class Magnoliopsida; order Poales; family Poaceae; genus Avena; species Avena insularis. The sequence continues at coordinate 41,004,287 of CM042684.1, read as the reverse complement.
GCCGAAACATCATGGTCATCATCACTAGTTTCTCCACATCTACTTGTAGAGTTTATCTCCCAGAACACATTCCGTTGTGCTACTCGACATTCTGAGGCAAGGTCAAATAACCTTGTTTTCTACTTTCACTTTCTTCCATTAACATTTTCTTCGAGAAACATTTTCTTGAAAACATATGTTGGGAAACAACATGTTTGCCATTTTTGTTCCAATTGTGGAAGATGTATTCATAGTCACCTAAGAATACCGTACAAATCTTTATATATAATCTTCATGACTTCGAATTATCGAAATCTCTAGAAACTCGAACATCCCATAACTCTTATGGTGTTGTTTCCACGAATCTTTAGATTTTGATTATACTTAAAGTGAGTGTTTGCCAATTAATCTATACATCTAATTTCTAACGGTAACCCAATAAGAGATAATTTCTATACCATATGTATCTAATACAATATTATTATAATATTTAGATATATCAAAACACTTTGAAATGTCCAACCAACATAATTTGTGAAGACATCTTCCACAGGTCCTTATGCCAAAACTTTAACTCAAATACTTGTCTCTTTTGATCAAATCATAGAGACTTTGATATCTTTGTTAACTCAATGCTCATGTTCATTCTAAAATTCATCGAACAACTCAAATAGTTCTAGGCTCATGTTTTATTAAGCAAATACACATATTCACTTAAGTCGACAATGAAGCTAACAAAATAATGATATCCACTACTTTGCTAACTTACAATCATCATGCATGATATTCAACAATTCAATCTGCAATCTGTTTTATCAGAACATGGTGTTTCAATCATTTCACTTAATGAGACATGGTTTGCTTAAGTCCAAATATCAAGTATCTAAATACTTCATGTTTTGTCAAAATGAAACTACCATACTAACTTAAACAATAATGTTACCTTAAGGTAAAGTCATTATTAAGTTTGAGTATCTTTTAGCACTTTTTGTTGTTTTATAAATGCTTAGACTACTATCGTATAAATAAATACAAGAATAACTTACTCATAACAACAATCTGACCATAAAATAAATCATTCATAGAAATAGAATAACTGACTTGTATCTCATTTATATGAATAACCATCTCGCCAAATGCAAGATACACTAATAAGGTTCACACATTTAATGATTACAAAGATTTTATTCAAATCCTTAAACTAATCCAAATGATAGATGTCAAGGGAGAATGTCATCAGCCATCAACATGTCATTGGCGCATCATCCCTTCCAACATGCTCTCAAGCAGAAGGTCATGTTTTCACAAAATAGAATAAGCATCAAATACTTAGTAAACTGCATAAGTGTTTGTAGGAATACATTTATAACTTGTATATCAAATATATACCTGCTTCATCAATGACATCCCCTACAATGGGTTTCTTAGTTCTAATCTTAGCCATGAACTCATGAAAGGCATATAATATCCCTCTCACGACATAGCCAGTGACGACATCTTTGTAGCTAGAAGGAAGTGAACACAACACCCCATCTATGCAAAGGTGTTCGTCAGGTGGTAGCCAATGATATCAATAATACGTCCATGAATCTCTTCCATGATGTCCAAGTACCTTCTTCCTCCTCTCTCCAATACAGCTCGAGGAGCACTTGTAATCTGTGAAGTGAATCAAATACAAACCTTCTGTGTGAGGAATCACCTCACTATCCCTCCCTGGATTCCCCTAGTGCTATTAGTCCCCACCTTTAGCCTATACATGGCATCTGCCGTGACACCACCATGACAGTTGGCGCCCACCGTGGGGCAAGCGGCGCTAGCAGGGGTCAAGATCCAGATGGGAAACCTCATCGGCACCGGCGAACGCGTTGTCTCCGAGCTCGTTCAGTGCTTTGGAGCGCTGGACTTTGTCAGCGACAACGCTGGCTGCTTTGGCACACGCCCACTTCCGCGCAACGGCCTCTTCGTCAAGCTCGGTGTGCACAAAATCTATGTTGCTATCGATGTGTCGTGCGTTCATCCGTGGCACGTCGTCGAGGCAGGGGAGCCACCCCTTAGCGTGGTTCAGGGGGTGCGTATCACTCGCTCCCCGGACCGTGCTGAGGTAATGATGACTGCGCCAGGTGTGGGCGCAAGCAAGGATCTGGCACCAGATCCAGAGGTAACACCTAAGGCACCGAGGAAAGGTAGAGGTCATCCACTAGAGAGGCCTGAGAATGTACTGAGAGAAGCTATGGATAGTTTGGCAAACCCGGTAGCAGCAGTGGTAGATCCGGCTCAGGCACAGGCCGAGCTAGAGGAAACTAGGCAAAAAATTCTAGAGGGAATGAAAAAGATAACTGCGGCTCAGCAGTCGTTGAACATGACGCTGCGTGAGTATGCAAAGGCAAATAAAGTAGATGCTGTAAAAGTGAAGGGGAGAAATCTCATGAGTGAAATGAACAAAGAGGGCAATACTAGGATTGAGGAGTCAGAGAACTGTTTGTCCGTGGGGCTACCGAAGTATAGTACCCCGGCGAAAAACCTCAGAGCAGCGGATGCAGCTGCGTCCTAGTTAAAGGGTCTAACGGGTGAAGCCCGTCAGAGATAGCAAGATAGGGTCAATGAGTTGGTTCGGATCGCGAACAGGCAAAATGAGGAATTGCTCAGGGCTAACCTGGAGAGAGCTGGGGCCTCCAAGATCGTTCATTCGGCGGTGGGTAACCCAGATAAATCAGCTGGAGCCGCATCGTCTCCTCATGGTGATCCTAGGAGAGAAGAGGTAGTAACCTCGGCCAGAAGAAACAAACAGATCGTTCCGTATGACCCGACAAGGGCAGGAAAGGCAAAAGAAGTACAGAGAAACGATGATCGACGAAGCATGAGCCGAGGTGAAGCTGGATGAGGTAACCGCGACCAAGGCAATGCCGGTCAAGGAAACGCTGTAAATGGCAATGCCGGACACCGCAACTCGGCAGGACAACCTCTGCAGCGGAATATACGAAGGCAAGAGCAGAGTGCCGGCCGAGGTATGCAACAGAGAGGTGCACCACGAGAGCAAGACCAGTATAACGATGGAGATTCGGAAATGGTGAATGCAGGATACCCTAGGCCGGACTATCATGTGATAGGGTCGAGATTGGGAAGCAGGGATCTGATGCCTAATGACGCCAGGTTGAAACTGGATCGACTGTATAGGTCAGAGCAGATTGAAAGTCAGGGTCCTCCGGGTCCTGCGTGTTTTGGACCCCGGATCATGAAGGATCCACCGGTACCTAACTTCTAGTTACCCAGAGGCACAAAGACGTATGACGACAGTACTAAGCCGAAGGATTGGTTGATAAACTATGCTACAGCTGTGAAAAATGCTACAGGCAACTTGCGATGGGCTGTGAGATATGTACCCCAGATGTTGGAGGGGCCAACAAGGGTATGGTTAAACAATTTGCCGCCCGGAAGTATTAACTGGTGGATCGATTTTGAGGAAATGTTTATCAGCAATTTCTCAAGTACGTATCAGAGGCCAAATAGGCCATAGACCCTAGCTATGTGTAAGCAGAGACCGGACGAGACAGACCGGGAGTTTTTAACCCGGTGGTGTACCGTGAGGAACTCGTGTGAGGGTGTGATAGAGTCGCAGGCCATAGCATGGTTTGCGCAGGGGTGCAGGTACGCAAGGGAGCTGTGGTAGAAGTTGCAAATGAAAATGCCAACCACTTTGGCAGAAATGATCCGGATTGCTGATTCGTATGCTTTGGGTGATCCGACTCAACCCAGGCTCGTGTCAAACGAGTCAAAAGAGGAGTGCTACCAGAGAGATGGAGCCAGATCATCCCGGAGGAATGATTACAGAGGTAAAAGAAGAGATGACAGACCAGATACCCGGTACAGTTTGCAACAAGTTGCAGCTGTGAATCAAGATCAACCCGGAGCAGGGAACAATCAACGTCAGAAAACTGGAGGGCAAATGGACACCAATAAATTATGGCAAGAAAACTTGGACGCTAGAGCAGAAGAAACAGTGGCAAGAAAAGAAGGACCGTTTGAGGTACACTTATGAGTCGATGTTGGATCAGCCGTGTAAATTTCACACGCCGAATCCGAGCAACCCAGCAGGTCATACAACAAGGCAATGTGAGTGGATGCGTAAGATAAAACAAGGTGGCTCGAGGAATGCTCAGGCACCCCGGAATGATCAACCTTGGCAGGAGTTACCCCGACAGCAATTGCTCTCCGGAGCGAACACGCAATAGTTAATGTTGCCTCCCCCTCCGCCGAGGTATGATAACCATGAGAGAAGGGATGCAGTGCATCAAGTAGAAAACCAGCATCAGGCGGATCAGAGGTACACCGGGAATGAGGGGAGGAATGAGTACAAGGAGCATCATCAGAGTTACTGTGTGTTTACCACTGAGGAAACCGATAGAAAGAGCTTGCAGCGCCGACATATGGAGGTCAATGCGGTAATGCCAGCAGTGACGAGGTATATGCCTTGGTCAGACCAGGAAATTACCTGGAACATCAAAGATCGTCCCAAGCTTATGCCGAGTCCTGGCTCATATGCGTTAGTGCTGGATCCGACATTCATTGGGCCTAACATCAATGTGAGGTTCTCCAAGGTACTGATTGACAATGGCAGTAGCATTAACATCATGTATGCGGATACAATGCGCAAATTGGGTATCTCAGAGAACATGCTCCAAGCTACAAGGACAACTTCCCATGGCATTGTGCTAGGCATCTCTTGTGAGCCAATAGGCAAAGTCCGGGTTGACGTATTGTTCGGCACGAGAGATAACTACCGAACTGAGAATTTGGAGTTTGTAGTGGTGAACTTGGAAAGTGCGTATCACGCGTTACTCGGAAGACCAGCACTGAACAAGTTCATGGCAAGCTGCCACATCAGTTATCTGAAGATGAAGTTGCCCGGGCCAAATGGAGTGATTACCATTGCTGGGGATTTCTGACGTTCCATCGAGTGTGCGTCGGCCGGGTCTAACCTAGCCGAGTCACTCATGATTGCGCAAGAGAAAAGAAAAATCTAGGAGGCAGCGACATTGGCTCAGTCCGCGCAGCAGCATATGCCGGCACTGAGTAACCCACATGGAAGTGTCTCATTCCAAGCCACGAAAGATACCAAGAAGGTGCCTGTTGATGATATGTGCCCGCAGCGCAGCGTAACAATTGGTGCCGGGTTAAATGATAAATAGGAAAGCGAGCTCGTCAACTTCCTCCATGAGAATCGGGATATTTTTGCTTAGTCCACACAGGACTTGCAAGGTGTTCCGAGGGAGTTGGCCGAGCATTCGTTAAACGTGAGACCCGGAGCAAGGCCGGTGAAGCAACCTCTCCGCCGCTTCGCCGAGGATAGGAGAAAAGTCATTGGAGATGAGATAGCTCGGTTACTGGCAGCAGGATTTATCATGGAAGTACTTTACCCGGATTGGCTATCTAATCCGGTGCTGGTGGAAAAGAAGAAAGATGATCCGAACATGGTAGTGGTTTGGCGTATGTGTATCGATTACACAAACCTGAACAAGGCATGTCCAAAAGATCCATTTCCACTGCCAAGGATAGATCAGGTCATAGACTCGACTGCTAGATGTGAACTCTTGTCATTCATTGATGCATATTCTGGTTTCCACCAGATACCTCTGAATCCGGATGATCAAATAAAGACTGCATTTATCACCCCGTATGGGGCTTATTGCTATCGCACCATGCTGTTTGGTTTACGTAATGCAGGGGCAATGTACCAAAGATGTATGCAGAAATGTTTGCACGACCAAATAGGTCAAAATGTACAAGTGTATGTGGATGATGTGGTTATGAAGACCAAGGAAAGCAAAATGCTCCTTGACGATATCAGGCAGACATTCGCAAACTTAAGAAGGTTCCGGATGAAGCTTAACCCGGAAAAATGTACCTTCGGTGTCCCGGCTGGAAAATTACTCGGATTTCTTGTATCCAGCCGAGGTATTGAAGTTAATCCAACTAAGATCTAGGCCATTAAGTGAATGGAACTGCCAAAGTGTCTTAATGATGTCCAGAAGTTCACTGGTTGCCTGGCATTGTTAAGTCGGTTTGTATGTTGGTTGGGAGAAAAGGCGTTGCCTCTCTACCAACTCATGAAAAAGTCGGATAAGTTCGTTTGGACGCCGCAGGCCAATGAAGCCTTTGCCTACTTAAAGAAGATGTTAGCCACCGCACCAGCGTTAGCCTCTCCACTATCAAAGGAGCCAATGTTGCTCTACATAGCCGCAACCAACCGAGTTGTAAGTACGGTGATTGTGGTAGAGCGAGACGAAGAGGGTAAGTCGGTGCAAAGGCCAGTGTATTATCTGAGCGAGGTATTATCTGCCTCAAAGTAGAATTACCCACACTATCAAAAGGTGGCCTACGGTGTCTATATGGTAGCTAAGAAGTTGAAGCATTACTTTGAGGAGAATCCCATCAAAGTAATATGTGAAGCTCCCATATCTGAGATAATGAGTAACAAGGATGAGAGTGGTAGGATTGCGAAATGGGCAATTGAACTAGCTCCCTATGCACCACAATATGACAGAAGAGAGGCAATCAAGTCTCCGGCTGTGGCCGACTTTTTTGTGGACTGGGCCGAGGTACAATACAAACCACCGCTACCAGATCCAAACTACTGGAGGATGCACTTTGACGGGTCAAAAACAAAAATCAGGCTAGGTGCCGGAGTTGTACTTACCTCGCCAAAGAAGGACCAGCTGAAATATGTGCTGCAGATCCATTTCGCGGCATCAAACAATGTAGCTGAATATGAAGCACTTGTGCATGGGCTCAAAGTGGCAAAAGAAATTGGGATACGTCGGATCCAATGCTTTGGCGACTCAGATTTGGTAGTTCGGCAAGTGTCGGGGCTGTGGGACACTCTTGATCCAAACATGGCATTATACAGATTCCATGTGTAGAAAATATCTGGTTATTTCGAGGGATGTGAATTTCGTCATGTACCCCGGGTGGAAAATGAGGCTGCCGACATGTTGTCGAAGCTCGGATCAACCCGACAAGCAATTCCACTAGGTGTAGCATTAGAGCACCTCAGAAAACCATCTATCATACCGTCCCCAAAAACCGACTCAATCTATGTTCCGGAGGATACAGAATCCAGAGTTGTGCCCATGGACGTTGACATGGGAGGCGGTACGCAAAACCCGGGGACTGCCTCAGCAAACCCAGGGCTGCCTCAGCAAACCCGGGGACTGCCTCGCAGAACTCGGGGACTGCTCAGTGTGATCCGGTTGAAGTTATGCCGGTGGATCAGATGGAAATTGACGAGGATGTGTTCCCTATGCGAGCAATACCAGCTTGGGCACTACCTATATTTCAATTCCTGAAAGATGGAACGTTACCCACTGAGGAGGTGCTATCCAGCCAAACTCAGAGGAGAGCAAAGGCATACACAATCATCAATTCCGAGCTATACAAAAGGAGTGTGACCAATGTCCTCCAGTGATGCGTTGACCCACAAGAAGGGCTTGACATCCTCCGAGATATACATCAAGGGGAGTGCGGGCATCATGCCTCGTCCCGAGCCTTGGTGGCAAAAGCTTTCCGGCATGGATTCTACTGGCCAAGTGCCTTAGAACAAGTAGAAGATCTGGTGAGAAAATGCAATGGTTGTCAGAGGTATGCTACCAAGACACATATGCCTATGTCAGAAGTCAAGACCATACCAATCACATGGCCATTTGCCGTATGGTGTTTGGATATGGTTGGCCCGTTCAAACCAGCAAGGGGGAATATGACTCACATTTTGGTCATGGTGGATAAGTTTACAAAATGGATCAAAATGAAGCCAATAAGAAAGTGTGATGGAGCTACGGCCGTGACATTTCTCAAAGACATCATCTTGAGATACGGTTATCCTCACAGTATCATAACGGATAATGGCACAAATTTTGCTGAAGGAGCATTTGCGCAATTCTGCCGGGATAAGAAGATCCGACTGGACATTGCCTTGGTAGCTCATCCCGCATCGAATGGACAAGTGGAAAGATCCAACGGATTAGTACTGTCTGGGATAAAACCCTGGCTCATTGAGCCGCTGCAAAGATCAGCGGGGTGCTGGATAGAAGAACTACCAGCGGTACTATGGAGTTTAAGAACAACTCCGAATCGATCAACAGGCTATACGCCATTTTTTCTGGTATATGGGGCGGTTGTATTACCAGCCGACATAGAGCATGACTCGCCTAGGGTCACCCAATACACAGAAGCCGAAGTGCAAGAAGCCCGGCAAAATGATGTTGATCTGCTGGAAGAAGCGAGAGAATTGGCATTGTCCAGATCTGCCATATATCAGCAAAATCTCCGACGCTATCATAGCCGGAAAGTAAGCCCCCGAGTTTTCCGGGAAGGCGATCTGGTGCTCCGGTTGGTACAACATACTTCTGGCATGCATAAGTTATCCCCCCCCATGGGAAGGGCCATTCATCGTGAGCAAAGCACTACACAATGATTCTTATTATCTTATCAATGCAAAGCCGCAGGAAAAGAACCAGGCGGACAGGTCTGGCGAGGAATCTAAGCGTCCATGGAATGTAGCTCTACTTCTTCCTTTCTACACTTAGCAGAGAAGTGTATGTATCCGAGTCTTCTCATATGTCGGTATGTATGCCGGCAATGAGCTTATCAATGAAATGTTGGCACCTCGAGCAGTAACTCGGGGACTGCCTTAATAATATTTGTTGTCTTGTATTATTTGTGCATCAGCTGGAGTAAGCTGTTCTACTTAACTCGGATTAGTAGTGTGTGAGCACCAAAAACCCAACTCTTCGACTTGCTACTATCCAACAAGATTTGGCTTCATGGCAAGCAAGAGAACAAGTTTGGAATTGCATAGCACCTGAAAAACGACTAAGGAAAAGAACTTAATCGAGCCGACGTTGGTTTTTCGAACTAACCTTGTATTTTCTTTCAAATTATTATGCTGAATTATTTTGAGCTAAGCCTAAAGTTTCCAAGTATTGTTAAGACAATTTTTGAAGCTCGGATTCGTAAGTCATAAAACCAAATCAAGGTAGACACGAGCCGAGCCAGAAGATTGGATGAACGAGAAAATGAAACTCGGGGACTACGCCCAAGTTAATCCGGCATAAAAAACTTAGTAGCAAAATATCACATGTGTATTGGATATAATTCCACCCGGCATACCGGGGATCTGATAAATTTTAAAGTGTTTTCACTCAAGGAGCAGCAGCAGGAGGAAGTTCGACATCATCTTCGCTGTCTTCGATGTCGGAGGCATCGCCCTCTTCATCCTCATCCGAGCCGTCTTCAACATTCTCGGCATTTTCATCACCAGCGGCTTCCAGGAAGCACGGTCCCTTATTCCATTCATGAATGGGAGCATATTCGATGAGGCTATGGGTGCAAGCCTAGCGCCGAGCTACCCACTCCGGGTCACTGGTCCATTTGGATCCGGTGTGCATGCGCGGTAAGAGGTTGAGGTCGATCTTCTCTTACCACGTAAGTACTAATGGAGAAAAGTCTCAGCTGCGGCACGTCCAGCGGACTCCCTCCAAAGGTCGAGCTGTGTCTCGATTTCCATCAACTTTTTACCAAGAGTTGCGGTTCCCTCCGGAGTGTCTTCGGCGGGCCAAAACATGTTGAAGATTCGGGCTGCAACGTCAAGGAGATACTTGCCATATTTCTTGATGATTTCCAAGCGAGATGACAAGCTGACCAACAGGTCCTCCATGTCATAGGGAATGTCTTCACCGTCAGGAGCAACGGGAGTACCCCTATCTCGGCGGAAATTAGCAATGGCGCCATAATGGCGATTGCCCTCTGGAAATTTGCCTAAAAACGAGACAAGAGAAGCAGGTAATGAAAAGACATGTGAAGTAACCCGGAGACATATGCCGGATAAGGGAAAGGAACTTACGTAACATGGGGTTGTGGATCCGGGTCAATTCCTTGGTACAGTCATCGCGTCTTTTGCGGAGTTGCACAAGTTTAGTGTTTGCTGACTCAAGCTTGATGTCGGCCTCCTGGAGAAGTTCTCGGTCCTTGGCAATTTGGAGATTGAGGTGCTCGCGCTCTTCAGTATAGTCCTGGCTAGCCTTTTCAAGCTCAGATTGGTGCTACGCTTTCAATTTCTTCATCTCTGCTTTGAGCTTGGCGATCTCATCATCCTTGGTTCGGAGGAGGGCAAGCTCATCGTCTTTCTTTTTGAGCTCGGCCTAATGCTGCCCTGCTTGTTCGAGAAAATGCAGCACCATATCAGGCACGGGCATACTATCTTCCAGCGATACTGAAATAGTTTGTTAACCCGACAAAGCCGAGGTATGAATGTTTACCGAGCCAAGGAGAAAAGGAGATAGAAAGCAAAGCAAGGTCGCGCAAAAGTAACTTACCCTTGATCTGCTCAAGCTTCTTCCTCATTATGATATTCTCAGCTTCCACCCCAGCTGCGAAAACCGAATGATGGATTAGTTCAGCAGAAAAAGATGAAGGAAAACAGAAAAATGTGAAGAAGAGAACTTACCCCTTTTCTCGTGCTCAGCGAGATGTGCATTATGCTTTGCGAGCAGCATTTTGTGAGTGTCCAGGAGATGCTGAGACTCAGCGCTCCGGCGGTTGGTGGTCACCTGAAAAGAGTACAAAAATATAGCTTAAGCCTTGTGCATATTCGAAGTGTACAAGATCCGGGCCAAGTGGAACTTAACCCGGCTCTAGGTGTGTGCATATTCGAAGTGTACAAGATCCAGGCCAAGTGGAACTTAACCCGGCTCTAGGTGTGTGCATATTCGAAGTGTACAAGATCCGGGCCAAGTGGAACTTAACCCTACTCTAGGTGTGTGCATATTCGAAGTGTACAAGATCCGGGCCAAGTGGAACTTAACCCGGCTCTAGGTGTGTGCATATTCAAAGTGTACAAGATCCGGGCCAAGTGGAACTTAACCCAGCTGTAGGTGTGTGCATATTCAAAGTGTACAAGATCCGGGCCAAGCGGAACTTAACCCGGCTCTAGGTATGTGCATATTCAAAGTGTACAAGATCCGGGCTAAGCGGAACTTAACCCGGCTCTAGGTGTGTGCATATTCGAAGTGTACAAGATCCGGGCCAAGTGGAACTTAACCCGGCTCTAGGTGTGTGCATATTTGAAATTGTCAAGGAGCTACGTTAGTTTTCTAAGGAGCATCCGGCCGAGTAACAAGTTACTCCCCCGGAGGCTCGGGGACTAATGGTTATATCACTAATATATACAGCATGCTAAGGAAAAGGTGAAGTAACATATCTCCATCATCCGACACGCAAGGTTAATCGCCTTAGCGGCTGTGTTCATCTAAGCAGAAAACTCGGCGGGACCGAACTTCTTCGGGAGATCGTCATTGTAGACGAACTCGGCCTTGTTCCAGTTGTTCATGAACTCGATCAAGGTCGGAGGATATCGTTCACTGCTGAGCATGTGGGGCGCCACCAAGCCCTTGGCATGTGCTTCCCTCCTCTCAACCTGAGCAAGGGCCGGGCTGGTGTGCAGGACAAGTTGATGCGCATTAGCTGGCTCGGCAGGGGCGTCCTTCGGTGTTGGAGGCTTCTTGGAAAGCATGGATGCGAGAGTGCGCTGTCCAGCCTCGACGGATGCTTCCCTGGTGGCGTAAGGCGCCTTTTTGCCTTTGGGCTACTAAGAGGAGGAAGTGGTTGCAGCAGATTTACCCTTGGGAGCTGCCTGGGTGCTTTCTCGCCGAGACTGAGAACACTCGGACGAGGCGGAGGGGCTTGGCGCCGTTGCCGCTGCTCTCGGTGCTGCTGCTGCTTTTGCTGCTAGTGCTGGAGTTGGTGCTGGTGCTGGTGTTGTTTTCTTCTTTGCAGGAGGTACTGAAGTAGACTCGGTAGTAGCCGGTTGCGGTGGAGCCGAAGTGGTGGATGCCGCTGCCTCGGCTGGGCCAGTCTCCTCCGCTCCAAGGTAGCCCCCCTCTTGACGAGGTGGGCTGGAAGCCGGAGCAGCCGCTGAACCCTCCGGAATAGGGCTCAACGGGCGTGAATTGTCGCCACGAGGGGGAGAAGGGCTAAGTCGGAGCGGCGAAGCGATGCTAGATCCACTCTAGGGGACCTCCACCGCAGCCCTGCCGAATCAAATAATGTCAGATGAGAAACTATAACAATGCAAGAACAAGTAAATGGTAGAGGGAAAAAGAGGCTTACGCATCTGAGGTCAGGGGCTCCTTGGGCTTCCGATCCCTTCGTGCTGGGGCCTTGGTTGCAGGCTTGGAGGCAGTCTTATCCCTGGACTTCTTTCGCCTTTTGGCTGGCTGAGAAGGTCCGGAGGATGAAGTGGATGCGGCTTCCCTTTTCTTCTTTGGTGCAATCGGAACAGGATCACCCACGGCAAGGGGAGGGTCCTCATGGATCTGCCCACCGGGGTTAGTTGATGTCGGAAAAGCATAAGAAAGGGGGACAGCGTCAAATGCTTCCATCACCTCAACATCCGAGTCATCTTCATCATCGGGCTAATCTCTAATGGAAGAGAGTTTACCGGTGGGTCGCTTGGTCGCGTCGGCCATTGGGATGAACATCTCCTGATCCGGTTCTTCATCGTCCGAGGTCTCCCGGTCAGGCGCACATTTGAGGGTGGGATCGGTGCCATCCTCGATAGTTTGCTGAAGGAATTTCTAAAGGAAAGAAAAGACGACAAAGTTAAAGATACAGCAGCGACCGACATAAGATCTGATTCGGAGAAAGTGTGTGGCATGAAGCTTACCACGGGAGGAAGCCTATCCCGACAATAGTGCTCAATTCCCCACGTCCACTCAGAGGAGAAGTCCTTGTGGGTGGTGAAGAGGGCCTTGACCCGGCGACAGATTTCTATGTTGCTTAGCTCGAAAGACGAGGTCCGGTTGGGGTCACGGCCCCAGCTCATGTGGCACACCTTGTGAGTGCGTTTCTAGAGAGGGGAGATCCGGTTGCGGACGAATGTGATCATGGCGTCCTCGTTGCGCAACCCGAGCTCCTTCAGCTCCGCGAACCTTTTGTTGACCTGGTTGGCCAAGACGGTGGGCTTCTTGGGGACAATGTCCCACAACTCCGGGTTAGGAGAACCCGGAGCATAGGGGCGAAGCTGGAACAGGTCTTCAGTGCCGTCATTCCGGGCCCATCCTTTGCAGGAGTCCAGCCTGGTAACCCGGGGAAAGACGGATAGCCTCTGGGGAGAAATGGACGCAGCACCGAACTACGTAAGTTGTTTGTCCTCCGGCTCTAGATCGACATTCGGAATTACGTTATGACGAAGGCCAAAGAATCGGATCCATAGGTCCTTTGTGGTCCATAATCCGGCATAGCCTTCAATCGTGGAGGCGAATGCAGAGAGGGAGATGTGATGGCATTGGCAGGAAGGTGGTGCGGCTAGAGTTCGTAAGTGTTCAACCAATCATGGAAAAAATCGCTAACTGGCAAACCGAATCCCTGCTGGAAGTGTGATAGAAACACCACAAACTCACCCGGATTGGGTGAGGGGGCAAGTTCGGCGGAGGCGAGGCGTGCAATGACGCCTGCGGGGATGCGCCTGGTGCGGTAGAGCCAATCCAGGTCATCCTGGCAGACCTAGGATCCAGCCCACGCACTGCGTTCCGCCGTCGCAGCGTCTTCCTCCATCTCCTGCTCGGTGACGGCGAGCTCTTCTTCTGTCATCTCGAGTTCGTTGCCCTCACTGGCGCTAGCGGCGGTGGGGGGCAGCGCCTAGACTGACAGCGACCCGTGGCGGAGGAGGTGTGCAGCGGCGGCGGCGACGCAGGTGCATATGGAAGCAGTGCGGTGGCGGCGTTGCTACTCAGACGCGATGGCGGCGGCGCTGTCGCGGGAGAAGACGAAGAAGAAGAACTAGAGGCAGAGGGGCGTGGAAGTGGGAAAAGACCCAAGGAGCGCACCCCTCCCCTATTTAACCACTCCATCAAGGAGGAAGTGGGATCGCGTTATGCAGATATGCCACACGGTGTGGCCGTGTATAAACCAGATGGACCAATCAGCGAAGAGCCACACGGAGGACCACAGGGTGTAGCAGATCCCATGATGCGACGCATTGATGCAGTTAACGAGGAGGCAGGCCAGACGTGACGTGCGCTACAGTGATAACTGACAATTACTGCAGCGGTTACTGTGGTTGGCCCTTAAAATGAGGCAACCTAATGATTAGCCTCCACGTGGGGAAGCGTACGAGAGAAGGAAAGATAACCGGGATGAGATTATGGTAACCCAGCCAGCAAGTAAAAACTTGAAACGTGCCAAGGGAAAGTAAACCCATGAGATCCGAGATAAGAGGTAACTCGGAGAAGGAGCACAAAGCTCGGTGAAATTGAACCTGCTGTGGCCTTAGCGGCTAAGGCAACTAAGACCGCACCAGCTTTGGGGACTAATGTTGGGGGGATACCCCCGGGTAGGGTCATGCCGGGGTATAAAGGTCGAGTTAGCCGAGGTACGGCAGGGTCAAAGCGAATGCTGGCCGAGTTACCTCAAGGCAGGCCAAATCTCGGGGTAACCCGGACCAGGGGATGTCCACCTAACTGAATCTCATCCGACTTAAGTCGTAAGTCGGATTGATGAAACTAACTTGTATGCAGGAACAGGTGTGACCAGATCAACTACGATCCGGGTCATAGCAAGCTTTTAGGAGAAGGAAGGTATCTCGCTGGTCAAAAGTAACCCCGGTACGCACAGCATGAGCGAAGCGGACAGGGGCAGGACCACCGAGGCATGGCCGACAAAGGTGACGACACCGATGTCGTCTAACGCAGGCGCCGCAGAGGCTCACGTAGCCTCTGCATGGATGACACGGGGGAAAAGCGACCCGGTCGGTTTGCTATTTTGGGAGGGGGCATATTCCCTGGAATATGCCTCCACGTATGCCCTAAGTGGAGACCTAGCCACTCCTATATAAGGAGGGCTAGGGCCTCTGTAGAAGGGGTTGGTCTCAATTGGGTAGAGCTTACTGGATTGATCTCTATAGACTAGTTGTGACTTGGTTCCTAAGGGCTAGCTAGCGGAGAGAGTAAGAGAGTACCTTCTTCCTCCTCTCTCCAATACAGCTCGAGGAGCACTTGTAATCTGTGAAGTGAATCAAATACAAACCTTCTGTGTGAGGAATCACCTCACTATCCCTCCCTGGATTCCCCTAGTGCTATTAGTCCCCACCTTTAGCCTATCCATGGCATCTGTCGTGACACCACCACGACACAACAGCGTGACGACGTGCTGAAGTTGCATCTTCTCCCACGCACACAGTTCTTCTTGGAACCACACTAGCGCAAGAGACAACGAGAGAGAGATTCTCTAAGGAAACTTCCTTAGAGAATATGGTGTTGTGTTGTGTCTTTTCCCTCCCATAGGCCCCTTTTGAGTCACTCTGAACCACTTCGGATCTTAGCGGAATGATTCCGGTTCTCTCACGGAACACTTCTGTTATTCTCATCTCTTTCTTCCTATTATCCCAATAATTACAAATCGATCTCCAATGCGCCATAAAACCCTTAAGTGTGTTACCCTACAGTTTGGGAACATCATAGACATGATCGAGACACCTCTCATATAAATGATCATTAGTGGGACCAGGATGCCCATAATGAATCCTATGCATTCCATGATATTAATTTCATTTGAACCTTTAACATTGAGTCCAATTCCCTTTGTTACTTTGATAGATGCCTTGTTCGACATCTACATAGGTATCATGATACCTTGTTCAATCTCGTTATTGACAAGTGTTGCTTTACTCATTCTCGTGATATTCCATCTTGTGACCTAGTCACACGTTGTGTAGCTTATGGATGTAATCTCACTGAGTGGGCCCGGTGTATCTTCCCGTCATGCAAGAGAATAAATCCCGATCTTGATACATACGCCTCGACATATCCCTCTAGAATACCCAATGTACAATTTACGATCACCCTGTTACGGTGTGACGGTTGATGCAATCTAAGCAGCCTCGGGTGATACTGATTATATATGATTTCACAGTCAAAGGAGAAGGATACAATGCTTATAATTATTGCAACGGTGAAATTGTGACTTGATTGTGTCACAATACTTATATTGGGTAATGTCCATCACATCATTCACCAATGATAGGACATCATTATCAATTGGCATAAATGCTCCATGATCAGAAAACCATGATCATCAGTTGCCCAATGAACTAGTTGAATAGAGGCTACTCGGGACCTTTGGTTGTTTACATACCACAGGTGTATCAATGTTTCCGATTGACACAGTTATAGAATGGTATGAAATTATTATGAACCAATGAAATATGATAATAAAAATCTTTATTATTTTCCTCTAGGGCATATTTCGAACAAAAATAAATAAAGTGTTATTGTGTTTCTCGTTGAAACCAAACCTAGGCCTCATGTTTTGTTTTCATAATTTTTATTTTGTTCTAGCATTATGAGAACAATGGTTGTTCAAATTATACTGTATTCATAGAAGATGGATGGACACTTATAAATCTTGTTGGAGAAATCATATCCATAACACTGATGCTAAAAATATCGCATGATAAATCTTGTTAGAGTGATACGGCTATTTAAATCATATTGGAAATAAAACATGAGGAAACTCTATGTTGATCGAATTTTTGAGTCATTTGATTTTGAATCAAATTGACGCTTGTGAGAATTTCCTGGAGATGATTAAAACTCCATTCATAGGCCAAAGAATAACGTACGACTAACTTGTTCGAGATCATACATGTTGATGTATGTAGTCCATCATGTATAGCCGTGTGTGGTGGATCTTTTCAACTTCATATATGTGAGATCCTGGCGCATGGCTTAATAGGATTGACATGATGCCCATATCAACAAGTTGTAACTTCTTTTCCGGAAGCTCATCTGAGAAGAACTCTAAGGTTAAGCACGCTTGACATAGAGAAATTTGAGGATGGGTGACCGACCGGCAAGTGGGCCCCAGGTGCGCACGAGTGAGGACAAAGTGCATAGAAAAGACTAGGTGCTGGTCTATGGGGCCAAGCTAGAGATCCTAGTAAGCTGCCAGGGGTGATAGCCCAGGCATAGAGAGTCCGGGGCGTTACAATATACTTTTACTGAAGACTTGAGTAGACATATGTGTATATTTACTTAATGAGGAAGAAGTATGAAACATTTGAAAAATGTTCAAAGACTGTCAAGAAGTGAAAAATCATTGTAATAAGAAAATAAAGAATTTATGATTGGATCATAGAGAAATATATTTGATTTACATGTTTGGCAAACACCTAAGAGTTGAGGAATTGTTCCATAGACTTACATTTTTTGAAACACCGTAGGAGTATGAAGTGTTCGAGATATATAATCAGAACTTGTTTTACATGCTAAGATCAAAGGTGTCATTTATAAAACTTCCATTGTGTTTTAAGGATTAAGCTTTACAGACTACCTCTTTTACTGAGTGCCATCATGATCCATTGAAATGACACCATATGAGTGCCAAGTTGTTTTTTCTTAAAATTTTGGTATAAGTAAAATGTTTACAACCAAAGTCGGATAAGCACGTGTTTGTAGGTTATCCCAAAGAAGCAGTTTGGTATTCCTCCATAACACTAAAGACAAAAGTGTTCATCGTTTAGACTGTCAAGTTTCATGAGAAGGAACTTTTCGTGAAAAGTTAAGTGGGAGGACAGTAGAACTTTGATTAGGTTGTTGAACCTAACAAACATGTGATGAGTAGCGCAGTGCTAGTAAGTGTCCTTGAAGCTGTCAATGTGCATGGATCCCGTGCCTCAAAGGTTGTGGTCACGAAGATCTAAGTTCCTATTGAACCACGTAGGTCGAGTAATAATTTAATAATAAGATTTGAAAATGAATCATTGTTGTTTGACAATGATGAACCAACTACATGGAAAGAAGTGATCATGGGCCCCAACTCCGTCAAATGGATAGAAGCCATAAAATTCGTGATAGTTCCCATATACGAGAAACCAAGTTTCTACTTGGAAGCCTCTGGAAGGCATGAAGCATATCGACCATATTTTGACTTAAAAAGAAATAGACATGGATGTTTCACATCTACGAAATAGTTGACATATCATAAAGGAGTTTACGATTATGTTCAAGGAGTTGACTACGACAAGATTTGATATTTCATAGTGATATTTAATTTGGATAGATTATGTAGCAACCACTAAATATGTCAATTTTGGTATATGGTAGTTGAACAAACAGAACAACATCCTTTTAATAAAATGGTTACCTAAGATGTGTATAAGACATGGTTCAAAGGGTTTTGTTAATTCAAAGGATGCTAAAAAGGCATGTAAAATTCAATGGTTGAAGTAAATAACGTGGAGTTGGAATCTTCACCACAGTGAAATTGTTAAAAGGTTTAGCTTCATCGGAAATGATGAAGATGCTTACATTTGCAAGAAATTAAGTGGGATTGCTAAGAAATATTTATAATACATTATGTAGAAGACATATTGTTGATTGTAAATGATGTATCTTTGATTGACACAGATTAAGAATTTCATAAAAATAGATTTCAATGAAAGACTTGGGAAAAACAGAGATATTAGGCCTCCATGTTTACATGGATTTATTGAGGCATTGATATAGTTCTGCCAGAAGTACATAGATGAAATCTTTAATGAGATAAATATGGAAACAATGAGAAATATTCTTGCCGCATGGATGAGGTTGAAAAAAGAGTCAAGTGTGCTGACACTTGGTGAGTAAAGTCACATGAATGATTTGATCAATCATGTATACCGTGATATATACATATGCTATAATTGTTATGAGCATATACCAAAGTGACTCATAAGGTAACCATTGGATGATATTAAGGATATTCTTATGTTCTTTATAAGATCTAAAAGTATATTATGTATGTAGAGGTGACAAATAATTCATTGTAAAGTGTTACATTGGTACTAGTTTTGTCATAAGATGCAAATTAATTTATCTCAATTTAGGTTATGGGTTAAGGTGGCACAATGTAATGGAAGAAAGTTCCATGGTGGATTTGGATAAATTCCAAAGTTGAGACATTGTGACGGATACTACAATGAAGGCTGATATATGACTATTGTAGTAGCATCAAATGAGACATTTATCTCAAGAAGTTTGTTCTTAAACTAGGTTTAGTTCCAAGCGGGCTGGTACTATAAAGATCTATTATACGACAGTAGTGTCAACATGTTTTTAGATCAAGTAACTAAGGTCTCACCAAAGGACCAAATCTATGTAATACCATCTCATTAGAGAATGAGTGACGTGTAGAGACGAAAAGACATGCAAATACACACAGACCTAAAAGTGTTAGTTCTGGATATTAGGTTTACCACAAGCAACATGTATGGATAACACCAGAATGTCAGAGGTGTTGAATGCAGAAGTATCAACCAGATTATTGACTCTAGTGCAACTGGGAGACTGTTGGAAATATTCTCTAGATGCAATAATAAAGTTGTTATTATCATATTTCCGTTGTTCTTGATAAGTGTTTATTGTCCATGCTATAATTGTATTAACTGGAAACTGGAATACATATGCGGATATATAAATAACCAGGAGTCCCTAGTAAGCCTCTACTAGACTAGATCATTGATTAAGAGATAGTTAAGGTTTCCCAACCATGGACTTGTAATGTCACTTATTAGTAATGATATGTCATATCATTAGAATAATGATATGATGGATAGACCCAAACTAAGCATAGCATTTGGTAATCACTAAGTTTATTTTCTATAGCTTTTACATATGTAAAGTATTGTTTCCTTAGACCATGAGATTATGTTACTCCCGGGTACCGGAGGAATGCTTTGTGGACATCAAACTGTTGGAAATATGCCCTAGAGTCAAATAGTAGTAAGGACTATTATGATATTTCATATAGTTTATGATTAAGTTTTACATCGTTCTATAAATATATTGAGTGGAAACATCAATACACGTGTGATATACAAACAACCAGGGGTTCCCAGTGAAACTCTAGTCGCTGGTTCATTGGTCAACGGGTGATCAAGTTTCCTGATCATGTGGCATTTATGCCAGTTGGAAATGAGGTCATCTCATTCTGAGAATGAGATGATGAACCAATACCCAACCTAAACATCATGACCCGATCATGTCACGAAGTTCAAGTTACGATGATTAGAAATGGATCCTCGTAGACTATTCCTTAGACCGTGAGGCTATATCAATCACTGTCTCCCGAGAGTGCTTAGATAGCATTAAACGCCATCTGGTAATACGGTAGTTATAAAGGTGTGTTCAGGTACTCGGAGGAATCTGTAGAGGCAATATATGTCAAGAGCGGGATTTGTCCGTCCATGTGACAGGAAGATACTCAAGGGCCCACACGGAGAAGTTATATCCAATAGCTGCGCATCGTGTGATTTGATCACAGGGATATCACTTGTCAGAACGAGTCAAGTAGCATTGTTCAGTAACGATATTGAATCTGACATGGTGATGTCATTGATCAGATCTCGGGCAATGCAAGTATCGAGTGAAAAAAGGAATAAGACATGACTGTCCCGGTTCAAACGACGAAAGATCTTCGTGGAACGCATAGGGGTCACATGGCCATCCATGTCCCTCTGTCGATCATTGGTGCGGGAGTGTCCTGACCATGTCTGGAGTGTTCCTGAACCGTGGGGTATCATGCTTAAGGGCTTGATGATGCTTAGAGAGTGTTTATAGGATCGGTAGAATCACCGAAGAAAAGAAGGGAGAAAACCAGAAGGGTTTCGGTAAGTCCGGAGGATGTCCGGAGTGGAAGGTGTTCCATAGCCACGGAGATTGAATAATGTGTGAATGAATGTTAAATGTTGATTTAATTATTTATTCATAATTATTTAATAAATAGAAAATCAATTAAAGGTCAAAAAGGCTTAATGGGCCAATTTCCGGAGGGAGAGGGCCCATTAGGGGAAAGAAGAGAGGGAGAGGGGCCAAGGGGGAGGCCGTCTGGGCCTAGCCCCCTCGTGCGGGCCCACTAGGTGGCCGGCGGCCACCTCCTCCCCCTCCTCTCCTTTAGTACCACCCCGGGACTTTGAGGGAGGGTGTACCCCCTCCTCCCCCTATATATAGTGGGGTATTTGGCCTAGATAAATACACCAATAATCAATAAAGGTCTCTCACTTTTGGGAGGACCTCTAATTGATATTTTCTCTCTCCCCCTCTCTCTCTCTCGTGACCATGGTCCCAAGTCTGGACTGCGTGAACGAGAGACATCTTCACCGCGGAGCGCTGTCGTGCTGCGGGATTCGGATCCGGGAGCTCTACTTCCACAACTGCTGCTGGATCGGGGAAGCAGGAGTCATCGTCAAGCACCAGACATGTGTAACTCCCCGCGAGGTGTCGCACTTGAGGCACTCAAGTCATTGGAGCCAAGGAGCGCAAGGACTTCATCACGACCTTGAGGTCGGCTTTGGCTCGTCTACATCAACCACGCTCTCCTGAGCGTTGACAACGCTTTTCGGTATTCATGGGTAAGTTCACGAAAAGCCCCTCCTATTACTGTATTACTAATAGATAGGTCCTAGCAGCTTCAGGGGTTCAAGGGCGTAGAGTAAAATTTATTGTTTTCATACGCGGATCCCCAACAGTGGTATCAGAGCCAGGTCTATGCGTAGTAATGCTAGTACGGGTAGAACACACGAGATGTAGCATGTGGGCGTTGATCTTTTAGTTGTTACCCTCCCACGTGTACTTGTGTATACCGCAGTAATGCTTGATGAAGCGGCCCCCAACCGACTTTACGCGTTCATTCACGAGACTGGTCCATGCTTGACATACGGCTTGTACCGTATAAAGTGTCTTAGGGGGTGTCTGACTCTCTCGCATTAGCTGGTATACCATTTGCAATGGAGGGCCCCGAAAGGGGTGTAGTATAGACAACTACTTGATCAGCGTTGTGCTGAAAGTTCGTAGGTAAGAATGGTTCTTGTGCGAAAGCCCATTCAGCCACGTAAAACATGCAAAGATAAAGTAGAGGCGTCTAACGTTGTTTTGCAGGGGGTGTTGCTTTGTGATATGGTTGTGGCATAGGTAAAGTGATTACCTTTTGTTACGTAGTAGTAGATAGTCACGGAGGTGACGGACTACCACGCCGGAATGACACCAGTACCCTGGTGTCTACGACGCCGGAACCCGGTGACGGCGGATGGAGATCACGACGTGAAGGACCATATCACATAGCATTTACATTCAATTTTTTGTTTGTATGTCTTATTGTGTGCTAGTATTAGATACTAGATGGTAGCCTAATAAGACGATCCCTGTTAAAATTACCAACAATTATGTTCCCCCTTAGTGTGCACCACCAAGAAAGTTCTTCGGTATGAGGCGATCCAGGGTTACAGGCCTAGGTGTCAAACATATATACGTTCGCATACAGTGGGTGTAAGCCATGTTGCACAGCGAATACAATAAGGTTGAGTTGGCGAGCCTAGCACGCCACAGAAGCGTTCGGAACACAGATGGTCGAAAGATCGGGCATGAGTCTCATGAATGATGTGACCAATGTTTAGCGTCCACCTTTGAACCCACATTGATGGCCATGATCAATCGGGGGAGATGTGGCTGATAGGGGTCGCGTTATCACTAGGAACCCTCACTAGGGATAGGTGTTTCTGAGTGGAGTTATTATTAACTCATTTAATTATAAACTTAGTCTAAATTCCTTTTGCAATTATAAATGTAGATGGGACCTTTCGTGTTGACAATTGAATGTTTAGAAGGAGAGAAGCTCAGATTAGATGGATCGAACTTCTCCATTTGGGTTGCTAGTCTCCATGTTCTCCTTAGCGAGAACGACATGGTCGACTACATACTCGACGAGATGGATTTGGATCAGCCCACGGACCTTGAGACCCCAGAGGAGAGGAAAGAACGCTATCTCCGTCGTGAGATGGCCTCCTATATTTCAGTTGTGATGCGTATCGGAATGGTGGACGAGCTGTGGCCTTTCATGGGTGATGTCAACCCTCGTTCAGTAATGCTACATCTTAGGACACATTTCGTGGAGCAGACACGCATTTGGGAGCATGAGCTGATGGGAGACTTCCTCTCCATTAATATGGAGGAGAACTCATCACTGGATGACCACTTGGAGCACATGCATGATGTGTACATGAGGCCTGCATACTTCCTGGACGTCTGGATTACGGGCTCTTTTGCAAACGCCGTTGTGTTGTGGTCCCTACCACCAAGCTAGCAAGCACAAGTCAGGACTTGTGTAATGAGGGGCGACGCGGAAACAATGGAGTTCCACCGGTTCATGACACATCTCAGGAATGTGTTGGTTGAACCAGATGTCGCTCAGGTCGTCAACGACAAAGGTATATATTTGATATACAGTTTTATAAATGTTATAATCTTGCAAACACATTTGCAGTGTTAAATACGTTTGATACTTGTTATGTTTTGCTGAAAACAGGTCCTTCTGCATAGAGGTGCTTGCTGGAGAGGAGGTGACGTTGCGTGTTGATGGCAAGCATGATGATGATGGCCGACGACACTCTCCCTCGACATTTATCATTTAGTTCATGTTTAGGATGATTAATGTAATCAAGAGGTTGTGAACTTCTTTAGTGTGTCTCACACTTCGTGAGACGGTTATTCATATGAGTTTGTAACAAACAGTTGTTCTGCTTTTATGAATGATTTCTATTCGTGTTCATATCTTGTTTGATTATGTGTGAATTATCCTTGTTGTTTGAAACTAATTGATAATACATGAACATTTGTAAAACATTGAAAATGCCTTGTTTAAAAATACCCAACTTAAATGATATATTCATTAATGAATGAAACCATTGTTTAAATTCAAAGTTATGTGATAATATGTGAAATTCATTCGATTTCTTTTCACATATAAATCATGCCTAAGTTCGGCAAAATAACTTGAACACCGTGTATTACTTGAATACAAAGTGTTTAAAGAATTGTTAAAAGTTAATACATATCCGATGTATTGTGTTTTAACAAAAATGGTAATTATCATTAAATAATTTTTTAAATGTGTAAAGTAGTTTACCAGAGGAAACATGAATATCAAACTATTTGATTTGATCAAAATGTTTCATCAATAAAAGGGTATAAATATAAAAGAGAATCAAATTGCTATGATTTGATCAATAGTAATGAAATTCAACTTTAGAAGAGTGGCATAAAAGAAATTGTGGAATGCAAAGCATTTTGAAACATCAAAATGCAAAGCATCACAATGTGATATTAGATATCAAAGGGGTTGAATAGAAGGCACCAAATAAATTGTTATAGTGTACATGTAGAGACCATTAGCTTAGAAATAGTTAGCACTCAATTAGAATGTAGTGAACCATTTGAATTCGTGAAAGTTTTGGGGTTATTCGATATAACCAAAACAATAGCGAATAAGTCCTTGTAGAGTATTCATTGGAAAACTTTGAATACGAAAATCCATAGATAAACCAAAAGAGAAGCAAAACTTGTATTGCTTGGATTTTGGTACATTCTTGAGAAAGTTCACTTTTTGTGATATCTCTCAATTATGGGGCAAATGGGAAATAGTGTAAAACACGATGAGGATTCAAAACCCTGCATCAGAGTGTTGAGAAGCGCAACGGACAACGTTCCTGAACGATTCTCTTCACAGAAGGAAAGAATCAATGATATTGATCATTGTGTTTTCCCCACTAGTGTTTTCACTACATGAAGTAGGATTCAAAATGTAAATCCATATCTTGTATGGAGACATTTGTGAATCACTTGTCATGATTTTTGGAATATGACATACCTACGAACTACAAAGGAAATAATGGTAAAATAAATTATGAGAAATCCTATAAGCAAAATTCCCTTGAGATTAGAAAGCAATTCGTTGCTGAATCTCACAAGTAAAAGGGGTTACTTGGAATTTTCCCAAATGACTGCAAAGCCAGTGGAAAAGGGGGTGAATGACAAAAGCACAATTTGTCAAGTATTGGATAAATTCGAATGTGCTAAATGTCTAGTGGATTTAAAACTAGTAAAGTACTAGTATCTCATAGTAAATCTCCAAGTTTGATATTTGATCAAAGGATTTTGAAGTTATTCAAAATAGTAAGGAGATATGAAATTTGCATAAAATTGAGTGGGAGCTACAAAGGTCTTCCTGAAACAATATGTGATTGACATATTTTTAAGTGGGAGCAATATAAGTTTCAAATTCAAATATGTGGGAACATATTCTGAGTGGGAGCTTATAGGGGTAATTCTTAAGTATGTTAAGAATGAAAGCACAAATACTTATAAATAACGATTTATAAGATGTAGAAGTTGATAATAGGTGTTTTATGATATTATGTAGTATTCCTTAAGGGATTCTGAAAGGGGTTTCAGAATAGAAGTTAATTAAGGAACTGATCCTTAATAACTCAAATTAGGAATAGTATTAAGTTTAACATCAATGGTTAAAACAAAATAAAAGGATGATCGTCATCCGCTATGTTGAGACATAGGTTCTTTCTTAGAAAACCATGATGATAACTTAGCATAATATGTGATCCAATTAAGGAACGTTTGAAAGTGATTAAGTTCAAATCACAGAACGTTGAGCTAAGTTTGTCCACAGTATCTAGTAGAGAACTGTAGACATGTTTTCCAAATCCATAAAGGATGAGATATCTTAAAGCATAAAGGGTTATGTTATAAGGGAATATGTTGGAAACTCCTGTAGATACCAATTAAAGTCAAGTAGGAAGCGAGGTGAACAAAACATCCAAAGTTGCACAGAGTGCACTAGTGTTTCGATGAATACATTTATAATAATAGATAAGGGTACCATCTAAAGTGTTGTATAATGTTATGGCGGTGCTAGTTCGCTTTTAATGTAGAATGATGTATCCCAGGGCACAATGCCCATGAGAAAGCCCTCGAGGTTGATCTAACGTCACTGTAGGCTCCTGGAATCAGGCCTCGTTCTGCTGCCATAGCGACGATGCATTCACATAGATGCTATCATGTGATGATAAAGTATTAATGTCAATCAAGGTGACATTAGTAAGTTGCAAAGGATTTGGGACTGTAAAGTACATACCCAAGACTCAACCTCTTCCATGAGCAAGCATGTTCAGGGTACCGGACATATGGTGCCAATGATTGAGAACAAATGCAGCTAGTGTATTTGTACTCTAGTGCAAGTGGGAGACTGTTGGAAATATGCCCTAGAGTCAAATAGTAGTAAGGACTATTATCATATTTCATATAGTTTACGATTAAGTTTTATATCATGTTATAACTGTATTGAGTGGAAACATCAATACACGTGTGATATACAAACAACTAGGGGTTCCCAGTGAAACTCTAGTCACTAGTTCATTGGTCAACGGACGATCAAGTTTCCTGATCATGTGGCATTTATGCCAGTTGGAAATGAGGTCATCTCATTCTAAGAATGAGATGATGAACCAATACCCAACCTAAACATCATGCCCCGATCATGTCACGAAGTTCAAGTTATGATGATTAGAAATGGATCCTCGTAGACTATTCCATAGGCCATGAGGCTATATCAATCAATGTCTCCCGAGAGTGCTTAGATAGCATCAAACGCCATCTGGTAATACGGTGGTTATAAAGGTGTGTTTAGGTACTCAGAGGAAACCGTAGAGGCAATATATTTCAAGAGCGGGATTTGTCCGTCCATGTGATGGGAAGATACTCAAGGGCCCACTCGGAGAAGTTATATCCAATAGTTGTGCAGCGTGTGATTTGATCACGGGGATATCACTTGTCGGAACGAGTCAAGTAGCATTGTTCAGTAACGAGATTGAACACGACATGATGATGTCATTGATCAGATCTCGGGCAATGCAAGTATCGAGTGACAAAGGGAATAAGACACGACTGTCCCGGTTCAAACGACAAAAGATCTTCATGGAACGCACAGGGGTCACATGGCCATCCAGGTCCCTCTGTCGATCATTGGTGCGGGAGTGTCCCGACCATGTATGGAGTGTTCCCGAACCATGGGGTATCACGCTTAAGGGCTTGATGATGCTTAGAGAGTGTTTATAGGATCGGTAGAATCACCGAAGAAAAGAAGGGAGAAAATCAGAAGGGTTTCGTTAAGTTCGGAGGATGTCCGGAGTGGAGGTGGAAGGTGTTCCATAGCCACGGAGATTGAATAATGTGTGAATGAATATTAAATGTTGATTTAATCATTTATTCATAATTATTTAATAAAGAGAAAATCAACTAAAGGTCAAAAAGGCATAATGGGCCAATTTCCGGAGGAAGAGGGCCCATTAGGGGAAAGGAGAGAGGGAGAGGGGCCAAGGGGGAGGCCGGCTGGGCCTAGCCCCCCTGCACGGGGCCCACTAGGTGGCCGGCGGCCACCTTCTCCCCCTCCTCTCCTTTAGTCCCACCCTGGGACTTTGAGGGAGGGTGTACCCTCTCCTCCCCCTATATATAGTGGGGTATTTGGCCTAGATAAATACACCAATAACCAATAAAGGTCTCCCCACTTTTGGAAGGACCTCTAATTGATATTTTCTCTCCCCCCTCTCTCTCGTGACCGTGGTCCCAAGTCTGGACTGCGCGAGCGAGAGACATCTTCACCAGCGGGCGCCTGTCGCCTTCTGGGATTCGGATCCGGAGCTCTACTTCCATAGAATCGCTGGATCGGGGAAGCGGGAGTCATCGTCAGGCACTGGACATGTGTAACTCCCCGCGAGGTGTCGCACTTGAGGCACTCAAGTCGTTGGAGCCAAGGAGCACAAGGACTTCATCACGACCTTGAGGTCGCCTTCGGCTCGTCTACATCAACCATGCTCTCCTGAGCATTGACAGCGCTTTTCGGTCTTCAAGGGTAAGTTCGCGAAAAGCCCCTCCCATTACTGTATAACTAATAGATAGGTCCTGGCAGCTTCAGGGGTTCAGGGGCATAGAGTAAAATTTATTGTTTTCATACGCGGAACCCCAACACAAACGTCCCTTTGTTACTAGGTGATTATAAAGGTGTTTTTTCGGTATCTCTAATGGCGTTTTGTTGGGTGACATGTATCAAGAGTGGTATTAGTCGCTCCATGTGATGGAGAGATATATCTGGGACCTCTCGGTAGTGTAGCATCCTAAATATTGCAAGCGTATGGATAATGAGTTTAGTCATGGGGATCCTACATCATGGAACGAGTAAAGATACTTGCCACTAATGAGATTGAACTAGGTATGGGGATACCGACAATGGAATATGATACCGGACTAATCAAAGGCATGTAATATATCACATGACATAGGGAATATGATACCGGATTAATTGAATCCTCGACATCCTGATTCAACCGATAAAAGAACTTCGTTGGATATATATGTGAGAACCAACATGAGCATCTCGGTTCTACTGTTGGTTATTGATTGGAGAGGTCTCTCGATCATGTCCACATGTTCTTGAACACGTAGGGTCACACGCTTAAGGTTTCATGTGGCTAGGTTTCGTCGAGAGAAATAGATGGTGTTATCTAATATTGATTCGGAGTCTTGCCAGAATGGTCTAGAGACAAAAAAAAGTATATTCATGGTTGGCTTTGGTTCTAGAATAATCTTCGGGATTATATCGGAATTGTTCTAGAATGATCTAGAAGCTTCTATAAGGTTCCGGGGTGGGTTCCACCCATCTGAAAGGACACATGGGCTAGAGTAGGGGCACCCAGCCTACATGGGCTAGGGAACCACAACCCCAATGCCCATGCACCTCCATAGGGTAAAACCCTAGCCGCCACTTTTGGGAAGACTTGGGGGGCAAGTTAGCCCCCTCCCTTGGCTGTCGTCCCTAGATGGGCTTGGAGGGGAGGCCCAGGAACCTCCCCCACGCATATAAAAGGAGGGGCAGGAGTGGGGGCGCATCCCCTAACGACAACCCTGGCCATCACCTCCCTATCCTTCCCTCTCTACTCCATGTACTGCATCCGCTTGGCTAAGCCCTACATAAAATACACCATACCTCCTACGGCACACCATCGTGCTGCCACAATCTCGAGAAGCTCTTCTCGATCTCCCATGGGATCGATGAGGAGGATCCTACACTACACCAGACGTGTGGATACCATGGAGGTGCTGCTAGACCACATGACTTCATCGGATTAATCTGACACGAGTGAGAATCATCAACAATGATCTTATATCGTAACGCTTTGTATCTTCAAGGGTATATAGACCCAATATATCCTCTCATTACTTGCATCTAGTAGATAGATCCTTAGGATTTATTCCACATATGTGTATGAAATTTTGGTTTTCTATGCTATGAATCCCATCACTTCTTGCTTGCTTAAACAAAATATTGGCCCACCTTGAGCTTGCTTCTTGCCGCGGTAGGAGCAAGATTGACGATATCCCAGCGAGGCACTTGTCGATCGACAATTGCACCATGTCTAATGCTGCAACCGCTATGACGGTCACTGTTGGGGATATACTTTCCGGGTATACCCACTGTGACTCGCTGACCAGGGTGGCCCACTTCAGGTTAGAGATATGCTTCACGGGCGGCCTACTTAGAGATAAGATGGGGGTATGTCTGGCTACGGGAAGGCCCAAAAGACTTAATGACTTAGGCCTATAGGAATACTTGTAGTCCTAGATGTACTATGTAGCTAACTCTGTATTGTAGCTGGATAGGACTCTCCTGTAACCTTAGGACCAGATATCTATATAAGTCGTTCTAGGGATCGTCCTTTAGGGCACGACGCAATAACAACCACAACTTGCACATGTGAAACCTCTCCTGTAATCTGTACTTCTAGCTCTGCCGATATACTGGATTGCTAGAAGGAGTAGGGTCCGTCCACCATAGTCAGATCTGAACCTGAGTAAACTTGTGTGCTCACTGTCTCAGAGAACCTGTCAACACCCGGATTTTTAATCCCAGATGCCTGTTATGCCATACATCGCAATCCCAGGATTACCATTTTTGCGAGACATAACAGATTGGATATCACAGTACATCATCCATTAAAAACCATAATAAGGTCTTACACAAATAAAGGATCTCATGATCCAGTCTTAGTACAAACAAGTAGCAGAATAAATAGCATAGCGGTGGGCTCCATCTTCAGTGTCACAAGCAATGCTGACAATGGGAGATGATCCTAGTTATCGTAGCCATCTTGCTGTCCTTCTTCCGGATAGTCCTCCTCATAGTCTGGCCACGGGAATAGCCAGGGACAAAGCCATGAGTACTCTTTAAGTACTCACAAAACTATCACTAACAAGTAAAGTAGTTCTAGTAGGAATGCTAAGTTCTATGTTTATTTGTAAAGTTAAGTTTGAAACCTAAGCTGAGTTTAGAAACAAAGAAAGATAAAATAAAGTTTGAAATCACCTAAGTGGGAACTTAGTTGTCATAGTCACAACCATGTTGTAGTCAAGTCATGTCACAATTCATTTCATAAGTCATTTTGAAAACATCTGACAATGGAACAGTATGGCCACTCGAACTGTCCATAACCGCGGATGTGGCTATTCGAATTGTTTGACACTCTGCAGAGGTGGTACACTTTCACATAACCCTGAATCATCATACTTAGTATGCAGATAATCAAACATAACCTTTCTTTTACACACTCTAGTATAAGCACCTCTCCTATGAGCTTGGCCTCCCAGCCATGGCCATCTGCCATCCTGGGCACTGCATAGGTGGACAACATTGAGAGGTAGCCTCAGCTCAAACCTCTCCCGCGAGGGAACTCATACTAATGCATATAAACTTCCGGCCAAGCCTTACCCAATTCAGGTATTGTGGTTGTACGGTAAAATTGGAATGGTATCGCATCTGAACCCAACCATTAGTTTTTATAAAAGGGCTAAGGCTCGTGCCTCAACATTTTCATCATCATCATAAACCAATTGTGTTTCTCAACACATGTCAAAACATCTCAATAGAATGACTCATCATTCCAAGGTTTTCATAAGTCATTTTCACCAAGTATTCCCCTCTAAAGTGATCAAGTTTTTGGTTTAGCTATAATTACTAAGTTAAGAGTGTTCACAAAGGTGGGATGCTAATCTCAATCTCATGCCATAGAATGACATCTAATTCTAACTAGATAGGCCAAGTTTTATACTCTTTATGCTATCTATACACAAAGGAACTTTGGTAAAGTAAAAGAAAGTAAGGCTTGTAAGAAAACTTGAGATGGGTATAAATCAAAAAGGTATAACCAAAGCAAGCCTAAGGCATCTTGCTTGGGTTATAATTGCATCTAGTGATGGATTGCAAGTTTTAGCTTGCCAATAATAGCTTGCATAGTTTGGAAACTTGTAAGTGTTAGCTTGCCTTGATTGGTGCAGTGGTTGAAATTCTCCTCTTCTTCTTCGGGGCAGAACTCCTCCTCTTCGTAGACTTGGTCGGTACTATCGTCTATAAATACATACGGAAATACACAATCACCAAACAATACTTAACTAGTCTATTTAGCACACTAAGGCACATACTTGATGATCTAGTATCATCACATTCATCACAAGATTTGAATGAACTAGTTTCATTTATTTTATTTGAGAAAAGTAATTTCTAATCATTGAAAAATAACTAAGATTTAATATTCTCCAATTAAAATATGGGATCATGTGGACACATGTCATCACCACATATTCTAATGCATGGGAATGTGATTTAAATGTTGGATCACATTTTAATAAGTTTAAGTTTAATATTTAAATGATTTAAAGTGACTAGAAATGCCTGTATAGCATTATTTTGGTGCTAGTCCAAAGTCACTGCATGCAAACTTAAATATTATTACATATTCAGATAGGTATTGTCAAATGTGATTTTTGAGAGTTGGAATTAACTCAAAAGATATTATGGTTGATTTTTGAAAAATGTTTGAATGTGGAAAAGTCTCTGTCTTGTTATAATTGCTATAGGTGATCTATAACTCTAATTGATTTAAATCCAATAGGCTTGGATAGAGATTTAAATTCTCTTTCCAAAAAAATTAGAATCATTCAACTTGGTTAGGTAAATCTTTCTGAAATTATTTTCAAACTAGTGGACAGAAACTAGATTAAGTCTAAATAGGAAAATCTAAATTTGAATTCTAGGGCTAGCACGGGAACACTAACGGGCTGGCCCAGTTTCACTCCGCGGTGCAGAGAACAGCTGACAGGAGGGTCCCGCATGTCAGCGATTCTTCTAACGCGAAGCGGTACGGGGCAATGTGGGTCGCACGATTAGAACTACGATCGACGGCTGTGACTCGGCGTCGATGACGGACAGGTCACCAGCGAGACAGAACCCTAGCGGCTCGGTGGGGGTGTAGTGGGGGCATACCAGGGCTCCAACTAGTGTGGAAATGGGGGCAATCGAACAAGGAGTCGACGACGGACTCAAGCGAGGTCGTGGCAGCTCCTGGGGTGGACGAAATCTTCGGGCCCCTTTGTTCTCTGCTATGGCAAACTCTGGCGCAATTCCGGTGAACGGCTGCTCGAGCGGCTCCGGCTAATGGTGGGGAAGGATCAGTGGTGGGAGGGGAGCTGAGTGGTGTGAGGAATTGGTGTTGGAGAGGGCTCCTTATATAGGCTCGACGAGGAGACCGTGCGGGCAACGGTGAGCTCATCGGTGACGACTGTACAGGGTGCTAGAGGTATGGGCAGGGTAGGCGGACGGTGGCTTGCCTCCTAGCGGTTAGCTACGGCATGATGGCGATGCTAGGGGCGGTGGCATGCAGTCAGGAAAGGCTGGCGCTCTATGCGGCAAAGGCGGTGCTCGACGCGTTTCACGGCGGCTGCTGGTCGCGCGGCAGGAAGAGGGCGTGTCTGGGGAGGTGATGGGGTTATGGCGGAGCGGCGCACGCGAGCCGAAGGCAAGGTGCGGCTTGTGCAAGCTTATCGAGGATGGTGCTCTAGCGTGAGCTGGGCACGGCGCAGAGGCGGTGGGCGCGAGCTGTCCTTGGTGCTCCAGGGGCTGGCAACGCTCAAGGAAGGGACCGTGGGCGGCGGTAGGGTTTGGCGGAGCTAGAGGGCATGCTGGATTGGCGTTGCGCGGTCGCTGGCGCATTCCCCGCGTTTGGCCAGCGACAACCATATTTGGGCGCCACACCACTGTTGTTAGCGGTGAAGGGGGAGCTACTCTAGGCTGGGGTAGATGCTAGGGGGACAGGGGATTAAGTGGGATACTGATGACCCACAAGTATAGGGGGTGTATTGCAGTATTTTTGAGGGAAGTGAAACCCAATTTATTGATTCGACACAAGGGGAGCCAAAGAATATTTATAAGACTTAACAACTGAGTTGTCAATTCAGCTGCACCTGGAAACAATCTTGCTCACAACAGTTTATCAGTAGCAACAGTTATGTAGTAGGAATAGTAAAGTAGCAACAGTAGTAAGGCAAAGACAGTAGTAACAAAAGAAGTAAACAGTGGGATTCGAGTGTGGTAGGCATAGCGATGGATGGACAGGTGTTGCATGGACAAGACAATTCACATAGCAATCAGAACATAGGGAAATTGCAGATAAATAAGATAAAGCATCCAAGTACTAGACAATCCTAGGCATGTGTTCCATATATAGTCATACGTGCTCGCAATGAGAACTTGCACAACATCTTTTGTCCTGCCAGCCCGTTTGCAGCGGGGCCTCTAGGAACTATCGGCAATTAAGGTGCTCCTTTTAATAGAGCACCGCCAAAGCATTAACACTCCATGAACACATGTGATCCTCATATCAAAGCCTTTCCTTCCGGTTATCCCGATTACATCGCCGGGCCATAGGTTCCGGACAACAACGTGTGTATACAACTTGCAGATAAGACCAAGAACAATACTATCATAATGAATCAATAACATGTTCAGATCTGAAATCATGGTACTCGGGCTCTAGTGACAAGCATTAAGCACAACAAGTCGCAACAAAGTCATAAAGCACTAATAAAAGATACTAGGCACCATGCCCTAACAATCTGATGCCATTACATGAACGATCTCATCCAATCCCTACCATCCCCATAGCCTACAGCGGGGGATTACTCACTCATAGATGGGGGAAACATGGATGGTTGATGGAGAAGCGATGGTGATGATGATGGCGATGATATCCTCCAATTCCCCGTCCTGGCAGGGTGCTAAAACGGAGTTTCTGGTGCTGTTTCATGGAATATGGTGGTGGCGGCGGAGCGGAACTCCTTCTGGAAAAACGTCGAACCCCCCGAAGTTTTTAGGTCAGAAGGCTCCTTATAGGCGAAAAGAGAGACCGAGGGGGTGCCTTGGGGGCCCACACCACCCCTTGGCGCGGCCTGGCCTGGCCCGCGCCACCAGGTGGTGTGGCCACCCCCCGGCTCTTCTCCGTCTCGTATTCTGGCTCCTGGAGTCTTCGGGTGAAATAGGATTTTTGGCATATTTTCCGGGATTTTTCCTGATAGTTGGTTTTCTGCACAAAAAGTAGACACCAAGGCAATTCTACTGAAAATAGCATCAGTCCGCATTAGTTGCATCCAAATCACACAAGTTTAGAGGAGAAACAATAGCAAAAGTGTTCGGGAGAGTAGATACGTTTTGGACGTATCAACTCCCCCCAAGCTTAGCTTATTGCTTGTCCTCAAGCAATTGAGTTGAAAACTGAGTGCGATAAAAGAACTTTCACGAACACATTTGCTTCATATGATGTAAATATTCTCAGCAATGTGATCAACTACTTGGACAATTCATAATAAAGAGTATGCAACCAAGTCTACTTAATAGTTATTGCAAGCTATGAAGAGATTCCAACTCAAGAATAATAAGTAGCATGAGGCACAAACATAAGCAACATTACAATGCTCAGAGAAAGGTATGATAGAGTGGTATCTCGCTTGCCTTTGATTATGAATATAAAGGCACCTCTGAAGTTCAAGTGATGACTAGAAATAAAGATATCAAGGATACAAGCATCAAAGTCATAACACAAATAATCAAGTAATGGAACAAACACAAACAATGACAACTATGCTCTCAAGAAGGTGCTCAGAGAATAAATGGAGACTCAACAAGAAAAGGTTTTAAATAATTTGAAAGGCTTCCAAATGCTGAAAGTATGGTACTCGTTAGCTTTGAGCTCTCATTGCCCCTATCATAAGCATCTTTAATGTGGTTAAGGTGAAAGTGACACAACTAAGAGGATATGCTTGACAAGTTATAAATCGAAGTCTCAAGCCCCTTACTTACGAAGACCGATCCTCATTCTACTCAACTTCAGTCACAAGTAAGCTCTTGTCATTGTAAGTATATACGTATCATAGAGAACCGCCAACGGGGTACCCCTTGCACATGACACGGGAGCTATCCCATAATCAAAATAACAAGGCAAGTAGACAATGAGCATCTCGGCGATCTTTTTATTTACTATGTGCATAGATTTTTATTGAGGATGCTTCATAGAATGCTCATTATGGTTATGCTGCAAGTTTCCACCGTGATTAGGCATGGCTTAGGCTAGCGGCCTAGGCGTTTCTCTAACATACATACAAACTCCATGATCTTACAAGTTCCACTTTTATTTCACACTGCCGGGATCCATAAGCAAAAGAACATGATATCAACTAGGTACAAAGTACCTATGAAGCGTTGAAAGCGGTCCCCATGATACATGGTTCTGCTAACTTCAACTCATAAAGCGCAAGCATATGCGCAACAAAGAAGGACGCAATGGTTCGGGTTTATTAAGTTCAAGAAAATAAAGTGTGCCATCAAGTTCATGAGAGCTTTACTAACTAACTTTCTCATAACAAGCAAACATTTTATTCGGAAGAAAACAAGGCATATTGAATATGCACGGAGATAGCAAATGATGCTAATGGGTAGGTATGGTGGACACTTTGGAAATATTTGGTTTAGGGAGTTGGGAACTTGAGTAAAACATACTCAGTGAAATTGAAGGCTAGCAATAGTAAGGGAGCGACAAACGAGAGAGCAATAGCTGTCATTATCATGCTTGCAACAAAACAGGACTACTCATGGCATGAAAGTGATTCAAGATCCTCAAGGCAAAATAATTCATCAAGGCTTAACTGGTTATCACAGTCATGTGCATGCGTGAACATGTGCCAAGTCAATTCAAATGAAACATTCAGAGGAGGATACCACGGTGTCATACCAATTTATGAATAGAGTAATGCAAGCAAACATTCATAAGACATGCTACAAACTATTAGCGAGCTAGAGCTAATCATAAGAAAGCAAGAACTATTAAGCATCCAAATAAAACATACTCTACATGAACGGACTAAGCATGCCCACAGTGATGAGTATATGTACAAAAATGAAAACAAATAGAGTTCGTTACCAGCCTCTTACCACGCTTCAAGTTGTCATTGATCCTCATTATTGCTCTTCACTTGTGTGGCTTGAATAATAATATGAAACCAATATCCACTGAGGACTGCCTAACCCTGAAGCAAACTCGCAAAAACCAAAGAAGAACGACAAATATTTTTGGTGTTTTCGATTTTTAAACAAGAACCAAAAGGGAAAAACAAACAAAGCAAAATCTTTTTGGGTTTTTCGAATAGTTCAAACAAAGCAAAAAAGGGAAAAGCAAACCAAGGCAAAAAGAAGAAGCAAACCAAAGAGAAACAACAGAATTTTTTTTTGTTTTTAGAAAGCAAAAGCAAAGAAGAACGAAAACTAAAAAGAGAACGAAAACATGAATATACAAAGTATCGACGCAACATGATATGAAGATGAGTGGGTGTCGGCGTACCTCCCCCCAGGCTTAGGCTTTTGGCCTAAGTGGGTATCAATCCATATACGAATAGGGGTTCCAAGTGGGCGGATCTTGGTAAGAATGGTCGTAGCTAGGCCCATGAGAAGAAGAGGAAGATCCCCAATCATAAGTGGGCTGTTGATATGAAGAGTCTCCCTCATTCGAGGACTGGACCGAATCATCCGTGACCTCCCTTCTAGTGTCCTGCTTCTGTTGGGAGAGCTCTCCCAAGTACGTGTCAAGCTCCTCCTCAGTGAGGACCATCCTTCCCAGTTATCAAGGTTAAACAAAACAGGTGCAGGCAAAAGAACAACACACTCGGACTTGCTCTTTCTCCAACCAGCTTTGAGAAAGGTTATTTCATAAGATAACTCACTCAAACTAGCCCACGAGGAAATAAATTTATGTTGTATCAGGGAATTAAAATCAAGCCTCTCTATGGGAAACTGTAGGTCTAGATGATGAGGCACTAAACCATGCAATGCTAGCAAACGAGAAGCAATGAGGCCTCCACAAATTCCACCTTTCTCACGGTTAGCAGCAAGACGGAAAGCTATCAAAGAACCCAAGTTGTAAGACCTATCTCGTCTAAGAGCAGCAAAGATAAATGCTAAATCAAATGAAGATAACTTATTGGCAGTTTTCCTAGCAAGAACACACTTGGCAATAAAGTAGGCAAAGTAGTGCATGGAGGGAAGATGAATGTTACGGATTTTTCCACTCTCCTTCGAGAAGCTACTCCCTTGACAAATTTCTACATATAAATCCATGAGTGGTTCTGGTCTCTCTTTAATCTTCCTACATGATCCCCATTGAGGTACCTTAATAGCTGCACAAAAATCATCAAGAGAAAGGTTGACAGCAATATTGTAAATTTTTTAATGGACCATGGGGTTAGGTAAAGAGTGACTAAATTGGAAATCCTGCACCACAGACATGGTTAGCTTCACAAATTGACAAGGCTCGTCTTCCAAAAAGTGCTCGAGCCCTGCATTAGAAACCAAAGTGTGGAAATCTTGTAGAATTCCTGCAGCTCTCGTGAACTCAGGACATGGATAAATGGAGGGAAAAACTTCCTCCTCCCGGTGGACCTTCATGACCTCAGGCACCCAAAGCTCATGTTGGTTTAGGTGGTGTTCACTCATCTTCTATTCTGAAATTTAAACACCTATTAAACAAGTGATTGCAAAGTAAATATAATGAAGGATTCTACTCATAGGGACTTGCAAGAGGCCTAAACATGCATCAAAACTATATCTCTAAGCATCAAACAAGCTTACAAGCTCTCATAACAAGTCACCTACAGCAGCAAAATACTCAACATATAATCCACTAAACACAAATCTACTTGGACAAGGGGAGCAGTCACATACCAGGGAACAATTGCTCCAAATTTCAGCAAGAAAGATGGGTTGAGCAAGGAGATCGAAAAAAATGAGAGCAAGCACAGCAAGAACGCGATTTTGAGCTATGAATTGGAGCTTACTCGGGAGGGAGAAGAAAGTGGCAGGTGAGAGAGTTGGTGGGGGGCCAGGGGTGGCCCACACCAGGGCATGGTGCCACCCAAGGCTGGCCGCGCCACCATGTGGTGTGCCTGCCCAGGGCCCCTGGTACCTCCAGTACTCCTCTGCCCCTTTTTTCATGTAAAAATTTAATATGAATTTTCTGGAATTTTTCGAGACACTTTATTTTTGGGCATTTTTCAGAAATAGAAGAATGATTTTTCTGACAGACTGATTTTTTTTTCTTTTTGAAACATGATGCAAAGACAAAACAAGGCTAGAACTATAGAAGTTCTAGCATGCAAGCAACTAACAACACAAAGAAAACTAAATGGAACCAAAAACTAAAATGCAAAGGATAGAAATAAACGGAGATAATCATAATGAAAACATTGTTTTGTTCAATGGAATCAATGTTAGCAAGGTTGATCAAGTCTTGCTACCAAAACAATTGCATATGAGACAAAACTTTGTACTCCACTAATGATTATGTTACCTTAACCTTGATAGCAATGGTCCCAATCATAATAGTTTCAAATTTTTCTCTTGGTATGGGACAATATATTTCTCCAACTTGAATGCCTTCAACATGTTCAATTGAATTCAAACCATAAGTCCTTTCAATCTTCTTGGGGAAATAGACAGTATGTTCGTTGTCATTAACATTGAAGGTCACCTTTCCTTGATTACAATTAATAACAGCTCCTGCAGTATTAAGAAAAGGTCTTCCAAGAATAATAGACATATTATCATCTTCAAGCATTTCAAGCACAACAAAATCAGTTAATATCAAGAAATTGTGAGCCACCTGAACAGGTACATCCTCACATATACCCACAGGAATGGTGGTAGATTTATTAGCCATTTGCAAAGATATATCAGTTGGTATCAATTTTTCAAGCTGAAGCCTCTTATAGAGAGAGAAAGGCATAACATTAACTCCAGCTCCCAGATCACACAAAGCAGTTCTAACATAACTGTTCTTAATAGAGCAAGGGATAGTTGGAATCCCTGGGCCTGCAAGTTTCTTAGGAACCTTACCATTGAAGGAATAATTAGCAAGCAAAGTAGAAATTTCTTCATTATGGATCTTCCTTTTATTCGAGACAATGTCCTTCATATACTTTGAGTAAGGAGGCAATTTAATAGCATCAATCAAAGGAATTTGCAAGAATAAAGGCTTCATCCACTCACAAAACTTATTATAGTGTTCATCTTCCTTTGACTTGTGTTTCTTATCAGGGAATGGCATAGGTTTTTGGACCCAAGGCTCTCTTCACTACCATGTTTCTTAGCAATAAAATCTTCTTTGGTATATTTAGTATTCTTAGTATGGTTTTCAGGTTCTTCTTCAACTTTTTCTTCATTAGGAACAACATTTTCTTCATTACCACTTTTAGTTTCAGCATCAGAGATAGATATACTATTAGGATCTATAGCAGGTTCAGAGGGTTCTACAACAGTTTTATGTTTCTTTTTCCTTTTCTTACGAGTAGAACCACCATTTTCAGCTTGTTGAGAATCCTGCTCAATTCTTTTGTGATGCCCCTCGGGATATAGAGGATCCTGGGTAGCAGCTCCACTTCTAGTTCTAATTTCATAAGCATGTTTTTCTTTAGCAGCATTAACTAGCAAGTCGTTTTGCACTTTAACGAGTTGATCTATTTGAGTTTGAACCATTTGAAAATGTTTAACAATCATTTTAACATCATTAGAGGTTCTTTCTACAATATCTTTCAACTCAACAATAGCTCTAGTGTTTTCCATTAGATGCTTTTGCACCCTTTTATTAAAGTTATCTTGCTTAACAATAAAGATATCAAATTCTTCTAAGCATTGATCAGGAGGTTTCGAGTAAGGGATATCACCTTCATCAAAGTGTTGGAGAGAGTGTACCTCAATAGTGGATGAGTAGGGAATAGGCCTACATAATTCTTCTATAGGAGGTAAATTCTTGACATCTGCAGCTTTAATTCCCTTCTCCTTAAGACATTTCTTAGCTTCCTTCATCACTTCATCATTTAATTCAATAACTCCCCTCTTCTTTGATGTTGGAATAGGCATAGGAATAGATGGTTCAGGTACAATTACTTCAGGTATAGCTTGTTTAGGAGGAGTCCAATCTTCGTAATTCTTGCTTATTTTAGCCATTAATTCCTCAGCTTCCTTTGGAGTCCTATTCCTGAAAACACAATCAGCACAATTATCTAGGTATGTCCTAGATTCCTTGGTTAGTCCATTATAACATATATCAAGAAGCTCATTCTTAGGTAAAGGACTTCCAGCCTGTGCATGAATCAAAGCACAAAACCTTGCGCAAGATTCGGGCAATACCTCTTTTTCTCCTTGTTTAAAATCAAAAAGTTCCTGCAAAATAGCATGCCTAGCACTGGGAGGAAAATATTTCTGCAAGAAAGTACTAATCAAGCACTCAGGGCTATCAATAGATCCAGGAGGTAAATTACTAAACCAAGTTTTAGCTTCTCCTTTCAGTGAAAAGGGAAAAATCTTAGCAACAAAGTAAGTACGCATCTTAATATCATCAGAAAACAAGCCACTCATGGTAGAAAGTTCATTCATATGTGCTACCGCACTTTCATTCTTAGTCCCACAAAAAGGTTCTTTCTCGACAATAGCTATGTAAGATAGATCGAGAGAGAAATCATAATCTTCATCTATAATGTTTATGGGAGAAGCAGCAAACTTAGCAGCAGGATATAATTTCGGTCTAATAGTACGCCTCTCAAGGAGACTCTTAGCAGCGCTCCTATCATGGGTGTTCTTACATTCTTTAATAAACTCATCGGTCATCTCAACATAACCATCTTCAATATCATAACTCTCACTAGACTCAGGTGAGCTAACAGGTGTGGTAGTGTCTTCATTAGGAGTTTCGGTATTTCCAGCTATAGTTCTAGCAATCGTAGCATCTAGGAAAGGACCTAATGAACCACTCTTATCGAGCACAGTAGAAGCAGCATCATAAGCATCAGAAGTTTCAGATTCAGCAGTAGTAGCAGTGTGTGTAGCATTTGTATGTGGTGCTGTAAGGAACTTACTCAAAACAGACGGTGAATCAAGAGCAGCAGAGGTGTTCAGAACCATACCACTTCTTGTAGTGGATGGTAAAATAGGAACCTTGCCATCACGAGAATTACCCATGATGGATGGATAGCAGCGAACAATAGAGAATCCAAGTGAACTTGATAAATAAAGCTATGCTCCCCGGCAACGGCGCCAGAAAATAGTCTTGATGACCCACAAGTATAGGGGGTGTATCGCAGTATTTTCGAGGGAAGTGAAACCCAATTTATTGATTCGACACAAGGGGAGCCAAAGAATATTTATAAGCCTTAAAAACTGAGTTGTCAATTCAACTACACCTGGAAACAATCTTGCTCACAGCAGTTTATCAGTAGCAACAGTTTTGTAGTAGGAATAGTAAAGTAGCAACAGTAGTAACAAAAGCAGTAAACAGTGGGATTCGAGTGCGGTAGGCATAGGGATGGATGGACGGGCGTTGCATGGACAAGACAATTCACATAGCAATCCCATGTTGAGAAAGCTTTTCTTCTTCCAATTCTTCTTCATTCAATTCAGTTCAAAAATATATATATACAATTGGTACTCAAAATACTTCAATTGGTACGCGCAAGAAATAGGCCAATTCGACAGCTGAGAACATAGGGCAATTGCAGATAAATAAGATAAAGCATCCAAGTACTAGACAATCCTAGGCATGTGTTCCATATATAGTCATATGTGCTCGCAATGAGAACTTGCACAACATCTTTTGTCCTGCCAGCCCGTTTGCAGCGGAGCCTCTACGGAACTACTGGCAATTAAGGTGCTCCTTTTAATAGAGCATCGGAGCAAAGCATTAACACTCCATGAACACATGTGATCCTCACATCAAAGCCTTTCCCTTCCGGTTATCCCGATTTCTGTCACTTCGGGGCCATAGGTTCCGGACAACAACGTGTGTATACAACTTGCAGATAAGACCAAGAACAATACTATCATAATGAATCTATAACATGTTCAGATCTGAAATCATGGCACTCGGGCCCTACTGACAAGCTTTAAGCACAACAAGTCGCAACAAAGTCATAAAGCACTAATAAAAGATACTAGGCACCATGCCCTAACAATCTGATGCCATTACATTAACAATCTCATCCAATCCCTACCATCCCCATAGCCTACAGCGGGGGATTACTCACTCATAGATGGGGGAAACATGGATGGTCGATGGAGAAGCAATG
Organism: Avena insularis; assembly: GCA_023614405.1. Classification (NCBI taxonomy): domain Eukaryota; kingdom Viridiplantae; phylum Streptophyta; class Magnoliopsida; order Poales; family Poaceae; genus Avena; species Avena insularis. The sequence goes on along the minus strand of CM042684.1, from coordinate 40,961,895 downwards.
GTGATGATGATGGCGATGATCTCCTCCAATTCCCCATCCCGGCAGGGTGCCAGAACGGAGTTTCTGGTGCTGTTTCGTTGAATCTGGTGGTGGCGGCAGAGCGGAACTCCTTCTGGAAAAACGTCGAACCCCCCGAAGTTTTTAGGTCAGAAGGCTCCTTATAGGCGAAGAGAGAGAGACCGAGGGGGTGCCTGGGGGGCCCACACCACCCCCTGGCGCGGCCTGGCCTGGCCCGCGCCACCAGGTGGTGTGGCCACCCCCCAGCTCTTCTCCGTCTCGTATTCTGGCTCCTCAAGTCTTCGGGTGAAATAGGATTTTTGGCATATTTTCCGGGATTTTTCCTGATAGTTGGTTTTGTGCACAAAAAGTAGACACCAAGGCAATTTTGCTGAAAACAGTGTCAATCCGCATTAGTTGCATCCAAATCACACAAGTTTAGAGGAGAAACAATAGCAAAAGTGTTCGGGAAAGTAGATACGTTTGGGACGTATCAGAGACCAAATTGGTCGATGATCACTGTGGAAATAGTGAAGCTAATCTAGTTGTGGTTCAGTGCCTGCCATGTGTTCGACAGAATGGCCGTAAGAAGAAGAGTTTTGAATTTTGGATTCAAAATTTTTGAGTGTTCTCCACTTAAGCTTGAGATTCTATGCTTGTTTGGAAAGGTCCAGGGGAATTCATTTGACTGATTTTTGAAAAGGTGTGATCTATGCATATGAAATGGATTCCATTTTCAAATACCATTTAAAATTAGTGTTTAACTGTTTTTGTAAGATTTCAAAGTGGGCCTTGGTAGATCATTACTTGTACAAGCAAGGGGTGCAAAGATTTATAAATGTTGTTGTTGGACTTTGAGTTCTAGGAACACCTAAAGTGACCTAGTGGATTAAAATGGCAAAAATGACCATTTGCCTTCATTAATTCTAAATGATTTCTTTTTCTTTGGATTTTGCTTGGGAATGATCTAGATGATGTGGCATTCACCTTAGAATCATTTTGCAACCATTAGAACAAACAAACATGGCAATTTCAAACAATTCCATATTAATGCAACACACATATGCATGCTTAATTGTTTTAATAATAAAAAGTTTTTGTTAACCCTAAATTGGGTGATTTGGATCTTGATTAACCTTGATAAAAGTTTTGGGATGTTACAGAACCATACTTCTCACACCCCACCTTTTCCTGCGCCTCGAGGACCCCCTCATGGCGTACTTGTCTTCAATCCGATGGCAGTCGCCTTGGACTTCTTGTTGATGATGGGGTGTAGGATAGAGGCCACCATGGGGGTGTCCACATCAATGAAATTGACTTTGACACCCTTCTTAAGTTTACGACACACAAGCTTCCATTTGTCGTGGTCAGCGAACTTTGTGTAGCAATGCATGCACTCGAAATCCTCCTCCTTGTTGGGATCTTTGAACAATTGACACGCCTTCACCAATGGATTGTCCAAGTTCGAGCCACTGTAAGGTCTAAAGTGGACATTCTCAAGGAATTCATGATGAATGTGTTGACATTGATGTTGACTAAAACCCCACTGGTTTGATATCCCCTTTTGGCTCCTCTTCATGCACATGATGGTATACTCGGGGTTGAGAACCTTTCCTTCATCAAACGCGTCCTTGATTGTCTTCCAGTAGGTGCCACTAGTTTTATTGTTGTCGCTTGTGGGATGAAAAGAAACAGAAGCCCATGCATCACACAAACACTTGTCCTCGAGGCTTTTCCACAAGGGCCCTCGGTTCCCAGTCCTTGGCTTGCCTTGTTCCTCCTCTGTACCATAATCATTATACTCCTCTTCCCCATCCTCATCCTCCTCCTCTTAAATTGCATGTTATGTGCCATCGACATTGACATTGATCATGTCATTCATGATGGTCCTATCACAGGTCTATGCACACAAACACGAGGAGTGTGCTAAGCAATCAATTAGGGGAGCACACATAACACAAAGGCTCTAGTTAGGGGATCACACCAAACATAAATGTGTTGATCACATAGCTGCATTTTGTCTCACACCTGGTCAGCGTCTGGCTGAGAGCACCAAACAATCTATGGCCAGAAAAATCGCCGGGAGCAATTTGTCATCGTGGTTGCTAAGCCACAAACGAATCATCTTAGGTATCATTGAGATTGATGTTGTTTGCGAAGCTAGGACTGGAGCTTGAGATCTTAGGCTCTAATACCATGTCAAACTTCAAGCACTAGCCAACACAACCTAACAGTCCAAACTAAAGGAAAAGGGATACGCAATCCACTTATACACCTCAATAGATGTCAGCATCGCGGCAGTCATTGATGCTTAGGGAAAATAGAGTGTTCGGGTTGAAACCACCATGCCCGCTCTCTTCGAGCTGAGGGGAGAACCTTGTTCTCGAGACAGGGGTCACCCTTGTTCCTATAAGTAGCCCGACGTCGATGGAGACCCATCCTGCAAGGTGGAGTCGTAGTTACATGGAATGCGGATTTGGTGTTCCCCTGACTACCACTCCCCATGCTAAACCCTTGTCCTATCACATGGCTCACCGCTGCCACAGTATTCTTCTTCTCCTTGCGGTGCCCACACATTGTGTTCATCCCTGGCAACTTCCACCGCATTCAGGCATCCATCCACTCCAACTCCGGTATCCCCTCAGTATTGACCTTCGGTGCGGGCTTCTTGAAAGTCCCATCCTACCCCTTGTTGAGCCCCTTCACCTTTGGTACTTTTGGAGGCATGGCGGTGATGGCATGGCTTGGCGAACAAGGAATGCAGCGGCGATGGATCTGTGGGAGAGAGGCAGGAAACTAGAGTGGAGGGGCGGAAGAAATGAATTGGAGTAAGGGGAAGAAAAGTCAAATAGGAACGTAGCGACATCAATGTGTAGCTGCCAGGGCTGGGGCACACGGTGCGCATGTTCTGTCCAACATGCCTAGTGGCTCGGGGTAAGGCTGGGCAGGCCAGACAGCCTATTTGGCCATGCTAGATAGAACGCAGCCTTGGGGAACACGGATGGGCATGATTTCATGTCCGACACACCCAATAGCCGCCTAGGGAGCTCTTTAGGGCCCGTGGCTGATGACTATTGTTATTCGTGCACTCATTTAGGCATTTCACAATGCCTTCTAAGATACATCTAAGATACATTTTTTCTTCAGTGCACACCCGTGGAGAAAACAGAACATCGGGGAAACACTTGGACGGCTCGGATACCCGTGGAGGTTTCTTAATCGGGGGGGGCACGATCATCATTCAGTAATTGTCAGAGTTGATATGAAAAAGGAGCCATAGAAGCCCGCGTGGAAGCCCGTATGGCCCGTTCTGCAACGTGTATTATACATGTATACATGTGAGCTACCGAAGCGTCAGCTTCCATAAGTAGCAAAGTCGACCAGTGGACTGCATTCCAACCACTTCAAAAAATCCCCAAGTCAGGAAGCAGACCCTATCTAGCTGTCTCTCGATGCATGCTCGATCGTAGCGACCATCCATGGAGAAGGCGGAAGCAGAGAAGGGGAAGCAGGTGGCGATGGCTAACGACCAGGCGGAGAAGGGGAAGCAGGTGGTGGCAGCCGATGACCACGTGGAGAAGGGGAAGTAGGTGGTGGATGTAGAGGGCGGAAATGGGAGCTCTGGCTAGAATTGCCTGGCCGTCTACTCTGGCGTGGCTCAATCGAAGCGGAAGTTCATGACGGAGGTGCAGATCCGGCGGAAGAAGAAGAACCTTGAGAATAGGCTGCGTCAGGAGAGGAAGGCGAGAGGGGAGAAGATCTATTTGCCTGTTGGCGTTAGTACCTTCCGCAAGTCCAACACCGAGGAGGTAAGTCTAGATCTCACTCCTAGTGTTCTTGCTGCCGACGTCTGCCTTGCTGTGTTCTTTCTAGGGTTAGATGCGCCTAGGGTTAGATTAGCTACTGATGTGTTCTTCCTTGTGCCAGAAATATAATTGATTTATGGGTTCATCTTGCGACCTCTCCGAGATTGTCAATTTTGGCAATGTGACCATGGATAGTTCAAGTTCATATTAGATGTTACTTTCTATTTTTTTAGTATTTTAGCAATGCTAGTTTGTGAATTTGAGTGTAATAGTTAATGAAAATACATCAGAATATTTCATTACCACTGATGCATTTATCCAATGCGATCTATTTCACTACGGCCCAATGTAACATAGCAATATGTTGGGTAGTAATTTAGACAATTTAACTGATGGTTGCATAATTTTTTTAGGGAACAACTCATGTACCATAGCAATCTGTACCAGGTGCTTATCAATATATTACTACTGTTGTGTAGCATGTATTTTGGTGTCACTTGCTTTTGCTATGAATTTTGTTCATTAGCATCATTGATCAGTTTATATTGAGCTTAATAAACATAGTCTATGTACTCCCAGTTAGTGTGTGAACCTTGGTCCTTTGCTAGTCTTTTGAAATGCTTGTCTGACAAAGAACACATGGTTCTATTACATTCATGATAGTTGATAAATTCAATATATATAGAAAATTTAAGAAGGAGTTATTATGGTGCTACTGAAAGCTTGTGTTTTGTATTTGCAAAATATTGCAAATATAGCAAACATTTATGTATTTGCAGTTCTGGAGCTGAAAGCTTATGTGTTTTGTTACAGAGGCATAAATTTCTGGTTATAGTATTGCTAGTAATATGTTGCTGTTATCTTGCTTCATAGGTTTTTTTGTTGCACTACTGCTTTCAGCACCTGTTTTTGTTCTGCTCCAGACATAAGTTGGTAGTTAATTTTGTTGTGATCTAGCTTAATATTAATATGTGTGATACATCAATCTGCTTGATAGGCTTATCTTTTTTGTTGCACTAATGCTTTTAGTAGATGTTTTGTTTTGATCCACACATATGGTTTGTAGATAATGCTGCTATGACCTAAATTAATACATGTGACATATCAATTGTTCGATTATAATTTTTAAGTGCTCAATTAAAAAGAAATTGTCCTGAGTTTCCCATCATGTAATATGTGGCACATATAGTCGGATTTGACAGAGAAATTATTGTATGTATTATTTCATTTCACATTTTTCTACAGGAGTCAGACGGTGTCTGTAGTGACGTGGCGGATAGGGACCGCAAGGGCCGTGCTATGTTGAAGAAGCTCAAGGCTGGTGACTGATGTCTGCAAGTGCACAGATCGTTTATAGCTAGTTTCGAAGTATAGATATTGATCCCACAGGGAGCCCAAAGGTAAGTGTTTATGAGTGAAATCTCTATCACACCCAAAGTTGTCACAGGCCTTCGAGTGAATTGACTGCAAGTGTAAAAATGAGAATGGAATTTGGATTAAACTAGTTGTATTTAAATAAAACTAAAATGTAAACTTTAGAAATAAAAAGCATAAAAGTAAAAATGATTCGGTTGTTCGTTGTTTTTTGCAGATGGCAAAAGAGGCGCGTGGAGATACAGTTCATGGTGATAGAGACTATGCCAGGTGGACGAATGTTAAGTGTAACAATTATAACTTTATAAGTATATGTGTAGGCGAGCAACCCATAATTAGCCAGAACTCCTCTTGGTAGATTTTGTCCCAACTTCAATAATCCTACTAGTCTGTTACCAAAACCATGGTCAGACACTAGACGATTAAGACCCTTCAGGTTGCTTAGCAATTAAGCTCCTTGGATCGGACTAATGCAATAAACACGGTAGTTCCTCGTTATCCCTGAGTCTACTAGTTTTCCATTGATATCCCCGTGTCACTCGGGGGCCGCCGTCTGCTAGGGAACAAGATCCTATCTATGTAGAACAAATCATCATGTTGGTTGGGCCCTTAATTGGACAACAAGCATTAGGCATCCCATAGATAGTTAAGCACACATAATATAGTAATTAAAATCAATCACAAACTAATGGAAAATATATGGAGGCACATCACACCAATCCCTTACATCTCCCACGCCCAAGGAACTTACTCACAAATGAGAGAAGAAAGCATCATCGATATAATTAAATAAAGGGAGTTCTTCTTGATATTACCATGGAGATCCACAATAAGAATAGAAAAGTAACCCAACAAAATTCAAGATAGGAAGAAACAATCTCAAACCCTAGTCTTGCAAGGTGAAGATCTCTCTCTCTCTCTCTCAAGTACAAGTAATGGCTATGGGGGTGTGTTGGCTAGGAGGTCGAAGATCGCGGAGCAAGATGAAGAACGTCTTCCCCTTCTTCTCCGGATCTCTTCTTTCTCCTTTATGGATGGGATGGCGGCTAATGTGTTGTGTTTTCGTTCCTGGCCTCTTCATGGAAGTTGTCCCTTTTGACAAGACGGAGGCGGCGGCAACTATACGGCCGAAAAATGTTCCCATCGTATAGTTGATCGTTAAAGCCTCTATATGCTTCCCTCGATTGCTTCCAAAGAGAGACTTTCTTGTTTTCACCTGAATATTGTGTTTCTCTATTTAAAACCTTCTGTTGATGTTCAGAACCTGAAACACACATTAAAATCCAAGTTTTCTTTGCTACTGAATTATTAGAGTTAGGTAAATCTAGAAAACAATCAAATCCAGGAGAAAACCATCAATAAAAACCATCAAAAATGTGTCGATTCTCACAACTATCAACTCCCCCAAGCTTAGATGTTGCTCGCCCTCGAGTGACAAGGAAATAAGGAAGAATAGCGGGGATTTGAGACTGAAATAAAAGAACTTACAACCTTGAATTGGTGTCAAATTCTTTTCTTCACAATCCCTGCAATCTTAAACATGATCATACAAGTATTCACAAGATTGCACTGAGTCGACTTCCTAACAACGTATATCTTGCTAGCAAATAAATCATATGCCCGAGCAAGTGTCAAAAGTTTAGCTAGGAAAGTTAGACAAATTCTTTTGGTGTCTCTCGCTATTGAGAGATGAAAAATTTTTGCTCTTGTTTCTTTAATCAATTAAGAGTACTCAAGTTGGCACCAAAACATTCAATTTAAGAACAACTCATCTATTCCCATGTCAAAATTTCAAGACTCTCAAAGCACCTTTTTCCTTTCCTTGCTTTTCAAAACTTTAACTCTTTCATAGAGAAATCATGCCACTGTTTTTAACATGTTAATTGGGACTGTGTTGTGCACTCGTGACCATGCCAATAAATAATTGTTGAGCAATAATGGGTCAGAGGAGTACCACAACTTCACTTGGAATGTGAAACCATGAGGGGACTAAAATTTTACCCGTCATAGCATTGCTTCTACAGACATTTACATAACTCAATAGCCGAAATCAAGTGGTTTCCCACATTTTGATCGTTCATTAGCCAGCGGAGTTAATAGTTCCCCATGGAGCACGACAGTGTTGTAATGACATGCGTAAAGCAATATCTTATGGTAATTATTAGAAAAATTAGTGGCATAATCTCTACTACTTCGAAGCATCCATTTATCAAACAATTTCATTCAAGTGTACTATCGAGTCTACTTATATTAAGCTCAAATGGGATGGAGTAGTTATAAAATCAAATTCTTTGGGCTAAACATGGACTCAAGTCATCTTTTGGATTCTTTTTCTTGTTGTAAAAATGTATGAAATATTTATAACCAAGTTCATTGCTCATTGTTTCAAAGCTAAAAAGGAGACACTAGCAAAGGAATAGAATTTATAGGATAACAAGCTAAGTGGGGAGTGACTCCAGTATAAGAGAGTAAATAATTGTAGGATCAATTTAAGGTTGCAGAAAAGGTGATGAAAGGAATGTGATACCTCCTCTTGCTTGCTTCGTTCATGTATTTGAGTTGAGCCCCCTCTATATTTCCATATTGCCAAGTCACCTGAAATTGAGAAATCTCCGAGAGGAACAAAGAAATGAACTTGCAATAAAAGTTACAACTAATTTTTTATATTTTTGGTTTAGGAATGCAAACTTAAAGTAAACATGCAATTTTGAAGAAATAAAATAAATGAAAAGAAGAAATAAAAATATGAATGCAAGGTTTGGAGGTTTTCAAACCTCCCCCAAGCTTAGGCTATTGCCAGGCTCAGTTGTTGCCATCATTCGGCGGCTGGTGCGGATACTGCTGGTAGTAGTTGGGGAAGTTGGTCATGAAGTGACTAAAGTTTTGAGTTAAGGAACTCACATCTTCATTCACCCTTGTAGAGTGTGGTCAATCTCCCCTGTGGTCATCATAGAAGGAGGCAAGGAACTTATAGGTAAGCTCGGTGTAGGTGTCGTGGCTTGTGTAGCCGAGTACTGTTAGCCCAACCTTGTTACACATGAGGTCGAAGTCCGCCTTCAACCCCGCTGTGGTGAGAAAGTTATGGTCGTCCCAACATGTTGGCAGCACCCTCCTTGATGAAATTGTGGCCAACTTGGGATTGAGCTCGGTCCTTTTCCCCAAGCTCTCACCACGTTGGCGCTTGCTCTTGTGAAAAATATTACCGATTTTTTTCATCTTGATGCACTGAAAAATTTCACCATAAAACCTTAGGCATATAGTTTCTACATGATATACGAAAGATTCTACGTGGAAAAATTTAATCCTAACGTGAGAAATTAAGACGAAAAGCTAAATAAGCTTGAGTTCATCCACTAGATCAATGTGAGAGTTTCAACCATGGAAATCTGAAAATAAAGCATGGATAGGAAGAGAAACATACCGATCTATTGATTCCCCCACTCAAACGAACAAAATCCGCGAAGAATCAAGAGTTCTAGGTGGGTTTTGAGAGGTTTGGAGAGAGAATATGAGAGAAACAGTGAGGAGGGAGAATAAACCTAGCTGCCCCGGCGCAATTTTGTGGTAGCGCTAAACTATACAGCCACAACTATACGAGCGGGATATGTTGTTCCCGCCGTATAGTTTCGGCGGTGCCGCCAATTAGGGTTTCTTTATGCAGAACACAGCTATACGGACACAATAATACAGCCGATCATATTGATCCTGCCGTATAGTTGGTTGTTAAACCGTCTATACCCTCGAGATAAATTTTCTAAAACAGCCATCGATACCTATACTGCCGGAACTATACGACCGGAATTTTTATTCCTGCCGTATAGTTGGTCGTTAATCCGTCAGTACATTTGAGAAGAAATTGCACGAAGGCGTCAATATCTATATGACTGGAGCTATACGGCCAGAATTTTTATTCCTGCCATATAGTTGGTCGTTAAATTCTTTGTTCCTTCGAAAGAAAAATTGTTGATGGCAAAGATATCTATACGGCCAGAATTTTTTTATTCCCGTCGTATAGTTGGTCGTTAAACCACTAGTAGTCATCAAAAAAGTTCTATTTCTTCGAGAATACCTTCTTATCCCGAAACTTAGCGAAACACCTTGTTTTTTACAGAAAAATGATAGTAGAAACTGTCGACCAAAATTAGCATATGAAGAGTAGAATTTTAGTATAACCTAATTTCTTCTCCTTAACTGGAGATTTACTTTTTGGTCTGAACTAAATGGTGGAGCTAGTCTTTGTAGGTAAAGCTCAAACTTAATTTTTATACTTATGCTACACTCATTCAATCGATATTTCTACTGCTTTTTGATAGCTGCATCTTCACGGGCGCGCTTTCGCAAGAATGTCTGTGAAAAAGTTGTAGGAATGCGATGAACTTTTTATTCTTTAATTTAATTTATTGACGTGATGGGTTGACTCCTATTAAGCCTTTTATTAAGAAATGGTTGAATAACTCAACCCCTTCTCTATTCTCGAATTCTTACCTTGGGTTGCACCTTATCGGAGGCACTTACCACATGAACTCATTTTGCCTATGGAATATATCTTTCTCCTGCTTCTTGCTTCTTTGGAAAATACCGGATGATCTTAGCATCATAAACATTGAAGATTATTTTTCCCTCGGCACAATCAACTGATGCTCCTGCAGTACTAAGGAAAGGTCTTCCAAGTATTATGGATAATTTTTCATCTTCTGGCATCTCAAGAATAATAAAATCAGTGGGAATAACATGCTCATCTATTCTAAGTAGAACATCCTCAATCATACCAATGGGTTGTTTAGTGGACTTGTCAGCCATCTGTAAAGTGATAGTAGTAGGGGAATACTCCCCTAATCCTAACCTTTTATAGAGGGAATATGTCATTACACTAACTCTTGCACCTAAATCACACAAGGCATTTTGAATATCAGTTTTTCCAATTGAGCATGAAATAGTTGGTATTCTGGGGTCTCCTGATTTAGACAATAGCTTCCCATTAGCAGGATAACTAGTCACCATGGCAACGGTTTCAGTTGTTTCTTTATTTCTACTAATAATATCACAAAGGAACTTAGAATAGGTAGGAACTTTGATTGCATCCGCAAATGAAATTTCTAGACGAAGGTCACCAAGTGCCTTTGTAAAAGAATCATAGATTACCTGATCTAGTGCTTTCTTTTTTCGATCTGGATAAGTAAGCTTTTGCTCAACTTTATTATTCTTGTCTTTTACCTTTTGTGGGGGCTCAGGCTCTTTTGTTGCTTTCTTTTGTTATTGCTTATCGCTTTTCTTCTTTTCTACTAGAACAACTTCATCTTCATTGCTTATCTATTTTTCTTCTCTTGGATCAACCGTCCTTGCATCAGCATCATAACGGTCATCCTTTGCATCATCTTGGTCCTCCTTGGTTTGATCTTGTGTTTCTTGAGCAGTTTCATCTTGAGGATCCACCAGTGTATCATCTTCTTGGATTGCTTTGAGTAAGGCTTTTTCCTTTTGCTCTTTTTCAGCTTCATATTCTGGTGGTCCTAATGGTCCTGCAATAACTGCACCTCTTCTTGTAACAACATTAGTAGAAATAGGAATATCTATATCATCTCGAAGAAAATTTTGATAACCAGATGCTATTTGTTCACACTGGGTTTCAATCATACTAAGATACTTGTGAAATAATTTTATTTCTTGGATAATCTCATCATAATTTTCTGTGAGTTCTGCCAAAATATTTTTATTTTTTTGAAAGTGCTTATGCAGGTTATTATGAGATTTTGCTTGTCGATGTTTTAATTCTTGAAAAAAATTCCTAGTTTCACCTTCTTTAGTTAAAACTTGTAAAAATTCTACTTTGTTTTCCTTAACAAAATCAGAAGGTATACCTTTTTCTTTCATTGTTTTGCATACTTTAGGCATAAGATCAGGAGTTATCCGAAGTATCCCTTTTTGTAGCTTAGTGCCGAAATCAGGATTATATAAAGAATCATTCTTAGACCTAGTAGACATCAATTCCAAACATTCTTTAATAGTTAAACTATTTATCGATCCTCCTGCTGAGAAGTTAAGCAACTCTCTACATTGAGTATTAAGACCGTGGTAAAATAAATGGCAAATAGTTGATTCAGAATAGCCATGATTAGGAATACTATTGATCATTCCAAAGAATCTTCCTAGGCTTGTGGGTAGTTTTCTCCCACGTTCTGACTAAAGTTGCCTATATTCTTTCTTATTTCAATTACCTTTTTAAAAGGATTAAACCTGTTTATGAATTTAACAATGCAGTTTTCCCAACATTTAATGTAATGGCGAGGGAGAGAATATAACAATCTAGAGCCTTACCTTTAAGAGTCCAACAAAATAATTTTAGACGAGAGAAGTCTCTTGGCAAACCTTTTGGTCCAAGTGATGTTATCACATCGTTAAACTATCTAAGATGTCTTCATGGGTCTTCATCTTCCCTTCCAATGAAAGCTTATTCCTGCAAAATTTTAATATTTCCACCATCAAATCAATATTCTCTAACTCCAGAATTAGGGAATTCTATTGGTTGTTTAAGAAATTCAGAACTTGGAGCATTATATTCTCTGAGAGTTTTCTCAGGTTTCTTGGGTGTTGTCCTGTAAATAGACATGATTTCCATAATATCACTCAGGTTTTCAACTTCAAGTTTATTCGATCTTAAAAGTTTTTCAATAATTTCCTCGTGCCTCTGAGCAAGCACGTGCTCAATATAATTTGGTAAATAGGTCCTACCAGAGCGTGTAGACCCTTTGTCTCCTAGGGAGAACATTTTGTTGTAGTAACACCTGAAATGTCAAGAGACAAACACTTAGCGCTTAGTTCCCCGGCAACGGCGCTAGAAAATAGCTTGATGTTTGCAAGTGCACAGATCACTTGTAGCTAGTTTCAAAGTATAGATATCGATCCCACAGGGAGCCCAAAGGTAAGTGTTTATGAGTGAAGTCTCTGTCACACCCAAAGTTGTCACAGGTCTTCGAGTGAATTGACTACAAGTGTAAAAATGAGAATGGAATTTGGATTAAACTAGTTGTATTTAAATAAAACTAAAATGTAAACTTCAGAAATAAAAGGCATAAAAGGAAAGAACGGTTCGGTTTTTTGTTGTTTTCTGTAGATGGTGAAAGAGGCACGGGGAGATACAGTTCATGGTGATAGAGACTGTGCTAGGTGGACGAATGTTAAGTTTAACAATTATAATCTTATAAGTATATGTGTAGGTGAGCAACCCATAATTAGCCGAACTCCTCTTGGTAGATTTTGTCCCAACTTTAATAATCCTACTAGTCTGTTACCAAAACCATGGTCAGACACTAGACGATTGAGACCCTTCAGGTTGCTTAGCAATCAAGCTCCTTGGATCAGACTAATGCAATAAGCACAGTGGTTCCTCGTTATCCTCAAGTCTACTAGTTCACTCGGGGGTCGCCGATCTGCTAGTGAACAAGATCCTATCTATGTAGCATGTTGTCTGGGCCCTTAATTAGACAACAAGCATTATGCATCCCACAGATATTCAAGCACACATAATATAGTAATTAAAATAAATCACAAACTAATGGAAAATATATGGAGGCACATCACATCTCACCAATCCCTTACATCTCCCATACCCAAGGAACTTACTCACACATGAGAGAAGAAAGCATCATCTATATAATTAAATAAATGGAGTTATTCTTGATATTACCATGGAGATCCACAATAAGAATAGAAAAGTAACCCAACACAATTCAAGATAGGAAGAAACAATTTCAAACCCTAGTCTTGCAAGGTGAAGATCTCTCTCTCTCAAGTAAAAGTAATGGCTATGGGGGTGTGTTGGCTAGGAGGTCGAAGATCGTGGAGCGAGATGAAGAACATCTTCCCCTTCTTCTCCAGATCTATTCTTTCTCCTTTCTAGATGGGATGGCGGCTGATGTGTTGTGTTTTTGTTCCTGGCCTCTTCATGGAAGTTGTCCCTTTTGACAAGACAGAGGCGGCGGCAGACATACGGCTGGAAAAATGTTCCCGTTGTATAGTTGCTCGTTATAGCCTCTGTATGCTTCCCTCGATTGCTTCCAAAGAGAGACTTGCTTGTTTTCGCTTGAATATTGTGTTTCTCTAGTTAAAACCTTCTATTGACGTTCATAACCTGAAACACACATTAAAAACCAAGTTTTCTTTGCTACCGAAGTATTAGTGTTAGGTAAATCTAGAAAACGATCAAATCTGGGAGAAAACCATCAATAAAAACCATAAAAAATGTGTCAAATCTCACAGCTATCAGTGACATCCCCTATTTTCTTGGACCAGAGGAGTACAAGTTCCCGTGGTGCTTTTGGAAGGAGATGCCAAAGGATCACCTAGGCATGCTGCAGGATGCTAACTACTATGGAGCTGGCAGCCAGAAGCATCCGGCACACCTGAAGGCCAAACATGCCGCTTATGGTGTGTTCCTGCTGAAGCACCTTCCCCAGCTGTAGAGGAAGTTGGATGATGTTTCATGAAGTAGATTGTGTGTCTCTGTGTCGGTATGGTTGTGTTAAGTTTGGACTATCCCTATCTATGTTGTGTTGAACTTGAACCTAATGTGTGCCTCTGGTTGAACTCTAATGGCTTAGTGTTTGAACAATCAAGTGTTTATGTCTAAGAAAATTTTGTGAAGCCATGCAGTCATCTTGGGCCTCCTGCTCACGGAGACATGCGATGGCACTAAGGTCATTTCCCCATTAAGGTGAAGGTGAAGACACGAGTTTAAACTTTCACTCCTCTGGTTGCTTTTCATACCTAGCCAGAACCCTTCTAAAAGATACGCGGTGGCCCATAATCTCTTCTTCGTATACATCCTCTTAAGCCAATTTTTAGTTTTGGGTGACATCCACTTCCTAACAAAAGAGTGCCATCGTTGCTCGAATACTTGCTCCGAGGTGGTGTAATAATTTAGAGTCCTAAACTCGTCTAGTGACTTGTTAGGTAGGATCATATCCATATTCTTTTGAATGTGGAAGCTGCAAATATGTTGGCATACATCAGTAAATACTTAATCCACAACATTGCTCATCGTGGCATCCGCATTCGTGATTACTGCCTTTGGCTTCTGCTGGCACATTGCTTTCAGGAAACTCTAGAGCAGCTAGACATATTTTTCTTCGGTCTCGTTTGATAGGATGGCACACCCAAACACCATTGTTTTACGGTGATTATTCCAACCGACAAAAGGAACAAATGGCATTCTATACTTATTCATCTTGTATGTGCTGTCAAACACAACAACATCGTCATAGTCCTGGTAGTCCCAACGTGATTGAGAATCGCACCAGAACAAGTGGTGCAGGTGGCCTTGATCATCTAGCTTTGCTAATCAAGGATCGCATGATGAGATGCTTCCTAACCCCTATGTTTCCGAGTGATAATATCTTAGCTCTTTGGGATTCGTTGATCTTCCTGTGGGACCAAAGAAATGGGACTTCATCCGGTCTTGCTAACACATGATTGTGAGTGTCATTGATGAGTCCAAAATTGATGCATATTTAAGTATATAAATTATTTATATTGTCACTCCTTACATGCTACATCTATCTATAACTATGCCTATTATGTATGATTACTAGTTCTCATTCATTTTCACATGGGCTTTGCACAACTAGTAGTTTTATTAGTATTTGATTACCCTTTTCGTGTCTTTTATTTGTGTATAGGTGCTATGGAGAATCATGGATAAAAGGAGCAAAGAAGATTCAATATGGAGGAGTTGCAGGCATCAGACTTAGCCATTTGAGGGAAGGAAGAATTGAGTTTTTCTATCAACTCCAAATGAATATGCAAGGCCATGGTGTTGTAGCCCTTATCCATATGAATCCAACGAGCCAAAGAACACATCCATCGGAGTCCGTATGAAAAAATGGCAGCCAAAATACTACGGAGTACCGAAGGGATAACGACCACTGGTACGGGCGGAGCCCGGCCGTACCGCCCTTCGACAGCTTCGTTTCATCAAACGGAACAACATTTGTGAAGACCCAATGGGCATGTTCAGCCCTAGCTCCGTCAGTTCGCGAAACCGACCTCCAGATGCCTATTTAAAGAGGGAAAACCCTAGATGAAAGGAGAGAGTCCACACACGTCATAGGGGCGGAGCCCTGCCGCTCCGCCGCCTCCATAGCCGCCGCCCACAAGATCTACATCACCATAGCCCTCAAGGGAGAGAGTACACTTGCATCTTCAAGGGCTACGCATCGATCTTCATTGCCATCTTCGTCAACATCGTCTTCACATCAATCCCCTTTGTTTACTTTGTTGTAGTCCAATCTCTATTGTGGATTTGCACTTGTATTCAATTGATTCTTCATATTGCATCCATACAATTGTCATGATGTTGATCCCCTTCATGTATGAGTAGTTTCCTTGTTCTTGTGGAGAGATGGTGAAACCCTAGTATTATTATGCATTGAAATAAATATGATCTATTACTTGTGTATAAAGATCCATTGATCTATGAATTGTGTTTGATCTCCCTCTTTAGATGGTATGTGTAGTCGGCCACATATCATTTTCCCTTGGGACTAAAGGGAGGGAGAAATCCTTTGGACGTGTCTTGGAAGCGTGCCCGTAATTCCCCGTGACAGATTGGCGCCGGCTCATAACCTACATGGTCAAAGGAGGATTTACGAGGGACTCCCTAAGCTAATTACGATATCCACAGGGAAACCCTTAATTGCGGTGGTTTGTATGGGTGACTGCTCTCAAACATCGCAGTGGTTATTTAGAGTTGACGTCACTCTTGGCTCAACAAAGTGGCTTCCTACGAGCATTGTAGTGAACATCTTATTATGGAGCACTCTCCACACTTGTTATTAAATAAGGAATAGGTTATTCTAATCATTCATAATTATTTCATGCTAGTGGTGAATCCTACACTCCTTGAGAACCCCTCAATCATATTACACAACACTTCGTAGATACTTTCTTGCTTTAGTTTACTTTTGTTATTTACTTTGTTCTTGTTTACTTTGGCACTTAATCAAACACACTCTTTACACATCCTTTACTTGGAATTAAAGATAACTTAAACGTACTCTCTAGTTAATTGTAATGAGGGGAATAAAGACCTTTACCAATAGCTCTGTGTGGGTTCAATATCTTTACTTCGAAACTGGCTACAATTGGTCTATACACTTACAGTCATCAAGCTATTTTCTAGCGTCGTTGCCGGGGAGCTAAGCGCTTTTGGTCTTTGTCTTTAGTTGCTAATTTATTGTTGCTGTACTAAAAGTTATTAACGAGTTTCAAGTTATTTATGTTTATTACTTTTTACTACTTTTACTTATTTGAAAAGAACAAAAAAATTATAGAACCAAAAACCCATAAAAATTTATAAAACAAAAAGTATAAAAACATTTGCTACTAATCATGTCTTTCGAGATTGTTATGTTTGAATAGATGAGTTCGCAATACAAGAGAAGAAAGTTGGAACTTTTAGATATTATATGACGAGGGAAAAGGTATTAGAATAATGGGTGAGTTGGTTGAAAGTATATTCATCCAAATTATGTACCTCGTACAATTTCACTTGTGAATGCTGCGGTTCCAAAGATCATTTTATTTATAAATGTAAGAATAATACCTTTGATATCAAATTAGCGCTTTATAATGGGAATTGCGAATTCTTTGCTAATGTAGAGGTTTATGAGAGAGTACTTTTTACCAGTTGTTGTGAGTTTCTAGCTCGCATGAGTGATATAAAAAGAGAAGATGAAGTACTCGATAATATCTATGGAATAGTATACCTTATATACTCTTATTGTATTGATAACTTTTGTGATAATGCATTAGTGATTGCTCACAAGCGGATTGCTGCGGAAGAGACTAACCTTTTGCAGGACTCACGGAAGAAAGAAGAAGAGGATATACACCATAGAGAAGATACTACTACAGCTGGTATGGGTTTGTTTAACTTGTATGACCTGCTAGACGGTTGTGCAAAATCATTTTGTAATTCATATCTTGAGCTTTGTGATAAATGTATGGCAGTTGGCCACCTTAGTTTTCAATATTCCATTACTCTTGAAGAATTCCTAGTATCTTACACTAGAGTTGAAGTCTTAGAGTATTTTGTTTATAAAGGTGTCCATGATCCACTCTCAAAAGATTTAATTATGAGAAAGAGTAGTGATAGTATGCTTCTTATGCAACTTCCCAACTTGTTACCAAATTTACAATCTTATTGCCAAGAACATCTTAGTGATAATCCACTTGTGGTAGAGAGTAAGGCATGGTCTAAAACCGTAGTGCCCAAAGATAACCATTTGCATGAACCAAAAGATAAAGAGGAGGAACAATAAAAAGGTGAGGTTGACAAAGATTGGAACATTATAAATACTACATTTGTTTATGATGCCTCTCTCTCTAGTAATGATTCTTATAATGCTAAAACTGATTGTAATTTATCTGCGGAGGCCTTGTGCCTAGACACTCATGAGGAGAGCATTACTAATGATGAGCTAGAGATATAACCTTGTTATGAATCTTTCGATGCTAATATGCAGGGACCTAATTTACTCCTTGTTGCAAAGAAAGAATATTATGAAGTGTTCCCCTACAATGGTAACCAAGATAAAAGTTCAATAGTTATATTTCAACCTATAATGCTCTCGTTGCAGCTACATAAGGAGGCATGCTCACCATGCTTGGTGCATACATTCTCACTTGTAAGCGAGAACTTATTTATATATATGATGTCGATGCACCGCAAGAGGGTACGACTTCGATCACACTCTACTATGAGATGCTCCAACCCTTTGCTATAGGTAAGTACAATCACACCTTGAATTAATATCCCCTGGGATCTAGGTGGA
Source organism: Avena insularis (assembly GCA_023614405.1). Taxonomy (NCBI): domain Eukaryota; kingdom Viridiplantae; phylum Streptophyta; class Magnoliopsida; order Poales; family Poaceae; genus Avena; species Avena insularis. Next base: position 40,943,888 of record CM042684.1, on the reverse strand, counting down.
TGATTTAATGGAGCCTCTAAGCCTGGCTATATGGCTTTAAAGAAAGCACTTCCCTGGAGGCAACCCGGAAGTTTTTAGGTGTCTTTCTTAATTTTGTGTCTTTAGTTTAGTTGCATTCATGTTGCATTGATACTTGTATATATGCATGATTTACTACTAAAGTTGGCTTGGAACTGTTTTCGACTGAAGCTCACGGTGAGCTTAACGAGCAGCAGTACGGGCAGACATGTTCGTACCGCGCGCCCGTACCACTCATGTGACAATTCGGAAGAAGTAGGAAATTCTCCAGGAAGTTGACATCATGCTTAACGAGCATTGGTATGGTCGGACGCGTTCGTACCGTACGCCCGTACCGACCTCGTTATCAGGCAAATAAAACAGGAAGAGGACACTGAAGTTTTAACGACCACCCGTACGGGTGCACCGCACCCGTACCACCCGGTCGTACCAACTTCGTCGGGAGCCTTAAAAAGAGAGAGAGAGAGAGAGAGAGAGAGAGAGAGAGAGAGAGAGAGAGAGAAGACAAGGTGTAGTACGGGCGGAGCCCGTCCGTACCACGCGCCCGTACCAAGGAGCAGCATCGCGTGGTAAGGGCAGGGACGAGTACAAAAAAAGATTATAGCCCCTCCAATATTTTTATTTTGACAATTTCAGGTCAGTGGGTTACCTTCTACATATCCCTTTATACTTCATTTTATTTTACCTACCTTCGAAACTTCCTAGCCTATAATTCTCTGTAGTGTTTCGTGTTTCTTTTATTTTCTTCTCATGGTTGGGTGAACAAACTCCGTTCGTACAACGAATCGTTTCCTTTTACTTTGTTTATTATTTTCACAGGGACTTGAACCTTGTGTGATGACGTGAATGGTTTGTGTCAACCGTGTAAATACTTGCACAAGCCACTTGGTTGTTTCAACTCAACCCTTCAACAAGGAAGTATTCGTTAAACCAAATGTCCATGTCCATCAAAAGTGAGGTTATTCGTACCTAAACGGTAAAGTGTGTCACCCTTTATTTGTTCAAGCTTGGGGAGGTAACCACTTCTCATACTCTCTTTTGATAACTCTATTTTATCGTTTCTTATGATAATCTATTCAAGTTTGGTTCTTACAAAAGTTCTACCTTGGGGAAGTTACTTCTGTATTTGTAGAGTCTTGTGCAATGTTCTTGTTTGATGAAACTATTTATGCAATCACGTATCCACTATTTTTGAATGCTTGCTTAGGTAAGTTGTGTTTCATGTTTGTATAATGGATGCACTTGATTTTGTTGGGATTCATAAGAGTTGAGTTAGAGCTTGATGTACGTTGTTAATATCTTTATTCGGCTTGAGAAGAATATTGTGATCCTCTAAAAATGCATTGTCATAATTTCTACACGTAAAACCTTTGTCTCCCACTTTTTAAGTTTGAATTGTTTATCTTAGATTGGTTGATTTGTGAAGATTCCGTGCTTGTGGGAGTAATTCAAAATAGTTAGAGTAAAGCTTTTTATTGGTATGATGATTAGTTGTGGAAACTTTTTCTCTAGTTCTTTTAGCTAACTGAGTCTTGCCTTGGAAATAATATTGCCAAACAAGTACAACAAGAAAAAGTCTGAAATTTATGACTTGTTTGATAAATTATTGTCTTGAGAGTATACCCTTTGATGATACTTAACCCCATAGATATTTTGATAGTCTTGACGACGCTCATGAAAGGAATTGTTTGATTGAAATAAAGTCTAGTGGTAATTGTGATGCATGCCAAAGCTAACCTTGTGGATCAAACCAAGGTACTAGATCAAAAAAGGGAGAAATAATTGAGACAACTTTATTCTATGTCTCTAATGCACACTTTTGGGATGCCAACAACTCCGCTAGCTTTTGAAAGATCTATGGTATAACCCCGGATTTCGGCTATGAGTTGTTGACATGAGTGGCATATGTGTCCATATATGGGCAAAAGTATTGGTACTCTCAAATGTTGTGCAAACACTTGCAAAATAAATATTTAGCGATCCTTGAAAAAAAAGATATATATGAGGATCCACATAGCAAGTCCTTGGCATGGTCTCATTACTACTTTAGGAATTTTTCTTGGAAAACAATGATTGGATTGGAAGTGTTTTTGATAGACTTGATTTATTGATGTGGATAAGACACTTCATTGTTATACTACTTGGGACATGAAACTCTCTTACTCAATTTTGCTATTAAAACATCCTAGTGTTCCTTGGTAAGCTGAGAGTTAACTAGAAGAATTGGATTGATTGTTGCATTTCTAGTTATTTATACTTACATTAAACTCTACTTTGATTGTCCTGATTTACCTAAGCTTGCATAGTATTCTTGACATCTCTCTAACTTTGATGAGCTTTACAAATGGATGAAGTGTTGAACGCATATGACTGCCAATCATAAGTGAATTCATATTCCCGTTAAAGCCCTTACTATACAAAAGTAAGGAGATACAAAACTTATTAAAAGGCTCAATAAGAGGATCACAAGTTTGTTTTCAAGCTAGATTCACTTTTTGACATGGAGCTTTGAAGTTTTAATTGATCTTTTATGGATTGACATAACTAAGCTTGTGTTGCCTTGTATGAAAATATCCTTTCTTACTTTGAGCTTGCGGGGAAAATAAGGATGTAAAGCATTAATCTTCTACGTATGGTATTATATTTTTGTTTCAATTTTTGCCTCATTTATGTTATCAACTCGTGCCTCATGAACATTATGACCTTGTTCATAAGCCACTTTATTGCTCAGGACGAGCAAGAGTCTAGCTTGGGGAAGTTAATGAGTCCAAAATTTATGCATATTTAAGTATATAAATTATTTATATTGTCACTCATTACATGCTACATCTATCTATAACTATGCCTATTATGTATGATTACTAGTTCTCATTCATTTTCACATGGGCTTTGCACAACTAGTAGTTTTATTAGGATTTTATTACCTTTTTCTTGTCTTTTATTTGTGTGTAGGTTCTATGGAGAATCATGGATAAAAGGAGCAAAGAAGATTCAATATGGAGGAGTTGCAGGCACCAGACTTAGCCATTTGAGAGGAGGAAGAACTAAGTTTCTCCACCAACTCCAAATGAATATCCAAGTCCATGGTGTTGTATCCCTCGTCCATACGAATCCAACGAGCCAAAGAACACCTCAATCAGAGTCTGTATGAAGAAATGGCGGCCAAAATACTACAAAGTATCGCAGGGATAACGACCACTGGTACGGGCGGAGCCCGCCCGTACCGTACGGCCGTAACACCCTCTGACGGCTTTGTTTCAACAAACAGAACAACATTTGTGAAGACCTAATGGGAATATTCGGCCCCTAGCTCCGTTGGTTCACGAAACCGACCTCCAGATGCCTATTTAAAGAGGGGAACCCTAAATGAAAGGAGATAGTCCACACACGCCATAGGGGCGGAGCCCTACCACTTAGCTTCCTCCATAGCCGCCGCCCACAAGATCTACATCACCATAGCCCTCAAGGGAGAGAGAGGACACTTGCACCTTGAAGGGCCACGCATCGATCTTCATCGCCATCTTCATCAACATCGTGTTCACATCAATCCCCTTTGTTTACTTTGTTGTAGTCCAATCTCTATTGTGGATTTGCACTTGTATTCAATTGTACCTTCATATTGCATCCATACAATTGCCATGATGTTGACCCCCTTCATGTATGAGTAGTTGCCTTTTTCTTGAGAGAGATGGTGAAACCCTAGTATTATTATGCATTGAAATAAAGATGATTTATTACTTGTGTACAAAGATCCATTGATCTATGAATTATGTTTGATCTCTCTCTTTAGTTTTTATGTGTATTCGGCCGCATATCATTTTCCCTTGGGACTAAGGGAGGGAGAAATCCTTTGGACATATCTTGGAAGCGTATCCGGAATGCCTCGTGACAGATTGGCACCGGCTCGTAACCTACACGGTCAAAGGAGGATTAAAGAGGGACTCCCTAAGCTAATTACGATATCCGCGGCGGAACCCTTAATTGTGGTGGTTTGTATGGGTGACTGCTCTCAAACATCGCATTGGTTATTTAGAGGTGACCTCACTCTTGGCTCAACACATAATTGTAGTGAACATCTTATTATGGAGCTCTCTCCACACATGTCATTACATAAGGCATAGGTTATTCTAGTCATTCATAATTATTCCATGCTAGTGGTGAATCATACACTTCTTGAGAACCCCTCAATCATATTATACAACACTTTATAGATACTCTCTTACTTTAGTTTACTTTTGTTATTTACTTTATTCTTGTTTACTTTCGCACTTAATCAAACACACTCTTTACACACCCTTTACTTGGAATTAAAGATAACTTACAAGTACTCTCTAGTGAAAAGTAACGAGGGCATAAAGACCTTTACCAATAGCTCTTTGTGGGTTCGATATCTTTACTTCGAAACTAGCTATAATTGGTCTATGCACTTGCAGTCATCAGTCATCAAAACTCTGAATGATCCAAAGACTAGTTTTTTCATCAAACTTCACCACCATACGTGTCTTGCACTTGCACCTAGACTCAGGTCTGAGCCTATGTTTTTGGCCTTACATTGTCGGTAACTTCCTGGCACGTTTCCCTTACCTGCAACATATAAAACGCCTAAGATAAACAACTCCATCATCAAACCGCCTCGCTTGGTGCTTCCTAATATCAAACCCATGATCTTTGGTATATCTGTTGTAGAAAGAATATGATGATGCTTATCTAACAAATGTCATTTCCATTATATTGCAGTACAATTCTTGCTTATCGTCAGGATACCCAGTGTCATTGCTACATTTATTTGAATTTTCAGTCTGACTACCTGGTGCCTCCTGCAAATTCAAAACCTTTCCATTACAACTATAGTTATATGCATGTCAGTTCGTTGATTGCTAAAAAAGGCCGAGAAATAATACCTCACTCGTGTCAATGAACATATCCACATTTGGTGCATCTTAATCATCATCAAAATTACCCATCTCCAAGTCTGATTCACCAAAATAGTCATACTCCATACCGGAGTCATTTACCTGAACAATTTAGCAATATTTAGTAACCTTTATACAATTGTATCATCCGGTGCATGACATATAAAATTTAACACCACTACACATACCTCACTATCGACAAACATGTTCGTTTCTTCATGGTTGTTAAGGCCATTATGAAAATCGTCGTCATAGACAATCTAACCAAATCAAGCCATGAGATATCATATATTATTTAATTTAACATAAAAATATCAAAGAAGAAGCTAATGTGTCCTCACATCAAACTCATCTTCGCTCCAGCCGTCTTCGGGATGCATATTGGCGGAAATGGAATCATCATTACCGACATACCCGCTTTCATCATCGTTCATACTAGATCTAGAGTCCTCCGTCTCCTCTATGATTGTGTCACATTGTTAGAACCACCAATGCTATGTGTGTCTAAGAATTACTAGAGAGGAAGCATGATTATGGGATCAACTTACATAGATCGGAAGATGCAGCCGACGATTTGGATTAGAAACCCTACTGACGAAGATGCCGAGTCGCTGATGCATCTTCTTTCGCGGATCTGCGGCGGCGGACGCGGGGTAGATCGGCGGCGCCGAGGCGAAGCAGATCCGCGAGGTACGAGCAACGAAGTTTTACCAGGCGACTGAGAAGAGAGAGCTTCAGTTCCGCCCAATAATGGTGCATGCATGGACGTGGAAGCGAGATTAGCTTTCTATGTGGGACCTATGTGGGGTCATGCAGTACGGCGCCGTCAGTCCATGTATACTTATACGAGACTATACTGGGTTCGGATATGAGTTCCGCCTGGGCCAGAAAAAAAGGGGCCAACAAAACACGCGGACGAAAATGCTCCTAGCAGTTCGGATTTTCTCGTAATCGAGGGTGCGCACTGAAACACTCCTCTCTAAGATATTGGTCCACAACTCAAACAATCACTCATTTTGCCATTTCACGAATAAGGTGTAGTGTTGTGCATGCATGATCTGTCATCTAGAATCTCCAAGATCCAAATTGATCGCTTCTTTTCTGAATAGGTTACTGTTACACATAAGGAAGTTGATTTCAGGATATTTCGTTTTTAATAATTCATACAGTTATATTAGGATATTAAGTAAATCTAACTGATTTTAAGTAATTTTTTCATGAGCATCCAATACAGGACTGTTGCTGAAATAATGAAATATTATGAACTACCAAGGTTATCAGACAATATCATATGATATGTTTTAGGCACGCCTTTCAGGACGGAGGTTTTGACATTATATTTGCTTTCTCTCGTAACAAATGGTGTCAGATATCTGAAACAGGGTATTCTAAACGATCTGCACAAATGCATAGAGCCCATCAATGTTCTAGTATTTCTTAGCTAAACCAGGTAAATATACTTGTACTTTTCTGGTTTTCTATATTTGAAGTGACATTCCACCCATTGTTGTCAGTCTTCTTTTAGGTTTTGACAAGATGCAAGTATTTACAGGAATACTAGGAGCTACTAATAGTATCAACTGCACGAATCACATATGAAATAATATGGGAGTACAATATGTTATATTACAAAGAAATGAGCCGAGTTGGATACACGACTATGCTTGTAGTGAGTAATACGATCTGACTCATGGGGAAAAAAGGGTATCAGAAGACACATCACTGAATTTATGTAGATATCTGGTCAAAACATACTCAATTATGTGCCTTTACATTGTTGTGTAATGTTCCTTAGATCTCATTCTTCTCTCCTCTGCATTTTCCTCTTCACCCATTAATTTTAACTTTTAACTCGCCTTTGATACCACAAGCTCATCAAAGAGCAAAAGGAGGAACAATCAGCTCATTTCATTTGTAACAGCCTCAAATATCTTCTGTCCATGATTGATACACCTTGAACACTGATACAGCTGGATTCATCCGGGGCGGTGATGAAGCTCACCATGACACCAACTTTGGCAAGGCAATGAAACATGTCAATCATGAGAATGGTGTGTCAGCCTCCAATATATTCTGCATCATATCTCGGTAGCTCGTGCCCCTATTGTTTCGTCTTCTGATAAACTAGTACTCGCTAAATTTTTTTAAATAATACATTTTTTTTATTCATTTTCACAAATAATACGCAAATTTAGCAATTTTCATTTCTGTCCGTCCGTCGTCCGTTCAACGGACGACAGAGCTCCTTCGTTGGTTGCGCGGACGACAGATGGGTTCGTCCTTTGAGCAGACGATACAGGTCGGTCGTCCCTTGAAGAGACGACATGATCTGTCGTCCTTTGAGCAGCCGACGCCCCAGTGCTCCCGCCGCTAAATAATCGTTCGCTCCTCGGCAATCCTTCGCGCCGATTTTTCCCGCCGGTACTCCCCGCCATTTTTTCCCGCCGGTACTCCCCGCAAATTTTTCACGCCAGTAATCCCCGCCCTTTGTTCCCGCCATGACTTCCCGCCCTCTTTTTCCCGCCACGACTTCCCGCCCTTTTTTCCCGCCTATTCGGTTCGGTGCCTCTATAAATCCGGGCAACGGGATGTATCCTTTAACCCAGTTCATCTCTTCCTCCTCTTACTCTCTCATTTCCCTCTCTCCTTTTGCTCTCGCATTTTCCTCCACTCCTCTCCACTATGACCGACGCGTCTCCCTGGCCTGTAGATATGTCCATTGGGCTTTTCTTCATAGCCAGAACTGTTGAGATAGGCGATAAACCAGCCGACTGGGATACGTTGGTATCGAACCATGATGCTCTCGTTATACTTGGTAAGTCACTTCATCGAAGAGGGTGGAAACTGAAGACCCCAAGTCAGGTACGAGCAGAGCTTCTCAGGATCAAGGCAAGGTGGGACAAGCTCACCTTCAAGAGTGAAGCTCGCATGATGGAGGTGGCTAATGCACCTTGGTCCTGGATAGAAGATAGCGAAGATGAGGATGATATCTTCATGCCGCCACCCGTTGGAAGCAAGGCAAGAGCTGAGTGGGACAAGAGGCAGGAGAAGAAGAAAGAGCAGGCCAAGAAGAGTCAAGCTGACATGACGGAGCAAGTTGTGGCACCTAGGGCCTGGATAGAAGAGAGCGAAGATGAGGATGATATCTTCATGCCGCCACCCGTTGGAAGCAAGGCGAGAGCTGAGTGGGACAAGAGGCAGGAGAAGAAGAAAGCGCAGGCCAAGAAGAGCAAGTGCGAGGGATCGTCCAAGGGAAAGGGCGAGGCATCATCGAAGGGAAAGGGAAAGGCATCATGCTAGGGATAGATAGGACTCTTATTTATGTACCGCAAGTTATGTTGAACTATGTTGCAAGTTATGTTGAGTAGTTTGTCGAATAAAATCATGAAATAATAGAATGATGTCTCATACATAGATAGGTAAATGACTGATACATAAGTAGATATCACTGGTGTCGACGACGAGGTGGCGGAGGCCTCGGTGTACTCCATCCATATCTGTGGGGTGGCATCACATCACGGCGAGGTGCAGTTGACCCTTCACCTTGATCCTGTGTATCCTGTGGGGATAGGTGGTGGAGTACACGCTGGCTTGGCCAAACCAGTCTACACCTTTCGTGCTGTGTCTGCTGATCACGGTCGTCAGTACTGTCCCATATAACGGAGTCTCCTGCTAGTGTATAAGAAATTAAGTACCGAACAATGTCTTACTGCATCTAACAATAGTAGGAAGGGACACGCTTACCATGAGGATGAGATTGTGGTCGATAAGCGAAGTCCATGTAGGGGATCTGCTGCTGCTGCCACTGTTCGAAAGTAATCTGGTTCTGCTGCCACTGGTCGATATTAAACTGCGATTGCTGCCACGGGTCAGAAGTAAACTGTGATTGCTGCCACCCCGAGCCTCCAGCCTGGTCTGGAGGTGGTGCTCTCGGCGGCGCCTGCTGTGAGAGTCGTGGACGAGGCCCGTGGCGGAGTGGTGGAGAAATATGCTCCTCGTGCCCTCCCGAGCCTCCGGCATGGTCTGGAGAAGGTGGCTGCTCCATCGAGTGACGCGGTGGGCGCTGCTGCGTGGATCGACGTGGGGCGAGCTCCTCCACCGAGTGACGCGGTGGGCGTTGTGCTTCTCGGTGTTGAACGACGTCTGAGACGCTGGTGCACGTGATGGCCGCGTAGATACGCCGCAGCTTCTCCTCGACCCGCCGAGCAAAGGACTGAGCCTGCTGACGGGGCACAAGAGGAACGTTCGAAAGCGATCGTCCGTACTGAGCCACCTCAGTCTGTAGCTTCCACGTCATATCGGCCTGCATTTGTCTCATAGTTAGGTATGCACTACATAGGCACTCATGTTGATTATGCTCTAAATAAAGTACTTACCGCTGACTGTCTGGACTCCAGTGTTGACTGGCTAGGGTATATCTCATCGTCATGTGCATGTGGAATGGGATGTAGCCGTGTCATTGACATGTACCTCTGTAGGTATCCGTGGAATAGCTCCATATCAAACGGGCCAGCGTGCCACACTTGTGTTGGTGCATTCTGCCACTCGTTGACGTAAATCCCCACCCGTTGGAGCCATTGAGTGGCGGTCTTGCTACTTTTCCGAGAGTACCTGTCATTAGAATTTGTTAGACCATCATTAAAGAACATAGATGAAGTATAAGATGCATTCCTTATGTACATATATTTACTTACGCGTGCACGACATCTGGAAGGGGAACATCCGGACGCGGGGGATCTACCATCTGGCAAAGACCAAACTGTCGCATGACCCTCTGTTGAGACATCTCCTCAACTTGGCAATCAAAGATGATCTTCGATGTAGTCAGCCAGTACTCTCGATCTCTAGTGCACATAATAGATAACCCGCCGGGATATCGTGCGTGTCATGTCTGCAGGGTGTACGGCTCCCAAATCACGACATCCTCTTTCAGTGTGTCGAACTGCTTGCTGAACGATGGATAGCATCTAACAACTTGCTCTCCCGCGAAACGACACTGCATGACAAAATAGTTGTTAGTAACTTTCATATTGTAGTACCAGAAGTGCAATTTATTAAGATATTACACTGACCTTGCGACGGGTCCAGTGAGTGCCAAATGTAGGCAAATCAATTTGCTCTTCGTCGAACAGCAGGTCAGAGTGGTAGACAATTGTTTCATGTTCCTGGTTGCCGACTATTTGGTTGACACTTACATCTGGACGGCCGATAGGGAACCTCTCCCACGACCATAGTTGCAGCAACAATGGGCATCCTAGCAAGGCAGAACTGTCCTTGGTTAACTGGCAAGCATTGCACATACCTTGGTACGTAGCTGCTAAGACAGCTGAACCCCAACTCCACTGTGTGCATTCTTCCTGGCACGTCGCCTCCGCGATCCCTCTAGCAAAATCGCGCACTAATGGTCGACACGTGGTTCTCAGTGAATATCACCTTCCCGAGCAGCCACATAAGGTATGCCTCCAGGCTGCGTGTAATCTGTGGGGCAGTCATCGGAGTGGCCGGGAACCCAAACCTCTGTATCTACATTGGCAAATAGAACAATTTTCAGTACATGATACTTCTCCAACAAAATAGAACAAATAAATGAAATACACCTGATACTGCTCCAACCATCCAAATTTTGGCCCATGATTGTCATGGCCAAAGGCCAGAGCTCCATCACGGATGCCAAAGAATCGTTGGGCCATGTCTTGGGCCCAATTTGCCGGTGGATCCACTGGGCCTATGGGCACGCCAGCCAACGGAAGTCCCAGCAAGTACGAGACGTCCTGAAGGGTAGGAGCCATCTCTCCCCATCGAAAATGGAAAGTGTGAGTCTCGGGCCTCCATCGATCCACCAAGCACGTGAGCAAAGACGAATCGTACTGTAAGCGACTAGTCTGGAATCCAAGTTGTCGCCCTTCTATCTCCTCCATACGAGTGGCCTCAACCAAACGAACGAATGGTAAGAGCCCAGCCCACTTCAATCTACATAAGAAGAAAGCAGAACAGTTTAGTCACATTGGCCCATAAATATCCCAACAGCAAGAGAAATAAATGTCACTTGCCTCTGAAGCCAATCAGGATGTATGCACCAGTTCGAAATGGGAGTGCGAGTCACTAGGTGCTTCAAGGACCCCGGGTTAGCATCCGATGCCACGATCGGTGCTTTCTATCTATGTCAGCATTCAGCAAAGATCTGCACATTAGTTCCACACATATTGCAAATTTAAGACATAGTTCCACACATATTACAAATTTAAGACATAGTTCCACACATATTACAAATTTAAGACATAGTTCCACATATATTACAAATTTAAGACATAGTTCCACACATATTAAAAATTTAAGACATAGTTCCACACATATTACAAATTTAAGACATAGTTCCACACATATTACAAATTTAAGACATAGTTCCACACGTCTAGTTTCTTCCTCTGCCTCTTCTTCCTCGGCTGCCACGTCCACGAGGAGCAGCTCCACCAGTCCCGAAGATGTGGCAACTGGTGTCTATATGACCAAATTGATTACACAGAAAACATTGCCTAGTAGGGCCTCCGGCTTCAGATTCATCCATATCATTACGGATGCGGACACATTGTCGCCTTCCTCTTCCTGTCCTCATCAGTACAGGATCTGGGATGTAAACCCTTTCACCTGGATTTACTTTATTAAAATTTCCCCATGCCCTATATCCCATCATCTACTTTGTCACGTATTGACCACCGCGTCCTTAAGGAAATAAGGAGACACAAAGCGAGATCGCATCCATACCCATCAGCCGCATGCAGCTAGTACATGAGAGCAAGGCGGATGCAACAACTTGGGTTTATTGCACGTGCACTCACACGTTGGCCAGGCTTCGTTGCCTATCCTCACCTCCTGTGTCTTTACCTCTTCTCCTGTTCCAATCCGGTTGGAAAGAGGCGTACCTCGAACCTTCTTTCCTGATTACCGATGGCGATGACATGCATGGACCGAGCCTTCTCCATCTTGGCATCCATGTAATGCATGATCTTTGAACAATACCTCGTGTTTGGGTTGTTCATGATATGCATCTGAGCCATCTGAGTCTCTGAAATACTTCAGAGTTTCGGTGAAAATACACTCCACAATGGCTGTTAATGGTAGAGCCCTACTTCCTCTCAAGACAAAGTTGTAAGTTTCAGCCAGATTTGTAGTCATGACGCCAAACCTAGCACCATGAGTGTCATGCAGCAGAGACCACCTCTCTACAGGCTCGTGTTGTATCCATTTCTGAAATTTTTTAATCCTTCTGCCAGGCCTTCTCCTAGTACCGGGTTGGTCAAATCCTGGCAAGTCACAAAGGGCAATGGGTTCTTCCTCCGGTGGTGCTGTTCCTGTTGTTGCCTGTGCAGCTAACGCCGCTGCATGAGCCGCGACCGCTGCTGCTCTAGCTGCTCTCCTCTGAGTCAAATGTTTTTAGTGAAGTCATCAAGATAGCCACGACACTTGATATACTTGCACTCTTGGTTCTGCTTGCAAAGCTTCTTGAATAGGTTCATAAGAGCTTTGTTCCTGAACTGTGAGAAAAAATTGGCCCCTAGATGCCGCATGCACCAACGACTCTGCATGTCCAGCCATGGAGTTACTTCATCAGGAGTGGGCTGTGTGAGCTTTTTTATCGCGCTTAGTATACCTGGATGCCTATCATGAAGCACGCATACATTCGGTGTATCTCTCACAATTGCTATCTTCAGCTGCCTGAAAAACCATACCCAACTCTCGGTGTTCTCACTCTCCACGAAAGCAAAAGCAAGTGGAACCACTTGATTGTTTCCATCTTGGCCTATGGCAGTCAATATCTGACCCCTATACTTGCCAGTGAGAAATGTACCATCCACACAGATGACTGGTCGACAGTGAGTGAAAGCTTCTATGCATATAGCAAATGAGAAGAACACTCGATGAAGTACCCTCAAATTAGGTTCATGTGGCAATGTAAAGTGTTGGATGTCCACGTAGGTGCCTAGATTCCTAGCCTGTAGTGTCTGGAGCATCCTAACAACACAGTCATACCCGTCTCGAAACGAACCAAACCTTGCCTCCAGTGCCCTTTGCTTAGTCCTCTAAGCCTTCCCGTATGAAATATTGTAGCGGAATCTGACAGAAACTTTGTTAATGATAGCTTTCACCCCCATGGCTTTGCCCTCCACTATCTCTGTGGTACAGTTTAGCCCGGAGGGTTGACGTGAGGTTACGATGGTCCTGAAGGACACTTTCAAGTGTGCATGTGTGCATCACAACATCGGTGACCTTCCAGTTTGTGTCATACCTAGGGACATGGGCATGCACCCTTGCAGGACATCCAGCTTCCTCGCAAACCAATGTCAAATATTGTTGTGATGACACCTTCGTTTTCATGACCCGTTGCATGGACATTGACCACTCAACAATTGCTTCCTGCAGATGTCTCTTGCTAGGATATAATGCACCCAGAGAGATGTTGTTCGCGTGATAATGCCACGCCGAATCATGCCCATCGTTCACAGTCATTGCTGCTGTGTTGTCATTATTCCATGATGCCGGAATAGGTTGACCGATCTCTTCTTGATCAGACTCGCCAGAATCATCAGCCGTATCACTGTTTCCTTCTGAGTCTTCGGCTTCCATTTGATGTTGCAACAAACCATCATATATCTCGTCCTCATCAGCTTCGCCACTGAATATGTCTTCCCCTAATCCTTCACCACCGTCCTCTGATACATAACCATCACCCCCGGTGTGTGCATAGCTACTGTGACCTGATTCATATCCGCCGCCACCCTCTTGGCCCTGACTACTCTGGCTATGATCATAACTACCTCCAGCATGACCGGTCTGACTACTCTGGCCATGATCATAACTACCTCCAGCATGACCGGTCTGACTACTCTGGCCATGATCATAACTACCTCCAGCATGAACGGTCTGACTACTATGGTCATGATCATACCCAGCCTCTTTTACCACAGGTAACACTAAGAGACTGGGGTTAACTTCTCTTTTCTGGCAAGCTTGCACAAATTTGACCCATTTCTGTTGCGCTTCTATTGGCCTTAAATAAAAATTAGGGGTTTGCCTTGACTTAGTCCATAAAGCATGCACACCGACAGTATGGGTAGCCCTAAACGAACACATAACCAATCCTTCAACTGAGTAACGGGCACTATTTCAGGATTCTGAAGCACTTCATCCATAAATCTAAACTCGTTCAAATCAACTCCGTGCTGGTTTATTCTGACGGAACCAGGACCATACAAGAACCTAAACACTACATTATTTGACATGATTTTCGACCTAAAAAATACCAAAAATAGTCAAAAACAGGTACATTGACACATAATACTCTACAAATACCTATGAACATACACACATGACTGCAATAAGCAAGAAATTAGGGTTTACCCTTGAAGCGTCTGAGAATCTGCCGTGCAGCTGCCTCAGGTCAACGGATCAGCACCTCCACCATGCACCTTCCTCAAGTCCCAGCACCAGCCTCCACCATGGCCATTGCTCAACAAGAACACCACCAGATCCCTCCACCAAAACGCCTCAAATCACTACACCAGGCTATTCCATTAGTAGATCGGGACTCTACTAGCTTGCTAATGTGTCAGAGCAGCGAGTTTGGATAGAAATCTAGGCTACAAATCGGTGCAACGGCTGAAAAAATGAGAGCAAGCGAGAGAGGAAGAAGAGCTAGAGAGGAGCTAGCAGACGCGCGAGCTGGAAATGAGAGCAAGCAGACGACGGGCACGGGCGGGCGAGCTAATATAGCTGGGGCGCGTCGTCCCTTCAAAGGACGAAACGGGCGTCGTCCCTTGAACAGCCGACGCGGCTGACCCCTGTCACCCCGACAGCGCGCGTCGTCCGTTGAACCGCCGACGAGGCCGACCCCTGCCACCCGACACGTTGGTCGTCTTTTGAAGAAAAGAAGACAACTTGGTCGTCTTTTCAACAAAAGACGACATGTTGGTCGTCTCCTCAAGCGACGAACGCGCTCTGTCGTCCGTTGAACGGACGACGGATCGACAGATTTGAAATTTGCCAAATTTGCGTATTATTTGTGAAAATGAATAAAAAAATGTATTATTTAAAAAAATTAGCCTAGTACTCCCTCCGTTTAGAAGACGTTTTAGCTTTGTGAAATAAATATATCTAGACATCTTTCAGTGTATAGATTCACTCCGAACCACTCCAAACCTATACACTAAAAAACGTTAGATACATTGCATTCATAAAGCTAAAACGTTTTATATTTCTGAACGGAGGGAGTAGTATCCCCATTAAATCACCATTTATTTCTTTTAGTGTCGTTATGTATCGATTATACAAGAGGGGCCAACGTTTTTTTGTGTGTGTGAAAATTAATTTCAAACATGCAGCTGTGCTTCCTTGAAGCTTCCTTATAGCCCTGTATATAATATAACTCCTGCATTAACAGGGGTCATTCTCACAGTTACAGAAACTGCACGTCTCATGCACAATAATTAGTTCTGTTATACGCCGCAGATGGAATACTCCTTCACGACTACGCAGGAGCTAAAGCCCCTTTCCACACAGTACAGATTCGTGCACGCACTGTAACTTTCTCTTGCTTAAATAAAATAAAGCACTTGTGAGTACTATATATATCACCCAGTTCCATTGAACAACGCAAACCAAAGCGTACTCAGCACTAAGAGCGGCAAGCAATTCAGAAGAGGGCCTGATCAAATACAGCCATCCCGAGGGCTTCGCTCCTTGCCATCCTCGTCTGCCTCTGCTTCTTTAGTTCCGTCCTCGCAACTCGAGTGCTGACCGATGACTTCTCCATGGTCGCAAGGCACGAGTTGGATGGTGCAGATGGTCGCGTGTACAAAAGTGTGTTAAGAGTATGTATACATTTATAGGCTAGAGATAGATTAGGACTCTACATCTTATACTCTAAGTCTCCACCTACCCACAAGGGTCATTGCAATACAACAGAAATATTAGGTTGTTCCACCACTTCCGCATGGTATCAGAGCGATTAGCCTCACGGCGCCGATCCTAGGTTGTTCCACCACTTCCGCATAGCGCCGCCCCCGGGGAGATTAATCTTCTCCTCGGGGACGCGGCACCCGGTCTCTCGATCAAAGATCGGATCGGTTCTTAAATTTAGATATGTTCTTTAGATTAGTTTTGATACAATTTAGAAATTCCAATCTCTAGTGTTTTTAGATTAAGATCGATTTTCTTTTAGCTACAAATAATCCACACACGATCCCTCGGCTCCTGGTGGAAAAGTGGAGCTTCACAGCAAAGCGGTCCACGGCGATCTGATCCAGAACGACGGCGCCGCGCACGTGCAAGCGCAGGCATCTACGTCGATCTCCGACCGGCGGCGTGCCTTTCTTCAGCGTGGCCGCGTGTCCGTCTCACGCGCCACCGCCAAATCTGGGGCTCACGGGCGGGTGAAACAGATCCATCAACGATGTGCCGTTAGCTGCTTTATCAAATTCCATGCAGCCATGCACCAGGCTGTTGGGGCTGCCCTCCGGCAACCCCTTTTCCTCCTCTCACACTCGCACGAACGAAGGCAGAAGACGGAGTGGAGACAACACAGTTTTTCCGGCCGGCGCACGAACACCGCCGTGGACACACCGACACCCTAATATATTTCTTTCTGTTGGCTCAAGAAACGAACGAACTAGATACATGGTGCTTATAAGGACCTGGACTACGCGCCGCTGAGAGCAACAAACTCCAGCCTTATCTCATGCGCACCTACGCACGATCCGCATGAACCGGCCGTCCACCGAGATGATCGCAAGCCACCATCTCCGCTACTGCCTACACACGCACCTAACAACCTGGAACGTACCAAGATCAGAATTATACTAACAAACTCCTCCTAATTCTGAACTAGTGGTCATGCATGGGACAACGCCATACATCGTCGCAGCCACCATCTTCTTCTTTGCGGGCGACACACGCCTGACTTTCCTCTTCTCCGGCGACACACGCCGTCTTCTCCATCCCCGGCGACCTATGCCGGTTCGGCGACACACGCCAAGCACCCTCCAGCGACAAACGCCGGAAGGATGTAGCCAAACTCGAGCACGCACTCGAGCACATCGGCGACATACTCTTCGGCGACGAACGCCGTTTCCCGACCGCTGCGCCACGGCCGCCGTGGCCTCCACGCCGCCGCGCCGTGCCGCGCCTCCGCAGGGTCTGCTCCACCACGCAAGACATCCGCTGCCTTCTCGCCGCACCGCCACGCATTGCCTACGCGGCCTTCATGCTCGTCGCACGTACGACGCCGCCGCCACGGACTCGACCTGACGCACATACGCCGGTCACCATCATCATGGACTCAACCTGACACACACACGCCGTCCTCCTTCACCTCGGGCGACAAACGCTGAGCTCTTTCGCCGGCGACACACGCCAAACGTTCCGGCCGCACTCAGGCACGACCATCCTGGACGCCGCTGCATGTCGTCGCCGTGCCTATGCATCCACCGCACGGATGGCGTCACAATGCGGGCCGCCACCGTGCTCACCGCGGACTCGCCGCGCCATAGCCCCGAGCCGCGAGGCTCTGATACCAAATGTTGGGGCTGCCGGGGCAGCCCCTTTTCCTCCTCTCACACTCGCACGAACAAAGGTAGAAGACGGAGTGGAGACAACACAGTTTTCCCGGCCGGCGCACGAACGCCGCCGTGGGCGCACCGACACCCTAATATATTTCTTTCTGTTGGCTCAAAAAACGAACGAACTAGATACATGGTGCTTATAAGGACCTGGACTACGCGCCGCTGAGAGCAACAAACTCCAGCCTTATCTCATGCGCACCTACGCACGATCCGCATGAACCGGCCGTCCACCGAGCTGATCGCAAGCCACCATCTCCGCTACTGCCTACACACGCACCTAACAGCCTGGAACGTACCAAGATCAGAATTATACTAACACAGGCGACATCGTGCCCTGCCCTGCATTTCATGCATGCACGGGACTCCAAGCACAAGAATACAAGCAAGGTATGCGATGCACCACCAGATCTCCTGTACTTTCAGCTGCGACGTGGAGCCGGTCCGGGCAAAACTGCACCAACTCTGAACCCGAGGACACTAATCCGACATCCACGACAAGCTATGTCTTCTAGATCTTTACCGAGCCGAACATCACAAGATCTGCAGTCCTTCCGTGTGACTACATCGATCCGAACATCTACGTCAAGCTGTACAACTACACCAAGATCTTTATCGAGTTTTACATCGTCAACAAAAATCGTCGCCAAGGTCTACATCACGTGGTCTAAACCGCCGCCGCCGCCACATCTCGGCGTTCTGCTAGGGCGATCACATAATCGCCTCGCTCGCCTGGTCAAAAACCCGCTGCCGCCGCCGATCCTAAGCAATACGCCGCCGCCGCCATAAAAACCTTGTCACCGCCGCTTGCCTTGTGCCCCGGCCACCGCCTCAAAAACCCTACAACCAAAAACCTGCTGCCACAGCAGATCTCTGCCGCCGTCGCACAAAACCCTAAAACCCTACGACACAAACCGCGCAATTTTTTGCGCCTCCGGCGCGGCTATAATGACCACGACAACCTCGACCACGGCTATACCACGACCGGCTACCTCGACATCGGCATCAAGAACAACGTCTACAGCAACTCAAGAACTCCAGTCAGCAGCGTTCGCGTCGTCACTTGCATCCACGCCACTCCCGCTGTGACTGCGGAAGGGAAGAGAGGCACCACAAGGGGACGCAGTCACCGCCCCTAGGTGCCAGTCATGATCATGTCCACGCAGGTGATGATGACAAGGAGGTAAAGACGACGAAAGCGCAAGACTTCAAATCCAGTCGCAAGCGTCCGCTTCACTCCCGCTCCGACTGAGGGGGATGTTAGAGTATGTATACGTGTATAGGCTAGAGATAGACTAGGACTCTACATCTTGTACTCCAAGTCTCCACCTACCCCGTGTAACTCTATATAAACCCCCACAAGGGTCATTGCAATACAACAGAAATATTAGGGATTCAATATTTTCCACAAGGTGCTGCTGATAAGGCACAGAGGTTTGAGATATTCAAGGCCAATGCTCGATTCATCGAGTCGTTCAATGCTGAGGGACACAAGTTCTAGCTAAAAATCAACCAATTTACGGACCTTAGCAATGATGAGTTCAAGACAACCAATACTAACAATGGGTTTATTTCAAACAAGGTGAAGGTTCCTACAGGGTTCATGTATGAAAATTTGAGCATTGATGCACTCCCAGCAACAACAGTGGACTGGAGGACAAAGGGAGCGGTCACTCCCGTCAATGATCAAGGGCAGTGTGGTAAGTACACTTGGGCTACAAGTGAATTAGTTACACATGAATCTTTCACATAAGAATGATGTGTATAATGGCATATGTCACAACAAAATCTTTTGCTGGTTGTTGCTGGGATTTTTCTGCTGTTGCTGCAACATAGGGCATTGTCAAGATAAGTACTGGCAATCTTATCTCGCTCTCAGAGCAAGAACCGGTGGATTGTGATGTCCATGGTGAGGACCAGGGCTGTGAGGGTGGTCTCATGGACGATGCATTCAAGTTCATTATCAAGAATGGAGGCCTCACTAAGGAGTCAAGCTATCCATATTCCGCAGCGGATGGCAAGTGCAAGAGTGGATCTAGCAGTGTTATAACAATTAAGAGCTATGAGGATGTGCCTACCAATGATGTGGGTGCACTCATGAAGGCAGTGGCAAGCCAACTCGTGTCAGTAGCCGTGGACGGAGGCGACATGACATTCTAGTTCTATTCCGGTGGTGTGATGAACGGTTCATGTGGTACCAATTTGGATCATGGGATTGCAGCCATCGGTTATGGAACGACTAGTGATGGTACAAAGTATTGGTTGGTGAAAAATTCTTGGGGCACGACATGAGGTGAGAATGGATTTTTAAGAATGGAAAAGGACATTGCTGACAAGAAGGGCATGTGCGGCCTTGCCATGGAGCCCTCCTACCCCATGGCTTAGTTAGACTATAAAATATCACATATTCACACACATACACATGATTGAATAAATACATGTCTCCTTTTTTAGTCTTGTATACATGTCCATATGTACTATATGCTTGTAAATTGTGTTATGCAAACTCATTATATATGTATGTACACTTTTTATACAACTCATGAGCCATGACTACTACACAACTATGATGAATGCAGTAAGATCGATGAAGACTATTGTAGTAGCTAAAAAGTTCCAAAAAAATAGTACTGTTGGATAGAAGTTTTAAAAAATGTTGTTATCCTGGTATGCATAAGGAATTTCAGGAAAAGCTTGTGCTACCAGAAGCAGTATCCTGAGCAAGATCTGCTGACAATTTCTTAAAAATGTTAGTTCTATGGTGGTTCATAAAGTTATTTGCTTATGTGAAAGGGAAAATGATAGAGGAGAACATGGTTATGCTATCTTAAATCTAAAATAAGAATTATGATATCAAGTATATATACATGCTATACATTATATTTTGTTCATAACGTGTATACAACTAGCTGAATAGCACCATTGTAGAGGGCGGTATGGCATGAAGGACTAGTTATTTAGATGATTCTCTATCCAGAACCAGAAGTCATTTATTCATCTCGTGAGTACTTGTGTTTAAACTGTAGAATCATACTCTCAAGTAAGTTCCAATCTTCTATGTTTAGAACAGAAACGCGTTCGGACGGACAGTTTATTTGATCATTATGATCGAGTCGTCAGCTGATTATTCATAAAACATACTAGTACCCTGATAGAGAAATACCTATCGGGGTATATCCATGAAGTGGAGTCGCCAGCTGGATCGAGCCGACTGAAGCCAAGCCCAGAGCGGGTCGACTCGTCGAATACGGTGACTTACGTATACTAGAACCAAACGCCTCGCCGACTAGAGGTCTAAGATAGCGACTTCAATAAAAAGCTCATTAGCACATTTGTAAACCGTAACTGGCTGCATATATAAAGCCACCAGGGGACCCCTTCGGGGATCTCTCCTACGTCATATTAGATCTAGTCTCTCTCCGCCTACGGCGGCTCCCATATAAACCAATCTATGATCATATACTGGATTGATAGCAGGATGTAGCGATCCTCCACCAAGAGGACGTGAACCTGGGTACATCGTGTGTCAATCTCGCTCCTGGATTCTCCTACATCATCTTGCCCTTTCTTCTATGTAAACTATCATGTAGCATCCGCCGTGCTCAATACCACGACAGTTGGTGCCCACCGTGGGGCAAGCGGTGCTTAGAGGTGATGATCCAGGCGGAATCCTCAAATTTGTTTGCGTGTGATCAAGAAAAAGCTTGTGGCGGCTGATGACTTTCTAATCTGATCTCATGTTTTTGTCTCATTAATTATTTTAGTAATTGATTAATTTGGATCTAATGATTTGCCTCCGTGTTGTTGATATGCAACGTTCCGGATATTAATTCTGAGATGCAAGGTCGGATTGTTCGGATTGAAACATTCCGTTTTGTCCGGCGGGACCCCTCATGCCATGATGGATTCTCTATTCAAATCATGTCTCTTTCATTCAATTATTTATTTGATCTAACCTCGCGAGTGCAGCTGACATATACTTGTATGGCTTGGAGGATTGGGTCATAGGAGCAAAGTTGAATCAGACTATATCTCCATGGTATGTTATGTTAGCAAGGCCCTGCGAGCAGGCGTTTTCGTGTTGTACCTATGGAATTTTCCGGCTGCGACTACTCCAGCGCCTCGACGGCAACTGCTTGGACGCTTCGACGGCAACCGCGACACCACGGACGATAGACATTGTACAAGCTGCACTAAATTAATTTCCGATGAGTCAATTTCGTTTCTCTCGTTAATTACTCTGCTATTTGACTATTTTATTTGATATAATATACACGAACAGGCACACGCGAATCTTTTTGGAGATTAATCCATGAATGCAGAATTGGATAGTCTAGCTACTTCCGGCAGCCGACAATTAAGCTGGAGCGATGATGTATTACATCCACGGCGGTGTTTGTTTTACACGCCATCATCGGCTCAGCCCTCGCAGACTCGTCACATTGCAGACTCGTCATCACAGACTCGACATCGCGGATTCGGCCCTCGCGAACTATCCGTACTCGAGGATTCGCCCGTCGGCCTCGCCATCGTGACCTCGCCTGCCGCGGACTCGCCGCACTCGAAGACCGCCCGCTGCGGACTTTCCATCCGGGACTCGCCGCTGCGGATCCACCACGGTCGGGGACTCGCCGTTGTGGAATCTGCATGCTCGGGGGACTTGACTCGCTAGTCGTGACTCGCGCCTCACGGCTCTCCATGCTCGGGAACACGCCGCCCACATCTCCACGCTCGGGGACTCGCCGCCCACGCGGATTCTCCACGCTCGGGGACTCGCCGCCCACGCGGATTCTCCACGCTCGGGGACTCGCCGCCCACGCGGATTCTCCATGCTCGGGGACTCACCGCCCTCGCGGATTCTCCACAGTCGGAGACTCTCCATCGCAGACTCGTCATCATCACGGACCCGCTATCATCGTGGACTCGCCACATTCGGGGACTCTCCTCACGCATACTCGCCATCATCATGGACACGCCATGCTCGGGGACTCGCCACCACGGGCTCGCCCTCGCGGACTCGCCATCGCGCGCTCACCCTCGCAGGCTCGCCATCGCGGACAACCTCTCGTGCACTCGTCATGTTAGGGACTCGCCCTCCGCGAACTCTCGTGTCGCGTACTCACCATTCTACCGGCTAAACGCCGCACGACTTCGCCAGAACGCGACCTCCGTCTGCCGCGTCGACCCCGTGTCCGCCGCGTCGACTTCGCCATAGCGCGACCTCCGTCTGCCGCGTCGACTTCGCCATAGCGCGACCTCCGTCCGCCACGTCGACTTCGTCATAGCGCGACCTCCTTCCGCCGCGTCGACTTTGCCATAGCGTGACCTCCGTCCGCCGCGTCGACCTCGTGTCCGCCGCGTCGACTTCGCCATAGCGCGACCTCTGTCCGCCGTGTCGACCCCTTGTCCGCCGCATCGACTTTGCCATAGTGCAACCTCCATCCGCCGCGTCGACCCAGTGTCTGCCGCGTCGACTTCGCCATAGCGCGACCTCCGTTCGCCGCGTCAACTCCGCCAAAGCGTGGCTATACTTCCGCTACGTCGAAAGCGTACGCCGTGCCTGCTAAGGGCCCCTCGTCATACGAGTATGAGTCGCCAGAGAGGGTCACATGCCACGCTGCATGGACTCACCACTGGGCGTCTCTTCCC
Source organism: Avena insularis (assembly GCA_023614405.1). NCBI lineage: Eukaryota > Viridiplantae > Streptophyta > Magnoliopsida > Poales > Poaceae > Avena > Avena insularis. Next base: position 40,920,697 of record CM042684.1, on the reverse strand, counting down.
TCCGGGAAAAATCAATTCGCCTTTGTCAATCCTTAAAAGAGCGACTCACAATGGCCAAGCAGTGCGGACGAGGACTCGCAAACCGAGCCTCAGATCGTCCACAAAAAACGCTAACCGGGAGCCATCATTAGAGTCGCCTAGCTCGATTGACCTTCCGAGCCAAGACAAATGGCAATGCTACACAAACAGCACCATGTCCTCCTTAACCTTAGATAGTGCGACTCGCACGGCCAAGTATTACGGACGAGGACTCGCAAACCGAACCTCGGATCGTTCAGGAAGAACGCCCAACCGAGAGCCATCTTTGGAGTCGCCATGCGACTGGCCCCCCAAGCCAAGATGAGAGACTCGCTAGCAAAAACAACGCAATCAATCCCTGCCATCATCAGGTGAGCGACCCGCTTGACACGGACTCGCTCAACGCGGACTCACTTAGCACGGACTCGCCACGCTCGCGGACTCGCACTCGCAGACTCGCTCAAACACGGACTCGCCACGCTTGGAACTCTCCCCTTGCAGACTTGCCCTCGTGGACTCGCCATCTCGGAGTTTCCATGGTCGGGGACTCGCCGTCGCGGATTCGCCATGCTCAGGGACTCTCCCTCGAGGACTCGCCATCACAGAGTTTCCACGCTCCGGGACTCGCCTTCGCGGATTCGCCATGCTCGGGGACTAGCCGTCGCGCACTCGCCATCGCGGACTCGCCACCCTCGGGGACTCGCCATCGCGGACTCGCCCCTCGCGGAATCGCGTGCGCTGACTCGGCGACTTCATCATCAGCGACTTGGCGGCCTCCACGTCTACTATCCGTCAGCCTCTGCTTCTACAACAGCAAGATAACAAGGCTCCGGTCAAACTCCTCCAAGGGCGACTCCGTCCAACGGCGACTCGTCAGGCGCGTCGACTCGCCTTGGCGAGTGATCTACTTTATAAGTTATTTCTTTGTTTCAGGAGCTCTCCAGCGACTCTCCATCGACTCCACCCTGGAATCAACTGCGCCTATTTGACGTCTTGAAGTCATCGCTGAGTCCCTGACGCGCTCGGGGACTACTGATGGGGGAATACCAATCGGGGTATACCCATGAAGCGGAATCGCCAGCTGGATCGAGCCGACTGAAGTCAAGCCCAGAGCGGGTCGACTCGTTGAATACGGTGACTGACGTATACTGGACCCAAACGCCTCGCCGACTGGAGGCCCAAGATAGCGACTCCAATACAAAGCTCATTAGCACACTTGTAAACCCTAACTGGCTGCATATATAAAGCCACTAGGGGCACCCCTTCGGGGGATCTCTCCTACGTCATATTATATCTAGTCTCTCTCTCCGCCTACGGCGGCTCCCATGTAAACCAATCTATTATCATATACTGAATTGACAGTAGGATGTAGCGATCCTCCACCGAGGGGACGTGAAGCCGGGTACATCGTGTGCCAATCTCGCTTCCGGATTCTCCTACATCGCCTTGCCCTTTCCTCTACGTAAGCTACCTTGTAGCATCTTCCGTGGTCAATACCACGACATACCCCCTCCGATCCATTCTCAGATTTGTCTAGATTCCATACATCCGAATCTAGACAAATCTGAAAACATTAATTTAGATGGAAGGGAGTACTATAATAATTTATTCGTGCAGAATAATAAGTTAGAACAATGGGCCAACAAACCAATTAGTGAGCAAAAGCGTCAAACACTCAAAGTTGACAGAAACTATATAAAAATGCAATGGTAAAATAACACGCAAATAGGCAGGATTTTAACCTGTCCTCTTCAATCCTAAAATGGTTCAACACGCAAGGTTAAAAAAGGTGTATCCTTGCTAACTGAACCATCAGTAAAAATTCCCGAACTCAATTTTCCTTTGTTGATCTTCTCTGAATCATTGCTGCTCTAATGTTCTGCTGGGTCCAGTAGAAGATTTGCTTAAGCATGTCTAGCAGAGTAAGGATGCATTAAATGATCCATCTACATTTTGAGTTCTCCCGATGTTTTAAGTAGCGGGAGCTGTCAACCATGAGCAATTGGTGAAGAAGAGGATTCTTCACTTAAGTTTTTTAAAATTTCTTGACTTCAATCTTTGAAGTTTCTGATTTAGCAGGTGGGCAACCTGCACTACTGAGCTGTCTTAGGAAAACATCGACACATGGGTCAAACAGTTAGCAGGAAGGAGTCAGATACTTAGACTTTTGTACGGGCAGTTAGACCTTTCTGCGGATGATACATGTATGCTCATAGGTCAATGGAGAAAACTTGGTAATTGGTTATTAAACCATGATACGAGCTATCAAGAGAATCTTGGATAGCTTGTCCAAGAATGTGTACAAACGAGTGGCATATTTTCAGAGCAGAGAAATTATGACAATTATTTCGTCCACTGTTCTTTGGTTGTTTGGACTTTTCTCATGCATCATATATATACTTTCTCCGAATTAGATGTTGCAAATTTTCCTAGAATCCTAGATTCGTATGTATATAAACAAACACCGGGCCCGACATTAATTGTTGCACATGGTCTTTTTACTAGTACTAAATTAAATCATTCAAAGGTTAGATATTCATGGATAGACAGAGAGATGCTGAAAGTTCAGAATATGATCAGTCCTTCTCTTTCAAAAGAAATCCAAACCAGATACAGATACAGAATGTTAGCTCAATACTACTCTCTCCGTTTAGAAATATAAGACGTTTTAGGTTTGTCAATCAAATCTATCTAGACGTCTTTTAGTGTATAGGTTCGTAGATATTTAAAATGAACCTATACACTAGACGGCGTCTAGATACATTTTTTTTATAAAGCTAAAATATTTTATATTTCTAAACGGAGCGAGCACAATTTGGGTTGTGCACTAGCAACATCTATCGCCTTTATTGCTTTCACTCCGAAGATACCAGATTTTGCATAGTGCTACGAATGATGGGCAGGCAGCAGGTGAACGCTTGTGAGTGGTGCCTGTCATCTTGGGCGTCCTGCACGGCCAGCAGTGCCGATTGCCAGGTTCCTGTGCCACCAACTTAACGCGCTTCTGGAAGGCAGTAACTTTATGGACTTTCAGTGTCCACCCATGCATGTGCGGCATCGAAGCCGTGGCCAACTGCCACTACAGGAAAGGCGACTAGCGCAGACTGCAGGACCCATCGGCATAGCCCTGTATCCCGTCGGCAAAGGCTAGGGTAGCCGTCGGTCTAGTACCGTCGGCGTACAGTCGTAGACGTAGCCAAGCAACCCGTCTACGTATAAACTGCCGTCGGCGTATAGACTAGGCCGACGGTTAAACGAATCCATCGGCGCAGGCCCGTGGGGCCCACTAGACGGCCGTTAGCTCCAGCAGCTATACGCCGACGGCAATGCCGTCAGCTCAGGTAGACTCACTGGCCACCTAGAACCATACGCCGACAGCAATGTCGTTGGCCCAAGTGGGCTCGTTGGGCCGCTGAAGTGGCATAGCCGTCGGCCTAAATATAAACTATGCCATATGGGAATTTCTAATGCTATCGGCGTATAAGCTACCAGTTTTTGTTGTTTTTCCCTATTTTGGTTCATTCCCTGCAGATTTCAAATTCTCCCAGCCCCACAATAATAACCCCAGATTTCAGAAAGAGTATACAACACATGCACATCGACACAAACATAAGATCATCATCATCAAAATATCATAGGTACATCACCCACATAGGTACATCATAGGTAGATCATCCACATAGCTAGTATCGATACAAAAGTAATAAGTTCCCTACAAATCCCGAGAGCTAGAGAGATCCATGTCTCCCCGCGTGAAGTCAGGCGTAGGACAACGTGGAGCAGCCGCCGTCGAACCAGCACCGGAAGGAGGAGTAGAACCACCACCACCACCGGTAGAAGGAGCAGTACCACCATCAAGAAAAGCACCACCGGAAGCACCAGGAGAACCACGGCCGGTATGAACCGATGTCATCGTGCGCAAGAAAGTCGATGAGGTGACTGCTCGACCAAAGTGTATAATGGTGGATCATCCCGCTGCCTACACGTTTGAGCCAGAGTTAGCAACCACCAAGACACAGTTGGATGGTAACGACGGAGTTGGCCAATAACTTACCGGGGTCCCTGAGTAGAAGGTCAAAGCGAATTCGTCCTTCGATGGGAAGATTGGCTGCAACCCCGGCCTAGCTGGTCGTGGCGGTAGCAAATCCTGCTCTCCAGTGGCATAAAACTTTTCGTCAGCCTGCAAAAAATTTAGATGTCAAGCATTGCAGAAACTAGATGATTCCCCGCGCGTTGCTGCGGGAATTGTGGAAGTTGAAACCAAGCATAAGATATGCACATAAAGACAGTAGATGGTTAAACAAACATCAATATATAGAGAATCGGTAATATTGACTCATAAAAAGAAAGGTACAATGTATAGAATGGTGACTGAGGTATGTGAAAATAGCTCCATATAAGAATTCAAATAGATATATCAAATTTCTTTTAGAAGGATCGTGAGATGGCAAATGATGGTTAAAGCTATGAGACTTCCCTCTGCCTTTGTATTAATGAGGAAGAACAACATCGAGTCATATAGAGAAAAACATGAAAACAACATTAAAATTCAAAGAAGCTCATATGTACATTGACTTGTACTCACTCTGTCCTAAAATGTAAGACGCCTAAGGATTAGTCAAAAGTCAAAGTTAAACTTTGACCAAGTATTTAGAATAAAATAAAAACATCTACAATATTAAATGAACGTATTAGGTATTGTAAATGTTTGCATTTTTGTGTATAAATTTGGTCAAACTTTAAAACATTGACTTTGGTTAATCCTTATGCGCCTTATATTTTGGGACAGAGGGAGTACAATTTTGTACAGATGGACATACACCTATTTCAGCTTTTGTTGATGATGCATCTTGGAAACCTTGATTCTCTAGCATTCGTTTTTGAGAATCAAGTCCATGATAGTTTTAGAGCAGTAGTTTAAACAAAAAAATAAGAAGAATGTTTCAGCTATTTTATGCGAAGCAATAAAATTATATACAACATTAGAGTACCATTTAACAATGGCACAGCGGAAAAAAGGGAGCTCAATAATCAATGCATAAATTTATTGTACGTTTGCGCTTGTTTTGATTGTCACAGTTCGATACAATTAAATAGTATATTTAGATGCAAAAAATAATATAAGATAGGACACTGCATTTGAAAATATGAAAACAACGACCGAGCTTCAAAAGTTGTATCCTTTGTTTTTGGTAATCAAATTGGTAGCAGCAAAAATCTCATGATTAATATCTTCAAAGCTGAAAAATAGAGCACAATTATACTGCAACTTGAACGTTGTTTAAGGAAAAAATGAGTAACAGATCATCCTAGACCCTTGTAGCCTGCGGGCATCTAGACATGCATATTGAACACATAATTAAATGAATTAGAATAGCCTTGATCCTGCTGAATTGATTAAGAAAAATCAAAGGAATTGACAATAACACATGAGAACAGAATAGCATTGAATATATTATTTCTTGTAGACAAATGAGAAATCGGATGAGCATTCCTCTAGCTAAATAGGATACATGTTCCCTGCTACCTCTGAAAGGACTACCTGCAATTAACTGTACCGAACGTACTCAGTATTTCACACATTATTATCCAAGTACAGAGAAATATGTTATGAGACTAAAAAGTTCTTATCTGAAGGGATCTCTTTTCTGCAATGGAAAACAATAAGCCGAGCTGATCCGACTCGGATGAGATCGGGAATGCACCTTATAATGTTCTCGTTTATTGACTCGAGAAGCCTGATGGTGATTTTGAGGCAAGTACATGTGAGCGCTATCCCTAAGCTATGAACCTCTCACGGTAACAGAAAGTAGTGAATGCCTACCATGAGGGCTGACTGGATTTTCAGAACATTCAGGGTTATCCATGTTTGCAAACATCACACACAAAAAAGAAGCCCGCAGTGTTATTTTGGAAATTCCAGGGAAGCAAATTCTTTGTAACAATAATTTTCAGGGGAGATTCAAAACCCCGAAGGGAACATGTAACAAATTGATTTCGGTGGAGATTCGAAGGGAACAAATACATGTGACCAAGAAGAGTAAGAAAATAGAAGATGCATGTGCAGATGTGCTGATTATGTAAACAAAAAAGTGAGATGAGAATTTGTGTACTAATGAAAGTAGGTTGACGTGATAATCTTCTTCCTGGTTGCTTGAGCGAACAGATCCAATTGAAATCCAAGTAATTGGGGTGGGCTTGAGGGAGCAGGAGACACAATCCAATGAAAATACATGCAAATCGCGTGGTAGGTAAAGCGCCGAGCAGATGTGCAGCCGGAGCTCAACCTAACGCATTGTCAAACATGAGAGATGTGATAATAAAAAATAGAAATGGAGAAGGAAAATCTGAAGCAGACAGCTACCAAAGTGGAGGATGGTGCCAGAAATGGCGTCGCGAGCAGGTTGTGGACGGGGACACAGGTCGCTTTTAAAACATGGAGGCACGGCCACGGAGTTCAACCAGTCAGTTTCTTGCGTATTTGTAGGGTAATGATGATGAATCGTGGGCTGCATCTGGCGGTTTCACTTCAGGAGCATTTGTGTCGAGGAGACATTAGATCGCATAGAATTTGTTGCCGTGAAGGCGGAGGTCAGGGCGGCGGACGGCACTACAGGAAGACGAACAGATGAGAGCTGATGACCTACATAATTAACGGGAGTGACTAAGCAAGGAAAGCCCATGTACCTATGTCCAGGCCATGTATTATGACGGGAAGAACAGCCCATGTCGAGACAATCCGGGAGAGCGGGCGTTTGAGCGAGCGACCAAGACGCGATGCAGCGCTAGACAAATAAAAGGTGACGTGGACGCACGAGAATGCAGCAAAATCAGGTAGCGAGGGACTCCTATTTAGATATAGAAGATAAAGGTTTAAACTAGGAAAAGCGGGACTTGTCATCTTTTGCAAAAATAAATGTTGAAACTTACAGCATCTCGACACTCTGCCCACTCCTCGTAGGCCTCTCGGGCCTGCTTCCACGCCTCAAGCAACACCACATGTTCCATATAAGCGGTCTTGTAGGCCGCGTACAAAGTAGGCTACAATTTCAAAAGTAATGAATCTCGTCAACTTAGCCACTCGGGAACAAATGTCGGAAAGAGGATGGAAATAAGAAAAACTTACATCGGTGTTCGCTTGGGAAGGCCGTCGAGGAGGCGGAATAGCGGGGTCGTCGGCGGTGAGGATAGCCTTGACACGCGTAAGGCTCAAAGCAGGAGTTCGCGGGGTCACCCTATCGAGAACCTTCAAACGGTCATGCTCCCGGCCGGACCCCGCCACGACCAACGCTCTCACATCGGTCTCCTCATACCTAGGGTCTTCCACCTCCGGATGAAAACCACTGAACGCCTCGAGGTAGTTAGTACCATCCACCTCGGCAGTGTAGTAGAAGTCGAGAAGCGAGGGGTGAGGCTGGGATAGATCGGGCCTCTTCATCTTCATCCTTTCCTAGACTTCATAGTCGGAAACAGGCCTCCCTAGCCGTGCCTCCTGCATCGCCAAAGAAATGTTATGCATATTAAGTAGGAACATGAGAGGAAATAAATGCAGGGTGTTGCATGTATATGCATATCATTTTGGCCTTGAAGCAATCATGGTTGAGGTTTCCCGCATAATGTGTCCCCCGGAGCCGCGGTTTGCCTTCTTCCACTCTCCCAAGGCGCTGAACTCGGGGTCTTCCCCGCGCCACCTCGCCCTCAACGCCGCCCATGCGTCATGCTTACCGTCGGCTCATGCGGGCATAACCTGAAAAATTAATACTTATTTGAAGAACAGATAATGCAATTGCAACTTAGAAACAACATAGAATCTCATTGACAATTTACTTACCCCGGCGTAATCTTCCTCGAACAATTTTGGTTGTTCCTTCGCATTCACATGCTTCGGCGCCTTCTTACCCAACTTCTGGAAGCTGTATAGATTGGTGGTGTTATGCTTCTGATTGTAGAACTGTTGTCGTGTCAACCTCATACAATCCCCCCGCAAAGTCTTGTCTGCCCTGTCCTGCTCCTCTAGAAGTACCCTATGGAATCTCTTCAATCATGCATAAAAAAATTATGAGAGTCATGAGTTAGCATGGTGGGGTCATCAACTATGAACAGAACTCGAAAAGTTTGCCTTACCTTAAACTTGGTGATCACGGCATCAGAAGCTTTCCCATAGCCCGGGTATTCTGTGACCTCATAGTGTGCCCAATGCGTGGCTATCTTCTTCTTGACGTTGGGGACGGGATTGTAGAAGCCCGGCCAAAACTTCCTAATTAGAGCTCCAACTAAGGTGTTAGGAGCACGGGTACCCAGAGGAAATGTCCAATTGCTGCATAATAATCAAACATTAGTGCATGCCAAATTATTATGACCAAAATGAAATTACATGCCACTTACTCAATACCGTGAGGCATAATGATGGTTTCTCCTCCTCGGAATGCGGTTCATATTTTTCTTCAGGGACACCTGATTCCCCACGAATCTTTGGCTTCTTCGGCAGCACAGACGGCCCCGACTCCTGGTCTCGAGAACCCCCTCCTAGTCTCGAGACTCCCCCTCCTTGTCTCGAGACCCCCCTCCGAGTCTCGAGACTCCCCCTCCTTGTTAAGAGACTCTGAGTAAGCAGACTGGAAAGCCACGTCGCTAGAAGCGGACGGTAGGTCACTCAGAAGGCGTACACCTCGTCCTCCACCTCGTCCTCCCTTCGGGGGAAGTCCCCCTCCTCCCTCACCTCGTCCTGCACCTCCTCCTCTCTCACTACCGTCAGTGTAACACGGGTTTGGAATGGGTGATCTTCCACTTTTGGTAACCTTCTTATGCTTCATCACCTTAAGCAAATAGGACGATGATTCCTTGCCCTGGCTCATATTGGTCAATCACCTACATTGAGAAAAGATAAACAATTAAGCATAAAGACATGATCCAATTAAGGAGAATAAAGACGCAATGCAATTAAGGACATAATTAAGGACATGATACGGTTGATGCGTGTCAAATGCGGAATAATTTTTACTCGCCTTTAGCCAAAGGAACTCAAGTAGATGCCTACATACTAGGCATGGCCACTTACCAGCTGTACGCCATCCGCATAATAGGGCGTACCCGGGCATGTCGTGCATGGAATAGAGAAACCAAACTTTCATGTAGAAGTTTTTCTTTGATGAACGGTCGTATGTCAATGTCCCGTGGTGCCAAGAGTGGTTCAGATCTTCCACAAGCGGCTGCATATAGACACTCAAATTCTTCCTCGGGTAGTCATGCCCTGGAATGATCAGCGACAGGAATATGGTCTTCCTTTGCATTAGGGATCCAGGAGGGAGATTGAGCGGAATAACAAATGCGTGCCAGCAGCTGTACGAGGCAATCGACGTACCATATAGATTGAATCCATCAGTTGCTATCGCAATTTAGACCTTCTGAGCCTCTGCTGCCTCATCAGGTGGTCTCAATCAAAGTTCTGCCATGCCTTACCATCAGATGGATGTCCCATCTTTACCCGTCCATGCTCGTCCTCGTATCTCTTCACCGTCTTGTGCCATGTCATTTGTGTGGCAGACTCCTTGGTCATGTAAAGCCGCTGGATTCTTTTTATGAACGGGAGATAACGAAGAATCTTCATAGTGACTTTTGACTGTGTCATCTGACCATCGGCTTCCTTTACGTCTTCATACCTAGATGCCCTACACTTGCTATAGTACTTGCCATCCGCAAACTGTTTCCAAAACAAGAGGCAGCCTTTTGGACAACAATCTATCTTTTCGTATTCCATGTTGAGTGCTCATATTATTTTCTTCAATTCGTACATGGTTTTAGGCAGACAATGCCCTACAGGCAACATGTTACCATATGTTTGCAGATGATCTTCAAAGCATGAACGAGTGTTGCCGTACTAGATATTTTTAGTTAGTACTTCCGAGATGGCATCGAGCTGAGAAATCTTTGAACCCTCGTACAAAGGCCTTTTAGCCGAGGCCATCATATCATAGCAGGCCTTCGCGCTTAGATCTAGTTCCTCCGGTTCACGTGGTTCTTCCGGTTCTGGTGGTTCCTCTGGTTCACATGAAGGTGGCGAATCTAGCATGTCGATATCACGGAGATCATCTAGCAAGTTTCCAATCCCATCGCTCTCATTGCCATTGATCCGCTACCGCATCACCTCACCTCTGTCACGGTCGTGCTGAGTAAAGTCAATCATCGTGACGAAGTCCGGCATATACCCAGATTTCAAAAGGTGTTTTTTCGTATCATCCTTGGACTGACGATGATGCTTATTGCAACGAGCGCAAGGGCAAGTTGGAAGAAGTCCTGCCCTTGAACCACGCGCTAACTCCTTCACTAAGATATCGGTCTTCCATACCCACTCCTCTATTTTGTCAACAACACTAGTACGGCCACTATACATCCACTCATTATTAGCCATCCTCTGCTTTATGGAGAGCCAAACTAAAATGACATTTCATATCAAATAATAGTATAAAACTAAATGCATCATATTTTTATTTCTCTACTGGACAATACGCATGACCTACATCCCTAATAGGTATAGAGGTTACTAGCAGCCGCCGGATCCGTAGATTGAGTATGTTCTCCATTCTCTACCCCGGTCCGAGACAAAATTTCGGCAGCACCTCTCCGCTTCTCTCTTGATACATGTCTCGGCAAAAAGCCGAGAGGAGGTGCATCCGGAGAACAACAGGGAGGCGCTGCCAGAATCCTAACTCGTACCAGATCAGAACATGGAAATCATACCCAACTACACATCGGCCAACTATTCCGTAAATACCGCAAGCGTTACGGTTGATAATATGCTGACCTCTAATGCATATTTATCCGCGCAACGCTTGTGGATGGGAAATGACACCTAGGTGGTGCGACTTGATGTGGAAATGGAATCTAGTAACATAATAAATGTGCGGGAGGAAACGGAGTTCCATCTCACCCTCGGGGGCTCCGAGACGATGGGGGCTCTGAGATGACAGGGGCTCCAAGAAACCTACACGAAGAAATATAATATGTGTGACAATATGTGTGATACAATTTTTTTTGCATATACGCGACAAACACAAGTAGGCCTAGTGCAAAAAAATCAAAAAAATGTAACCCTAGTGCATATACGTGACAAACACAAGTAGGCCTAGTCCAATTAACATGTACTCCAATTATGTGACAAACCCTAGTGCAAAACCCTAGTGCAAAATTCCTTTTTGCATATATGTGACAAATCCTAGTGCAAAAATCTAATTACCATGCACTCCAATTAACATGTACTATTTTTTCCAATTAAAATTTACTCCAATTAACATCTAATTAACCCTAGTGCAAAAATCCTATTCTAATTAACCCTAGTGAGAAAAAAATCAAAAAATCACCTTTTATGTAGACGATAGCTCGGGGAGGGGATGGCGGCTCGTGGAGTTGGGCGGGCGAGGCGGCAGCATGCGGAAGGGTGGCCGGATGTGGAGGAGGGCGGCCGGACGGACGGGCAACAACGCGGGGCCGGGTAGCAGCACGGGGCCAGGCGACAGCTCGGTGGAGGAGCTCGGGGAGGGGATGGTGGCTCACGGAGCTGGGTGGGCGAGGCGGCAGCGTGGGGAAGGGAAGCCGGAGTTGGAGGGAGGGCGGCCAGATGAGCGGCAGCGCGCGACCGCGTGGCAGCTCGGTAGAGGAGCTCGGGGCGCGGCAGCAGCGCGGGACCGGAGCGCGTGGCAGCGTGGGGCTGGGCGGTAGCGTGGCGAGGGAGCTCGGGCGCAGTGGAGGAGCTCAGCAGCGCGATGGAGGAGCACGCGAGAGGTGGGCGGCAGCCTGTGGTGGAGGATGAATGGGTGGAGGAGCACACGAGAGACAGGCTCGACCAAGCCCGACTCGCCTTATCCACGGGAGGGCTAGGCTGACGGCATTGCCATTGGCGTAGGTAGTATCCAAAAAATGGCAATGATAGGCCGACGTCAAAGCCATCAGCGTAGCTCGTTAGAAAAAAATGGCACAGATAGGCGACGGCAATTCCGTCGGTATAGATCATTTAAAAAAAGTTTGATTATTTTTTATTATATTACATTGACAAACTTCTATCTATATTTTTTGTGGTTATATTATGCAAAATTTGGAGTCATCCTGGTGCTTGTTTCCCAAGCAAACCCTAGATGTAGCATTCTCCGACAAAACCCTAATCTGAGGGTCCCGCAGGTCTACCCCCTAAGAATTATCCATACGAGGGCTGGCCAATGTACTTTTCTGGTGGTTTAGGTTTTATTAGGTCCTAACTTCATGAACAACCAAGGCTAGGCCCAAGGTTCCCCCAGTTTGCCTTGGTTTGAACCGCAGTGGGAGTTTCCTCCTGCAGGTCTAGCACATTTCTCTAAGTGCTATCGCATAGACCGTACATGGTCACACCCGGGAGCTAGGTTTTCCATCTAGGAGCAATCCACCCTTGTGCATGCATGCTAGGTCCACATGCATGTTCTCGGGGTTTCCCGAATGTCGGGCGATTCTTTTCTGATGAAACCCTAACCCGAGGGCCCCACGGGTCTACCCCCGTAGCATTCTCCGTACGAGGGCTGGCCAATATACTTTTCTGGTTGTTTAGGTTTGCTTAGGTCATAACTACATGGAATGCCGAGGCTAGGCCCAAGGTTCCACCAGTTTGCCTCTGTTTGAACCGCAGCATGAGTTTTCTCCTGTAGGTGCAACACACTTCTCTAAGTGCTATCGCATGCAGGGCCGGCCCTGAGGGGGGTCTGGAGGGGCGGCCTCCCCGGGCGCAAATTTTTTGAGGGCCCCTCCCCATCTTGCTTCATATATGGCCTAGTATAGATCCTCCCAAAAATAGTAGTAGTTTAGAGTTTTCTATTGGGCTAGATTAGGCCTTTTAGTTTTATACTCTAGACAAAACAAACGTACCTAGAGGCCAGGAGTCCAGGTAGAGTGATCGGATTATATTGGTCATTGCCTCATCGTTGATTGCATCGATCATGCGACTATGCGAGTCTGGTTCGGCTGTTCGCCTCGCCTGTGCCTAAACTCTTCACCTAATCATATTTCATCTCATCTCTCCATCCACATGTTATCGGCCCGTCGCCCGTCGCCTCTCCCTACCTCTCCTCTTGCTCACAAGGACAGGTCGTTCAGGTGCTGCAGGTCTGATTCCAGTCTGCTGTCTACATGAAAGTTGGAACTCGAAAGGTATCGAAACATCTTTCGCCAATCAAACTTGGGTTAGGTACCATTAGTTTATGCCCTCATTATACTTCTGATTAATATTTTTTCTTCTTATTTTTAGTGAGGTTAATTAGTTATGGTGCCTGATTCCGGTACTAAGAAAAGGAAAAAAGAGGCACTTTGAGGAATCCATATGAGTTGGCATTGGTTTTTGTGGGGGAACAGAGCAATGTTGATCTAGATGATGATATCGGTATAGAGGACAATGCTGACATCGACCCGGATGATGACAATGTGAGTGATCATGAGCATGTATTTAATTCATCTCCTACAGAATCTTCTAGTGTTGATAAGAAACCAGTTAATGTAGACATTTATGATATGGAAAATTGGGTTAATCTTGATAACAAAGAAAGGGACACATTAATCGTGAAGAGGTCTATTAGATAAGAAAATATTACTTTTCCTCTAGATGGTACTACCTTGAGAAATTTTTCATATGGAGATTTTTTAGTTTGCCAAATGATAGGATTATTATCCTAATATTTCTATCGCTTATCGGATCTTATTTACTATGTATGTGACTATTGCACCAAGAAGTTATTGGACGAGATTCATATTGATTCAATTGTCGCCTATTTTTCTTCTAGGAATACACGGAGAAAGTTTTAAGGTAATATATAAACATTGTTATTTGTATATAAATATTGCAACTGAATATTATTGAAATATTTATTTTCATCCCTTCATATATTTATATATAAAAATTTTAGCCAGGGACCTAAAATTTTAGTTTCGCGTCGGGCCCTCGAAATCCCAAGACCGGCCCTGATCGCATGCACCGTACACAGTCATACCCGGGAGAAAGGTTTTCCATCTAGGAGCAATTCACCACCCTTGTGCATTCATGCTAGGGCCACGTGCATGTTCTCGAGGTTTCCCGAACGCCGAGCGGTCCTTTTCCAACGAAACCCTAATCTGAGGGCCACGTAGGTCTACCCCGTAGCATTCTTCGTACGAGGGCTGGCCAATGTACTTTCTGGTGGTTTAGGTTTTCTTAGGTTATAACTACATGGACAACCAAGGCTAGGCCCAAGGTTCCACCGGTTTGCCTCCATTTGAACCGTAGCGGGAGTTTCCTCCTGCAGGTCCAGCATACTTCTCTAAGTGTTATCGCATGCACCATAGACGGTCACACCCAGGAGCGAGGTTTTCCATCTAGGAGAAATCCACCACCTTTGTGCATGCATGCTAGGGCCACATGCATGTTCTTGGGGTTTTCCCGGACGTCGGGCGGTCCTTTTCCGACAAAACCCTAATCCGAGGGCCCCATAGGTCTACCCCCGTAGAATTCTCCGTACGAGGACTAGCCAATGTACTTTTCTGGTGGTTTAGGTTTGCTTAGATCATAACTACATGTAAAACCAAGGCTATGAGCAAGGTTCCACCGGTTTTCCTCCATTTGAACTTCAGCGGGAGTTTCCTCCTGTAGGTCCATCACACTTCTCTAAGTGCTATCGCATGCACCATAGACGGTCACACTCGAGAGCTAGGTTTTCCATCTAGGAACAATCCACCACCCTTTTGCATGCATGCTAGGGCCACATGCATGTTCTCAGGGTTTCCCGGATGTCGGGCGGTCCTTTTCTGATGAAACCCTAATCCAAGGGCCCCGCGGGTCTACTCCCGTAGCATTCTCCATACGAGGGCTGGACAATGTACTTTTCTGGTGGTTTAGGTTTTCTTAGGTCATAACTACATGGAAAAGAAAGGCTAGTGATGTCTGCAAGAGGACAGATCTATTGTAGCTAGTTTCTAAGTATAGATATCGATCCCACAGGGAGCCCAAAGGTAAATGTTTATGGGTGAAGTCTCTATCACACACGAAGTTGTCATAGGTCTTCGAGTGAATTGACTACAAGTGTTAAAATAGAAATGGGGTTTTGATTAAATGAAATGTGTTTAAATAGAACTAAAATGTAAACTTTAGAAATATAATGCATAAAAGTAAAGAATGACTTGGTTGTTTGTTGTTTCCTGTAGATGGCAAAAGAAGGCGAGGTGATAGTGACTGTGCCAGGTGGACGAATGATAAATGTAACAATTATAATCTTATAAATATATGTGCAGGCGAGCAACCCATAATTAGCCAGAACTCCTCTTGGTAGATTTAATTCCAACTTCAGTAATCCTACTAGTTTGTTACCAAAACCATGGTCAGACACTAGACGATTAAGACCCTTCATGTCGCTTAGCGATTAAGCTCCTTGGATTGGACTAATGCAATAAGAACAGTGGTTCCTCATTATCCTTGAGTCTACTAGTTTTCCATTGACATCCCCGTCTCACCAGGGGGTCACCGGTCCACTAGCGAACAAGATCTTATCTATGTAGAACAGAGCATCATGTTGTCTGGGACCTTAATTGGACAACAAGCATTAGGCATCCCACAGATAGTCAAGCACACATAATATAATAATTAGAATAAATCACAAACTAATGGAAAATATATGAAGGCACATCACATCTCACCAATCCCCTACATCTCCCACACCCAAGGAAATTACTGACACATGAGAGAAGAATGGATCATCAATATAATCAAATAAAGGGAATTCGTCTTTGTATTATCGTGGAGATCCACAATAAGAATAGAAAAATATCCAACACAATTCAAGATGGGAAGAAACAATCTCAAACCCTAGTCTTGCAAGGTGGAGATCCCTCTCTCTCTTTCTCAAGTACAAGTAGTGGCTATGGGGGTGTATTGGCTAGGAGGTTGAAGATCGTGGAGTGAGATGAAGAATGTCTTCCCCTTCTTCTCTAGATCTCTTCTTTATTCCTTCTGATGGTATGCGGTTGCTGTGTTGTGTTTTCGTCCTCCTTCCCTTCATGGAAGTTGTCCCTTTTGACAAGACAGAGGTGACGGCAACTATACGGCAGTAACTATATGGCCAGAAAAATATTCCTGTTATATAGTTGCTCGTTAAAGCTTCTGTGAGATCCCCTCGCGTGCTTCCAAAGTGAGATTTGCTTGTTTTCTTCATAATATTGTGTTTCTCTTGTTAGAACCTTCTGTTGACATTTAGAACCTGAAAGACACATTAAAAACCATGTTTTCTTCGCTACCAAAGTATTAGCGTTAGGTAAAACCAGAAAATGATCAAATCCAGGAGAAAACCATCAATAAAAGCCATAAAAATGTGTCGAATCTCATAGCTATCAACTCCCCCAAGCTTAGATGTTGCTTGCCCTCAAGTGACAAGGAAATAAGTAAGAATAGCGGAGATTCGAGACCGAAAATAAAGGAACACACAAGTTTGAATTGGTGTCAAATTCTTTTCTTCACAATCCCTGCAATCTTAAATATGATCATACAAGTATTCACAAGATTGCACTGAGTCCACTTTCTAAGCACGTATATCTTGTTAGCAAATAAATCATATGCCCAAGCAAGTGTCAAAAGTTTAGCTAGGAAAGTGAGACTAATTCTTTTGGTCCTCTCTTTGTTGAGAGATGAAAACTTTTTGTTCTTGTTTGTTTAACCAATTAAGAGCGCTCAAGTTGGCATCAAAACATTTAATTTAAGAACAACTCATCTACTCCCCTGTCAAAATTTCAAGACTATCAAAGAACATCTTTCTTTTCTTTTGCCTTTCAAAATTTTTAGCTCTTTCATAGAGAAATCATGCCACTATTTTTATCATGCTTAATTGGGTTGTGCTGTGCACTCGTGACCATGCCAATAAATAATTGTTGAGCAATAATGGGCTAGAGGAGTACTACAACTTCACTTGGAACGTGAAACCATGAGGAGACTAAAAAATTTACCCGTCATAGCATTGTTGCTACACACGTTTACATAACTCAATAGCCGAAATCAAGTGGTTTCCCACATTTAGATCATTCGTTGGCCAGCGGAGTTAATAGTTACCCATGGAGCACGATAGATTTGTAATGACACATGTAAAGCAATATCTTACGATAATTATTAGAAAAAGTAGTGGCATAATTTCTAC
Organism: Avena insularis; assembly: GCA_023614405.1. Lineage (NCBI taxonomy): Eukaryota > Viridiplantae > Streptophyta > Magnoliopsida > Poales > Poaceae > Avena > Avena insularis. Next base: position 40,903,517 of record CM042684.1, on the reverse strand, counting down.
TACTTCTAAGCATCCATTTTATCAAATAATTTCAATCAAGGATACTATCAAGTCTATTTATATTAAGCTCAAATGGGATGGAGTAGTTCTAAAATTAAATTCTTCGGGCTAAACATGGACTCAAGTCATCTTCAGATGCTTTTTCTTGTTGTAAAAATGTAGGAAGTATTTTTAACCAAGTCCATTGCTCATTGTTTCAAAGCTAAAAAGGAGACACTGGCTAAGGAATATAATTTATAGGATAACAAGCTAAGTGGGGAGTGACTCCAGTGCAAGCGAGTAAATAATTGTAGGATCAATTTAAGGTTGCAGAAAGGATGATGAAAGGAATGTGATACCTCTTCTTACTTGCTTCATTCTTGTATTTGAATCAAACCCCCTCTATGTTTCCCTATTGCCAAGTCACCTGAAATTAAGAAATCTACGAGAGAAACAAAGAAACGAACTTGCACATAAAGTTACAACTTTTTTTTGTATTTTTTGTTTAGACATGCAGAGCTGAAAATAAACATGCAAATTTTGAAGAAATAAAATAAATCAAAAGAAGAAATAAAAACATGAATGCAAAGTTTGGAGGTTTTCAAACCTTCCCCAAGCTTAGGCTATTGCCAAGCTCAATTGTTGCCGTCATTTGGCGGCTGGTGCAGAAACTACTGGTAGTAGTCGGGGAAGTGGGTCATGAAGTGATTGAAGTTGTGAGTCAAAGTATTCACATCTTCCTTAAGAGTGTGGTCGATCTCCCTAACGCGCTGGTTGAGCTTTTGGAACTCTTGATAGGGGACGTAGTTGTACCCCTGTCGTGGCTGGTTGGGCCACGGGTCCCAAGCTCCCCCTTGCTGCTGTCCCTCCCAAGCATGGTTGTGTCCCTGCTCTTCCTCCTGCTCCTGGTCCTCATCATCCTTCTGCCCTCCTTCTTCATCTTCCTCTTCCTCGGGTTGGAGCTCGGCCATGATCTCCGTCACTTGGTCCTTGGTGAGGATCCAAGTGTCCTTCTCCACAATCGAGAAGGCTTGGGGGCAAGGCAACTGAACTTGCTCACCCTGTGCATCACCAAGATAATTGAATTGATATGCTCAAAGCCTTCGGTTAGCATGGTAAATACCAAGGAAGCCACAAGCAGTCAAATACTTGACGTCCATGAGTTTGGAGCCGTCAATAGGTTCCATAACTAGTAGTACAATATTTAATGCATAGGCAAGGTGGGTGATACGTCCAAAACGTATCTACTTTCCCAAACACTTTTGCTATTGTTTCTCCTCTAAAATTGTGTGATTTGGATGCAACTAACGCGGACTGATGATGTTTTCAGCAGAATTGCCTTGGTGTCTACTTTTTGTGCAGAAAATCAACTATCAGGAAAAATCCCGAAAAATATGCCGAAAATCATATTTCAGCAGAAGACTCCCGGAGCCAGAATACGAGACGGAGGGGGGCTGGGCCCAGGCCACACCACTTGGCCGAGTGGGCAAGCCCAGGCCGTGCCAGGGGGTGGTATGGCCACCCCAGACTGCCCCTCAGTCTCCCTCTTCGCCTATAAGTTGCCTTCTGACCTAAAAACTCAGGGGGGGGTCGACGTTTTTCTAGAAGGAGTTCCGCTCCGCCGCCACCACCAGATTCCACGAAATAGCACCAGAAACTCCGTTTTGTGTCGTTGTATTGGGAACGGCAGTACCTGAGGAGGTTAGATAGAGGTGTGGGGACTAGCAGGGAAGCTATCGACGGTGTCCGCAGGCGGATTGGATACGAGCGAGCATAGCGGGACGCAAGAAGTACCCAGGTTCGGGGCCCTCGTGGTGAGGTAAAGCCCCTACTCCTGCCTGATCTGTCTATGTGGGATATACGGACTACAAGTGCTCCTAGAGCTGTATCTCTAGCTACTGCCTTAAATGCACTGAGACCAACCCTTTCTACTCAGGCCTTGCCTCTCCTTATATAGGCAGAGAGGCAAAGGTCTCGCTGGCTAGTCCGACTGGCAGGCCGCACAGGCGGGTCCCAGCCGACTAGTCATCTACAGTACCCAATATGGCTTGTCTTGTCGGTGTATGAGCGGTATGGCTGTCATAGGTACAGTGGACGCCGTCTTGAGCCCGTCGTCGGACAAAGCCATCGTTCAGCGTCCCACGTAAAGTCTTCGGTATGGGAAGGTGGTGTCCCGTCTTGTCATCGTACAGGGCGTACCATGCACTGATAGGCACGTCGTCCTGTCTCTCTGATTGGGTCCGGCTACGTCGTCGTAACCGGCTGTCTCTTGCTGATCCGGCTACTGGGTGATAGCCGGCCCGTCCTGTCCTGTCCGGCTGCATCTGGTCAGCCGGCCGCGATCCGTCTGTCCTGTTTCTTATTTGGATGGGGTACCCGGGGATCATCCCCCTGACACTAGCCCCCGAGCACGTGTGGATTCCGCCCTTAGGCGAAATGTGTGTGCGCTCCCTCTTGCTTTTCGAATTTTCATCCGGCTGAGCTTGGCGGTTGCGCTACCCGTGCGTCGGTCTTGGCGGCCCGACGCGCGCATCGCCATCATTATCATTGCTCTGCGGCGATAAGCGTAACGTCGCCGCGTCGCCTCGAAATCGCTGTCCGGCGCTTCGGTTCTCGCTCCAGGATCTTCTGCGCATCCTGCCCTGGCACACGGGATCTAGGCAGCGGTTGGGGTGTGGGTTGCCCGGATGCGCGCCATGTGGCCCCACCGACGGTTGCCCTTCCGGTCCTTTAAAGGGACGCCGCGGGGGAGGCAGTTCTTTTCCTTCGCTCCCCCGCTGCAATCTCCTTCTCCTTCGCGTGCTCTTGCTCCTGCGTTCTTGCCCTCTGAACCGCCCGCTCGCCGTCGTCGACGCTACGGGCCACCGTCACTCTTCCGTTGCCATTCCTCTCCCTCAGCCAGAAATGGCCGCCGACCGCGGAGCCTGGTGCGGCTCCTCCGTCATCGAGGACCAAATCGCGAAGTACCGCGCGACCCGCATCCTCCCGCCGGCGGAGGAGGTGGCGGTGCGGTTGGCGCTGGTGGGGGAAGTGTCGCCGCATCCGGCGGAGGGGGAGTGTGTGATCTTCCTCTCGCACCTGGTGCGCTGGTTCGCGCTGCTGCTGCATCCCTTCTTCCTCACGTTTCTGGCCTTCTTCGACCTCCGCCTCCACCACCTCGGCGCCAACGCCATCGGAACGCTGGCGCACTTCATGGCGTTCTGCGAGAGTTATCTCGAGATCCAGCCGGATCTCGGGCTCTTCTGCCGGCTCTTCCGAGTTCGGCCGCTGGTGCAGTACACGAAGGGGCCGCTAGTCGTGTGCGGCGGCGCCTCCATATACTCCCGCTCCCAATCCGGCTACCCGAAGTTCTTGCTCCAGGAAACGGTACGGATGTGGCAGCAGTCGTACTTCTACGTCAAGAACGTCACCAACGTCGACCGGGTAAACCTGTCGGCCTTCCAAGACATCGAGTCCAGCCGGCAAACTGGGATCTGAAGATCCACGGCGACAAGGCGGAGACGGACGCGATGCTGGCACGCATGCGCTCCCTTGTCACCTGCCAGCTAACCGGTCGGGACATCACTCTTAGCTGGATGTTCCGACTGATGATGCTGCTGCAGCAGCGGGGCGCACAAGATGTGCTACTACTCCAGCCGGCTGGACCCGACCCGGCTGTCGCGCCGTGATCCCCGCTACCACAACTTGAAGGAGTGATTCTGGATGATCAGCAAGGAGCGTCTGCCGGAGAACTGGAAGTTCAGTCTGGCGCCTTATAGCCGAGAGAACCGCGCGCCCCGGGTTAGTTCTCGTAGCCGGAAATTTTGCTTATTCCTTCTGCATTATCTCCTTGTTCTGTCTAATTGATTTCTTGCATTCGGCAGATCTTCGTCTGCATCCGTCGCGAGGAGGGCGAGGCTCCCCTCGAGGTATTCACGCCAGACTTGCCCGAGCCGCGCTCGGCGGTCCGGCGAGGAATCGGATAGGGACGGTGACGCCTTTCCCAGCCGGAACGACGAGACGGCCGCCGACCCGCACGCAGAGGTGCACGAGGAGGAGGAGGCCGGGCCGACCGCGGATCCGGTGATGTGCTCTACGACGGACGGCGAAGCGGGCGGGAGCGGCTCCAGCCGCTCGGGCTCCCGCCGGCCTGCGGCGGAGGAGCCGGCTGCCAAGAGGAGCCGGTCCAGCACCCTGCCGCCGAGCCGTCTTGGCCGGAAGAAAGGGCCGCCCCCGGTCATGCCGGGGTACGTTTTTCCTCTCCCCCCTATCTTTTGGCGCCTTCTGTCTATTTGTCTTCCTTCTTGTATTTCTGACTTTGGCTTATTTTGCTTTTGCCTTTTCCTCCTTCTTCTTAGCGCGTTGGTTTCTTGAACGCATGAGCGGCTCGGCGCCAACGGTCGCCGCCCAGCGCCCGGCCAGGCCAACGGCGCCTCTCCTTCTTCTGAGGCTGAGTCGGCTGCCTCCGCCCAGACGAAGGGTCCCGAGCCGGAAGCGGATCACTCCCAGCCGGAAGGTTCCTCCGCGGGCACGCGGGGGGCTGCTGGCAAGGAGCTCGTCGTTGTTGGCGACGAAAACTCCGAAGAGGAGCTCGGGGAGAAGTGGCGAACAGCGGTGGTCGCGGCGAAGGAGTCCTTGGCCGTCAATGCCGTGGACGACGACGCCTCCTCCGCTGCTTCACTGTCGGATCTTGCCGCCACGCTCGAGCTGGCGGTGAAGGAGATCCGGCTGCTTGAGGCCACAGCCGGCGGGAACCGGACCCTGGAGCAGAAGCTTGTTGCCGCCAACGGGACCTCCCAGAGTAAGTTCGTTTTATTCGTCTTGCTCTTTTTTTTACTGATAGCCAGTTTTGTTGCAGCCATCCTCGTGTGCGCTCAGCGTGAGATCGATCGCTTGAAGAAAGTGAACGACCGGCTGAGCAGGTCCAACTCCACTCTGCGGCTGCAGAACAAGGATTGGCACGTGCGAGTAGACGGTTTGGAGGCCACCATCAAGGAGCGCGACGCCTCGCTCGCTAGCCGGGCCGAAGCCTTCTCCCTTCTCGAGGCCCAGAACAAGGACCAAGAGAAGGAGATAAAACGGCTAACGGTCAAGGAGAAGGCGCTGGTGGAGGAGCTGATGCAGGTTGGCCACACTGCCAAGTGTGAGTTCTTTCTTCCGTCTTCTTTTCTTTCTGAATCCGGTAGCCGGATCTGACTCCTCTTTTCTGACAGCTTTTTACCCCGGCATAGACCTGCTGGCCTACAACCGGCTGCAGGAGAACTGGCCGGGAGCGCAGCCGATGGCTCAGGAGCTCGTCATCCTTCTTGGCGAGGAAGCTGCGAAGCTTTGTCAGGCGGCGCGGGACGTCTTCTCCTTCGTGTGGCCGGAGGCTCCGGTTCCGGAGACGATGGTGCAGCTGGCGGCGTAGGTGGGAGAGGTGCCGACTGCGGTGGACCAGCTGCGGGACCTAGCGGCGCGGGCCAGAGCGGAGATGGCCCTGGCACTGATGCTCTCCTGGTACAAGGACGCCCACGTCGAGAAGATCGATGGGGGCTTCCATGCCGGAGCCGATCTTGCCGCCATCCGCCAAGCCCATCCGGAGCTTCGCGGGTCCGCCATCAAGATCGCCGACTACGTGGACCCTGACGAGGTGCTCACCGACTCGGAGTCTGTCGGTACTCCTGATGTGGAGGCCCCGCCGCCACCGCCTGCCAGCGCCGGAGCCGGATCGTGCACTGCGGCTCCTCCTCCGCCCCAACCTCTGCCGGCCAAGAACTCCACCACGGCAAAGGCCCTGCCGTTTAGCTACTGCCCCGGGATGCCGGGTGTAATTGTCTTATGTTATGTATTTTGTGAACCTTGTTTGCTTGTGCCGGCCGTTTTTGACACCGGGTAACTTCTGAGAGCTTCGTCTCTTTTTTGTTCATTATTGTTGAAACTCTTGAATCTTGTACGTTGAACTTTCCTTTTGCGTATTTTGCCCGACTAACTTCGTCAGGCTACACACCTTTAGCCGGGCGACCTGCACCTCCAGTGGGGGCGCCTCCACTGGTGTAGCCCCGAGATTCGAAGATTTTGGCCAAAGGTGCTTCGAATCTTTCTTATTTCTGCCAAGTCTTTTAACTTTATCCAGCTAGCCTCGCCCCAGTCGGCCGCTTTCGTCGGCTGGACGCCTTGAGCCGGGGGAACTAACATTCTAGTGAGGCGGCGGCTCTGCTGAGTGTAACCAGATTCGGAATGGCTGGCGTGGCAGTGCTTAGAATCTTTCTTATTTTTGCCAAGTCTTTTAACTTTATCCGGCTGGCCTCGCCCGCTCATCATCGGCTGGGCCTTGGAGGAACTAACATTCGATGGTGTGGCGCACCTGCTGATGTAACCCGAGATTCGGAGTAGCTGGCGTAGCCAGGTGCTTCGAATCTTTCTTGTCTTTTCTTGATCCCACCCTTGCCCTCACCTGGGCTCCGAACGGCCGGCTAAACGCCCTTAGCCGGTCAGGAACTACCAGATTCCACTGGGGGGCGCGCGAGCACACTCAGTGGGTGTAGCCCCCGAGATTCGGAGTGCTTGATGAAGGCAAGGACTTCGAATCTTCTTTCCTTCTCTTGAATTCCGACTCGAAGTAGTCTGACAAGAATGCACATATGCATACACATACATCTCCACAGGTTAATAGGTTAGTCTGTCAAATCGTAGCCGGAAAACGGCTTGTTTTTTTTGAAAACTGGCTTGCTCCTTTCTAGACACTTAGTCGCCTTCTCGTGTGTTCTGCTGTTTTCAGTGCGTCCTTGCCAGGCAGCCGAGTTGCGGTCTGCAGCCGGAATCGAAGGGAGATGACAGTACATTATGCACGGTACTAGCGGCTTAGCAGCTAGATTGGTTCGAGCTAGTTGCGGGGTCGGGACGCCTGATCTGTCGCACCTCTTCCCTGTTTTTCGTGTGGGATGCCTCGGGCTTTTTCTCTTGCTAGCCGGACAGCCGGGTTGCGTTCTGTAGCTGAGACGAAGAGTGGGCCTCTGACATCATCGCACACTATTCAGCCGGTTTGTTTGACTTAACAGGCCGGGCCAGCCGGCGAGCCCCCGGGTAAGGGTTGCCGGAGCCGGAAAATTTGGACCGAAAAACAGGTGCACACACATTTCTAGAAGGAGCCCCCGAGATTCTCGTGGGAGTCCGCATTTTCATTCATGGGGTTTTCGGGATACATACACTGCCTGGCGACTAGGTGTAAAACGGGCGCAGCAGGGCCGCGTTCCAAGGACGTTCGGTCTCCTTGTCCGATTTGTCCCTCTTGTTCTTGCGCGGCTGCTGTGCGTCAATGAGGTATAGGAGTCGTTGGGCAGCGCCCGGCTGATGATGAAGGGGCCCTCCCAGGGTGGTGATAGCTTGTGCATGCCCTTCGTGTCTTGCACCAGCCGAAGAACCAGGTCGCCCTCGCGGAATGCGACTGGGCGAATCCGGCTTGAATGGTAGCGACGTAGTCGCTGTTGGTACAGGGCAGATCTGGACAGGGCCAGCTCGCGGGCCTGCTCCAGGAGATCCACCCCGTCCTCCCGTGCCTCCTTGTTGGCTTTCTCGTCGTAGAGGAGCTTGCGAGGGGAGTCAAATTCGATGTCGGCGGAGAGGACGGCCTCCGATCCGTAGACCAGAAAGAATGGCGTGTAGCCAGTTGACCTATTCGGTGTGGTGCGGAGGCTCCATAGCACAGCCGAAAGTTCTTCGATCCAACATCCGGGTGACCGCTCCAACGGCTCGATGAGACGTGGTTTGATGCCGGCTAGCACCAAGCCGTTTGCTCGTTCGACTTGCCCGTTGGACTGTGGGTGTGCGACGGAGGCGAGGTCCAGCCGGATGCCCTTGTTGCTACAGAACCGGGTGAAGGCCCCCTTGGCGAAGTTCGTGCTGTTGTCGGTGATGATGCTGTTGGGGTAGCCGAAGCGGTTGATGATGTCGGTGAAGAAGGTAACAACCGTCGCTCCATCTAGCTTCCGGATAGGCTTGGCCTCGATCCATTTTGTGAACTTGTCCACCGCTACCAGCAGGTGGGTCATTCCCGCATGGGCTCGCTTGAAGGGCCCGACCATGTCGAGGCCCCAAAATGCAAAGGGCCAGGTGATCGGTATGGTCTTGAGTACCGAGGTTGGCATGTGCCTGAGTTGCCCGAAGCGCTAGCACCCGTTGCACGCGCGGACCAGCTGCTCGGCATCCTCGAGGGCGGTGGGCCAATAGAAACCATGGCGAAACGCCTTGGCGACTATCGCCCTTGACGAAGCGTGGTGCCCACACTCACCCTGGTAGATGTCCTTGAGTAGCCGGTAGCCTTCTACATCGACACATCTTTGGAAGATACCGGATACATTGTGCTTGTACAGCTCGCCGTTTATGATGGTGTATGTATGCGCGCGGCGTCGGATTTGCCTGGCCTCTACCTCGTCGTCCGGGAGCTCTCCGTTCGCGATGTAGTTCATGAAAGGTTGTGCCCAGGATGGCACTTCCCGGATGACGAGGACGCTCCTGTCCTCCGGCTAACGGGTGTCGGGGGGTCGTCCGGGTGGAATATCCGGGACGGCAGCCCCCGAGCCACTAGGCGAGCCGGCAGCCCTCGGGTCTTGCGAGCCGGAGGGCACTGCCTGACCGGAATTGGTGCGGGTTTTCTTCTTTGGTGGTTCTGCCGGCTCCGTTTCTGCTGCTCCGGCCGCTGAAACGCTTCCCGCCTAGACGATGGAGTCTGATTCTGGCGACGGGTTGATGGATGGCTTGCACAGATGCTCCAAGGAGACCCCTGGCAGGATGGCCTGCCTGGTGGATCCTATCTTGGAGAGCGCATCGGCTGCCTCATTGTTGGTGCGGGGGACGTGATGAAATTCGTACCCGTCGAAGGAGGCACTGAGCTTCTGGATGTGGAACCGGTAGAAAGCCATGTTTGCATCTCTGACGTCCCATTCCCCGGACACCTATTGCACCACCAAGTCTGAATCACCGAAGCACAGGATCCGGTTGACACCGACCTCCTTGGCCAACCGGAGCCCGTGCACCAGTGCCTCGTATTCGGCTACGTTGTTGGAGGCCTTGAAGTGGATCTGCAGCACGTACTCCAGCCGGTCTCCCTTGGGCGAGGTGAGCACGATGCCGGCTCCCAAGCCCCCGAGCATCTTCGACCCGTTGAAGTGCATCCGCCAGTGGTCTGAATCCGGAACCGGTGGGAGATACTGGGTCTCGGCCCAGTCGACGAGGAAGTCCGCCAACGCCTATGACTTGATAGTGAGCCAGGGCTCGTACTGGATGGAGTAGGTGGCGATCTCGATGGCCCACTTGGCGACTCGGCCGGTGGCGTCCTTGTTGCCGATGATTTCTGACAGGGGTGCAGTGCACACGACCTTGATCGGGTGCTCCTGGAAGTAGTGCTTGAGCTTCTTGCATGCCAGGTACACACTGTAGCACATCTTTTGGTAGTGGGGGTAGTTCTGCTTGGAGAGGGAGAGAACCTCGCTGAGGTAGTAAACGGGTCTCTGAACGTGAGCCTTGCCTTCCTCGGGCGCTCCACCACCGGGCAGACGGCGACCACCGGTGGCTGCTATATAGAGCAACATCGGCTCTTTACTAGCCGGCGTGGCTAGTGCTGTGGATAGCATACACTTGAGGTCATGAAACATGGTGTCGGCCTGTGAAGTCCAGGAGAACTTGTCCGTCTTCTTCATCAGTTGGTATAACGGGAGTGCCTTCTCTCCCGCGGTGGCAAACGATGAGGAAGCCAGACATCCGGTGAACTTCTGGACTCCAAGCAGGTTCTTGGGCGGCTGCATCCTCTCGATGGCCGCGATCTTCTCCAGATTCGCCTCGATACCTCGCTGTGACACGAGGAAACCGAGTAGCTGACCGCATGGTACTCCGAAGACGCACTTCTCTGGATTCAGCTTCATCTGGTACTGGCAGAGGTTGCCGAATGTTTCTCTCAGATCCTCGAGGAGGGTGCACTTTTCCTTGGTCTTGATGACTACGTCATCCACGTAAGCGTGTATGTTTCGGCCTATCTGCGAGTGCAAGCATTTCTGCATACATCGCTGATAGGTGGCGCCTGCGTTCTTTAGGCCGAAAGGCATGGTTACATAGCAGAAAGCCCCGTAGGGGGTGATAAATGATGTCTTAATCTGATCAGCGGGGTTTAGCCGGATCTGATTATACCTGGAATAACAATCTAGAAAGGACAACAAATCACAGCCAGCCGTGGAATCGATGACTTGATCGATACGGGGCAAGGCGAAGGGGTCTTTCGGGCACGCCTTGTTCAGGCTGGTGTAGTCAATACACATGCGCCAGGTCTTGTTCTTCTTCAACACCAAGACTGGTTCGCCGATCTGGGTGGTACACTTCCATGATGAACCCGGCTGCAAGGAGCCGGGTGATCTCGTCACTGATTATCTTTCTCTTCTCCTCTGCGAACCGGCGCAGAGGTTGCTTGACCGGCTTGGCATCCGGACGCACGTGAAGTCAGTGCTCGACGAACTCCCTCGGCACACCCGGCATGTCTTTGGGAGACCATGCAAAGATGTCCCGATTCTCACGGAGGAAGTCGACGAGCGCGCCTTCCTGTTTGCTGTCCAAGCCGGCACCAATGGTGACGAACTTAGTCGGATCGGAGGGGTCGAGCAGGATCCTCTTCGTCTCCTTTGTCGGCTGGAAAGCTCCTTCTCCAGCCGGTTTGCTACTAGCCGGAATGTCCTGCTAGGCCATGGCCACATTGCGCATGATCGCGCGTTTTTCCTCGGCTATGATGAGGGCCTCTGCCAGTTTGGAACCGGCTGAGGCGCACTCCATCGATCGCCTGAAGCAGCCGGCGACGGTGATCACGCCATGGGGCCCCGACATCTTCGTCTTGAGGTATGCGTAGTGGGGGATGGCCATGAACTTGGCGAGGGCGGGGCGCCCGAGGAGAGCATGGTAGGAGCTCGTTAGATTTACCACTTCAAACCAGATTGGTTCGCGGCAGAAGTTCTCCTCGGTCCCGAAGATGACGTCCAGCTAGATTTTCCCAGTGAGCGCAGGCTGGTTGGCGATCGCCGTGGAACGTCGTGGTAGTCGGGCGCAGGTCGCTTTCGCGAATGCCCAACTTCTCCAGCGAGGACTGGCAAAGGAGGTTGAGGCTGCTGCCTCCGTCGATGAGGACGCGCGAGAATCGGCAGGTGCGCGCGTTGGAGACGATGAGGGGGTCGAGCACCATGGCGTAGCCCCCGGGAGTCGGCAGATGCTCAGGCTGATCTGCCCGGCTCCAGGTGATGGGGGTTTCCGACCAGTTCAGGTACTGGGGGACTGGAGACACGATGGCGTTGACCTCCATGGAGCGTCGCCTGCAGCTGTGCTTGTCGTCCTGCTCCGTCTCGAAGATGTGGTAGGCAGCGTGCGGCTGGGGGTAGCCATTGTTGTTGCCTCCGTTTCCATCATTACCGGCTCCCCTAGCAGGTGGTGGGGGTCCACCCGGTGGTGGAGGCGGGAGACGAGGCTGGTTGCCCTGGTCCTTTAGCTGGCGGGTCTAGCTGCAGTTTCGGGTGGTGTGCATAGCCGGTTTGAAGGGACTGCTATGCCACTTGCATGGGCTGTCAATCATCTGATCGAAGGTGAGCCGGGGCTTCTGCCTCCTTGCATCATTAGCCGGTGCGTCGGGCGCACCCTCCACAACATTGACCTGCCGCGCGTGGTAGCGAGGCTTTTGTTGTCCGGCCTGGCAGTCCCCATGGGACCGGTTGTCGTTGCCATGGCGTCTGGAGGATCCGGCTTCACTAGCCGGAGTTCGGACGGTTGCGAGCCGGCTCCGTGGGAGTCGGACGGCCATCCACGTTCACTCAGAGGGGCTTCTTCATGGCGGCATCCGCCATGGCGTACTGGTCCGCAACCGTCATGAGCTCCGCCATGGTTTTCGGCTCGTCACACATTAGCCGATGGCGAAGCATGGTGCCCTCTTGGCATCCTTCGATGAAGAAGCTGATGGCTTGGCTCTCCAGGATGCCCTTGCAAGTGTTGCGGAGCTCCGTCCACTTGGCGAGGTACTCGCGGTCGCCCTGGACGCACAAGGCCAGGTCGCGCGGGCGCCCTGGATGTTTGTACGTGCCGTTGAAGTTGCGGACGAACACCTTCTCGAAGTCAGTCCAGGCATTGATGCTGTTGGGCGCAAGGCTATTGAGCCATGTCCTTGCCGACCTAGTTAGCATGAGAGGGACGTAGCGCACAACTGTGCGCTTGTTCCCGTGGGCGATGCCGACTGCCGTAGCGTAGTCGGTCAGCCAATCTTCTAGCTTCATGCTGCTATCGTACTTGGGGGTGTCCCTGGGCAGGGAGAATTTATCCGGAAACGGCTCGTTCCAGATGCGGGGTCCGAAACAAACCGGACCGGTAGAATCTTCCTCCTCCGTGATGCGCGCTTGAGCGAGGAGCTCGATACGGTCGCGGGCATCCGGACAATCTAGGTTGGGCGCTCCCACCCGGCCCGAGAGACGGGAACCGGCTGGTCTGTGCGCTCCGGCTGGTGGTGGGGAGGTGGCGGGTTCACCATTCTCACTTCTGCGCGGCTGGCCCTGTTGCCCGAGTTGCGGCGCTCTGTGGGCCCTGGCGGTGAGGGAGGCGCTTCTTTGGGTGTCACTCCCTCTGGAGTAGCTAAGGTCCTCTGTGTGTGCGGTTGGCGGCCTGCTCGTCCACGCGGAGGAGCTCCTGCCTTGGCGTCTTTGGCGGGCTCGCTCCTCGCCCTCCAGGCTGGGTAGTTCTTCTGCTGCGGCTCGCGCCGCGCGCAGGTTCTTGATGGGCGTGCTATAGGTGGGCGTGTGAGGGCAGGCGCGGGATCCGGTTCCCTGTCCTTCTCCATCCTACCGCCCAGTTCACCGCCCAGCACAGGCCACACGCCGGCTCGGCTCCATGATAGCGGAGTGAGCCGTGCTTGCCGTCATACCGCGCCTAGCGATCTCGAGGTTAACTGCTGCGGTTCCATGGCCTCCTGGAGGAGGATCTGTCTCTCCATGGTAAAGTTGGCCTCCGCTTCCTCCGGGTTGTCCCCGAGGTTAACCGGCGTCAGGAGCCGATCAATGGCATCCTCCACCGGGTTCCGAGGTTGCGGGGGAGCGAAAGTTCCGACCTTGTCCACGCCTCGCTCCCGCGGCTGGCAGGGATGCGAGCTGGATCCGGCCATCATGACCTCTACGTCGCGAGGTGCGGCGGAGGTGCCGCCGTCTGAGCACGGCAGCCCCGCGACAGAGATGATTTCCCTAGGGAAACGCTCCGGGACGGTGGTGACGTAGATGGGAAGATCGCCGAATAGCAGGACGGTGCCGTTCGCTGGGAAGGAAGTTCCGAAGCAGGAGGCGTTGTTGATGATGCAGTCAAAATTGCCGAGCATGAGCACCAGGCCGGAGGCCACGCGCTCACCGGCTGAAGTGCGGGGTCCCATGCGGAACATGACTCCGGTCAAAGCCATTTGCCCCATGGTGGGCGCCAACTGTCGTTGTATTGGGAACGGTAGTACCTGAGGAGGTTAGATAGAGGTGTGGGGACTAGCAAGGAAGCTATCGACGGCGTCCATGACGATATTGGATCTGACGAGCATAGAGGGCAAGAAGTACCAGTTCGGGCCCTCGTGGTGAGGTAAAGCCCCTACTTCTGCCTGATCTGTCTATGTGGGATATACGGACTACAAGTGCTCCTGGAGCTGTATTCTCTAGCTACTGCCTTAAATGCACTGAGACCAGCCCTTTCTACTCAGGCCTTGCCTCTCCTTATATAGGCAGAGAGGCAAAGGTCTCGCTGGCTAGTCCAACTGGTGGGCCCCACAGGCGGGTCTAGCCGACTAGTCATCTACAGTAACCAGTATGGCTTGTCTTGTCGGAGTATGAGCGGTATGGTTGTCGTGGAGTGCGATGGGCCGTGCGAGCCCGTCGTCGGCCACTGAGCCCTTTGTTCACCGCATAAAGTCTTGATATGGGCAGGTGGTTGCCCGTCTTGTCATCGTCAGGCGTGCACTAATGATAGGCACGTCGTCTGTCTTCGTGATTGGGTGCAGCTACGTCGTCGTAATCATTGTCTCTTGCTGATCCGACTCTTTGGGTGATAACCCGGCCCGTCTGTCTGTCCGTGCATCTGGTCGTCACCACCGCGATCCGTCTGTCCTGTTTCTTATTCGGATGGGGTACCCGGGGATCATCCCCCTGACATTCTGGCACCCTACCGGGACGGGGAATTGGAGGAGATCATAGCCATCATCATCACCAACGCTTCTCCATCGACCATCCATGTTTCCCCCATCTATGAGTGAGTAATCCCCCGTTGTAGGCTATGGGGATGGTAGGGATTGGATGAGATTGTTAATGTAATGGCATCAGATTGTTAGGGCATGGTGCCTAGTATCTTTTATTAGTGCTTTATGACTTTGTTGCGACTTGTTATGCTTAATGCTTGTCACTAGGGCCCGAGTGCCATGATTTCAGATCTGAACATGTTATTGATTCATTGTGATAGTATTGTTTATGGTCTTATCTACAAGTTGTATACACACGTTGTTGTCCGGAACAAATGGCCCCGAAGTGACAGAAATCGGGATAACCAGAGGGAATGGCTTTGATGTGAGGATCACATGTGTTCACGGAGTGTTAATGCTTTGCTCCGGTGCTCTATTAAAAGGAGCACCTTAATTGCCAGTAGTTCCCTTGAGGCCCCGCTGCAAACGAGCTGGCAGGACAAAAGATGTGCAAGTTCTCATTGTGAGCATGTATGACTATATATGGAACACATGCCTAGGATTATCTAGTACTTGGATGCTTTATCTTATTTATCTGCAATTGCCCTATGTTCTGATTGCTATGTGAATTGTCTTGTCCATGCAACGCCCGTCCATCCATCCCTATGCCTACCGCACTCGAATCCTCATCTATCGCTATTATTCTTGTTGTCTTTACTTTACTACGGCTGCTACTTTACTATTCCTACTACAAAACTGTTGCTACTGATAAACTGCTGTGAGCAAGATTGTTTCTAGGTGCAGCTGAATTGACAACTCAGTTGTTAAGGCTTATAAATATTCTTTGGCTCCCCTTGTGTCGAATCAATAAATTAGGTTTCACTTCCCTCGAAAATACTGCGATACACCCCCTATACTTGTGGGTCATCAAGACTATTTTCTGGCACCGTTGCCGGGGAGCATAGCTTTATTTATCAAGTTCACTTGGATTCTCTATTGTTCGCTGCTATCCATCCATCATGGGTAAGTCTCGTGATGGCAAGTTTCCTATTTTACCATCCACTACAAGAAGAGGTACGATTCTGAACACCTCTGCTGCTCTTGATTCACCATCTGTTATATGTAAGCTCGTTACACCACCACATACACATGCTACACACACTGCTACTATTGCTGAATCTGAAACTTCTGATGCTTATGATGCTTCTTCTACTGTGCTTGATAAGAGTGGTTCATTAGGTCCTTTCCTAGATGCTACGATTGCTAGAACTATAGCTGGAAATACTGAAACTCCTAATGAAGACACTACCACACCTGTCAGTTCACCTGAGTCCAGTGAGAGTTATGATATTGAAGATGGTTATGATGAGATGACCGATGAATTTATTAAAGAATGTAAAAACACCCATGATAGGAGCGTTGCTAAGAGTCTCCTTGAGAGGTGTACTATTAGACCCAAATTGTCTCCTATTGCTAAGTTTGCTGCTTCTCCCATAAACATTAAAGATAAAGATTATGATTTCTCTCTTGATCTATCTTACATAGCTATTGTTGAGAAAGAACCTTTTTGTGGGACTAAGAATGAAAGTGCGGTAGCATATATGAATGAACTTTCTACCATGAGTGGCTTGTTTTCTGATGATATTAAGATGCGTACTTACTTTGTTGCTAAGATTTTCCCCTTTTCACTGAAAAGGAGAAGCTAAGACTTGGTTTAGTAATCTACCTCCTGGATCTATTGATAGCCCTGATTGCTTGATTAGTACTTTCCTGCAGAAATATTTTCCTCCTAGTGCTAGACATGCTATTTTGCAGGAACTTTTTGATTTTAAACAGGGAGAAAAAGAGGTATTGCCTGAATCTTGGGCAAGGTTTTGTGCTTTGATTCATGCACAAGTTGGAAGTCCATTACCTAAGATTGAGCTTCTTGATATATTTTATAATGGACTAACCGAGGAATCTAGGACATACCTAGATAGTTGTGCTGATTGTGTTTTCAGGAATAGGACTCCTAAGGAAGCTGAGGAATTAATGGCTAAAATAAGCAAGAACTATGAAGATTGGAATCCTCCTGAACAAGCTACACCTGAAGTAATTGTACCTGAACCTACTATTCCGGTGCCTATTCCAACACCAAAGAAGAGGGGAGTTATTGAATTAAATGATGAAGTGATGAAGGAAGCTAAGCAATGTCTTAAGGAGAAGGGAATTAAAGCTGCAGATGTCAAGAATTTACCTCCTATAGAAGAATTATGTAAGCCTATTCCCTACTCATCCACTATCGAGGTACACTATCTCCAACACTTTGATGAAGGTGATATCCCTTACTCTAAACCTCCTGATCAATGCTTAGAAGAATTTGATATCTTTATTGTTAAGCAAGATAATTTTAATAAAAGGGTGCAAAATCATCTAATGGAAAACATTAGAGCTATTGTTGAGTTGAAAGATATTGTGGAAAGAACCTCTAATGATGTTAAAATGATTGTTAAACACTTTCAAATGGTTCAAACTCAAATAGATCAACTCGTTAAAGTGCAAAAAGACTTGCTAGTTAATGCTGCTAAAGAAAAACATGCTTATGAAGTTAGGACTAGAAGTGGTTCTGCTACCTAGGATCCTCTTTATCCCGAGGGGCATCCCAAAAGAATTGAGCAGGATTCTCAACAAGCTGAAAATAGTGGCTCTACTCATAAGAAAAGGAAAAAGAAACATAAAACTATTGTAGAACCCTCAGAACCTGCTATAGATCCTAATAGTACATCTGTCTCTGATGCTAAAACTAAAAGTGGTAATGAAGAAAATGAAGTTCCTAATGAAGAAAAAGTTGAAAAAGAACATGAAAACCACACTAAGAATACTAAATACACCAAAGAAGATTTTATTGCTAAGAAACATGGTAGTGAAAGAGAGCCTTGGGTCTAAAAACCTATGCCTTTTCCTGATAAGAAACACAAGTCAAAGGAAGATGAACACTATAATAAGTTTTGTGAGTGGATGAAACCTTTATTCCTGCAAATTCCTTTGACTGATGCTATTAAATTGCCTCCTTACTCAAAGTATATGAAGGATATTGTCTCGAATAAAAGGAAGATCCCTAATGAAGAAATTTCTACTTTGCTTGCTAATTATTCCTTTAATGGTAAGGTTCCAAAGAAACTTAGAGACCCAGGGATTCCAACTATCCCTTGCTCTATTAAGAACAGTTATGTTAGAACTGCTTTGTGTGATTTGGGAGCTGGAGTTAGTGTTATGCCTTTCTCTCTCTATAAGAGACTTCAACTAGAAAAATTAATACCAACTGATATATCTTTGCAAATGGCTGATAAATCTACCACTATTCATGTTGGTATATGTGAGGATGTACCTGTTCAAGTGGCTCATAATTGCTTGATATTAACTGATTTTGTTGTGCTTGAAATGCCTGAAGATGATAATATGTCCATTATTCTTGGGAGACCTTTTCTTAATACTGCAGGAGCTGTTATTAATTGTAATCAAGGAAAGGTTACTTTCAATGTTAATGACAAGGAACATACTGTCTATTTCCCCAAGAAGATTGAAAGGACTTATGGTTTGAATTCAATTGAACATGTTGAGGGCATTCAAGTTGGAGAAATATATTGTCCCATACCAAGAGAAAAATTTGAAACTATTATGATTGGGACCATTGCTATCAAGGTTGAGGTAACATAATCATTAGTGGAATTCAAAGTTTTGTCTCATATGAAATTGGTTTGGCAACAGGACCTGATTAACCTTGTTAACAAAAGGATTTCATTGAACAAAACAATGTTTTCACCATGATTATCTCCGCTTACTTCTATTCTATCCATTTTAGTTTTTGCTCTCGTTTAGTTTTCTTTTTGTTGTTAGTTGCTTGCTTGTTAGAGTGTCTTAGAACTTCTGTAGCTTTTGCTTTGTTTTGCATTGCATCATTTCCAAAAAAATCTGTATGTCAGAAAATCATTCTTTTATACCTGAAAATTTCCCAAAAATAAAGTGTCTCAAAAAATTCTAGAAAATTCATATTAAATTTTTACGTGAAAAAAGGGGCAGAGGAGTGCCTAGGAGGTACTAGGGGACCCACCAGGCAGGCACACCACCTGGTGGCGTGGCTTGCCTTGGGTGGCGCCATGCCTTGGTGTGGGACACCCCTGGCCCTCCACTAACTCTCTCACCTGCCACTTTCTTCTCTTTCCCGAGCAAGCTCCAGTTCATTGCTCAAAATTGCGTTCTTGCTATGCTTGATCTCGATTTTTTCGATCTCCTTGCTCAGCCCATCTTTCTTGCTGAAATTTGGAGCAGTTGTTCCTTGGTATGTGACTCCTCCCCTTGTCCAAGTAGATTTGTGTTTAGTGGATTATATATTGAGTATTTTACTGCTATAGGTGACAGGTTATAAGAGCTTGTAAGCTTGTTTGATGCTTAGAGATATAGTTTTGATGCATGTTTAGGCCTCTTACAAGTCCCTATGAGTAGAATCCTTCATTATATTTACTTTGCAATCACTTGTTTAATAGGTGTTTAAATTTCAGAATACCAAGCATGAACAACCATACGTTTGGAGAGATATTTGAGAGTGATGCACCTAGGAGGTCGAGGCCCTCAAGATCAGCCTCTCAATTTAGGCCATCATACAACGAAGACCTCATTGCAACTCGTATTGGTAATGAAAGGGATGATGGGGATGCTCACTCATCCACTTTTCCTTGTTTTACTTTCTTACAAGCTGCAGGAATTCTTGATGATTTCTTGCTATTGATTGAGAGGGTTGGTTTGACCTCATATATGCAAGATGAGAGTGAGCAATACGCTTTGCTTACCAAAACCTTTGTTGAGAGCTTCATGTTTACTAATACGCCCTATCAGTCAACTGTCTCTTTCAAAATTTATAATCTGCCCTTTACCATGCCATTGGAAAGATTTTGCAGTATTGTAGGTGTAAGCATGACAGGGACCGTGCAGAAAATTCAAGGGCGACCCGCTGATTTGCTGGAGCTTTACCGAGGGGTGACCAATGATGATGACCGCGTGGCGCAACACGGAAAGATAAGAAACATCCAACTCCCTACTTTCAGATACTTTGCATATTATCTTGCTACTAGCATACTTGTTAGGGAGAACACAAGTAATATCTCCAACTATCATTTAGCTTTCCTTGCTGCTGCGCTTAACAATGATACTCGGTACAACCTTGGCTCGCTTATTGCTCGCCGCCTAGCTGCTAGGGGGCCTATCTATGGGGTCATCATTGCCTCGTGTGTGGTCAATGCATTAGGCCTTTTAGTGGACCCCAATGATACTGTACTGGCACCACAAAGGCTTGACCTTGTTGCTATGAAAACTCATCACTTTGTCACTGCTGCTTCTGATTTGGACAATCTAGTATATAGGATGTTGTTTACTGATGGGGATGAGAGGGAGATCCCTTTGCCGCAGCCTTCTTTGTTTAGTGTTCATAGGAGATCGTGGTCGTGCTCCAAGGAGGACGTGGACGAGAAGCTTCGCTTACTGGGTTTCCACGAGCAGGATCAGGAGGATGTGCCCTCCTACGATTATTCGAGCTGGTCATACCATGGTGACACTACAACCTAGGCCAGCTTGGGATTGATACCCACTTAGGCCAAAATCCTAAGCTTGGGGGAAGGTACGCCGACACCGCACTCATCTCCATATCATGTTGCGTCGGTACTTTGTATATTCATGTTTCGTTCTCTTTTTAGTTTTCATTCTTTCTTTCCTTTTGCTTTCTAAAACACAAAAAGACCAAAAATATTTCTGTTGTTTCTCTTTGGTTTGCTTCTTTTTCTTTTTGCCTTGGTTTGCTTTTCCCTTTTGCTTTGTTTGAACTATTCAAAACCCCAAAAAGATTTTGCTTTGCTTGTTTTTCCTCTTTGGCTCTTGTTTTAAAAAACCGAAAACACCAAAAATATTTGTCGTTCTTCTTTGATTTTGTGAGTTTGCTACAGGGTTCAGCAGTCCTCAGTGGATTTTGGTTTCATATTATTATTCAAGCCACACAAGTGAAGAGCAATAATGAGGATTAATGACAACTTGAGGCGTGGTAAGAGGCTGGTAACGAACTCTATTTGTTTTCATTTTTTTACATATACTCATCATTGTGGGCGTGCTTGGTCTGTTCGTGTAAGGTGTATGTTATCTTTGGATGCTTAGTAATTCTTGCTTTCGTATGATTAGTTCCAGCTTGCTAATAGTTTGTAGCATGTTTTAGGAATATTTGCTTACATTACTCTACTCATAATTTGGTATGACACCGTGGTATCCTCCTCTAAATGTTTCATTTGAATTGACTTGGCACATGCTTACGCATGCACATGACTGTAATAATCAGTTGAGCCTTGATGAATTATTTTGCCTTGAGGATCTTGAATCACTTTCATGCCATGATTAGTCCTGTTTTGTTGCAAGCATGATTATGACAGCTATTGCTATCTCGTTTGTCGCTCCCTTACTATTTCTAGCCTTCACTTACACTGAGTATGTTTTACTCAAGTTTCCAACTCCCTTAACCAATTATTTCCAAAGTGTCCACCATACCTACCTATTAGCATCATTTGCTACTTCCGCGCATATTCAATATGCCTTGTTTTCTTCCGAATAAAATGTTTGCTTGTTATGAGAAAGTTAGTTACTAAAGCTCTCACAAACTTGATGGCACACTTTATTTTCTTGCATTTAATAAACCTGAACCATTGCGGCCTTCTTTGTTGCGTATATGCTTGCACTTTATAAGTCGAAGTTAGCAGAACCATGTTTCATGGGGAACGTTTTCAACATTTCATTGGTACTTAGTATCTAGTTGATATCATGTTCTTTTGCTTATGGATCCCGGCGGTGTGAAATAAAAGTGGAACTTGTAAGATCATGGAGTTTGTATGTATGTTAGACAAACGCCTGGGCCGCTAGCCTAAGCCATGCCTAATCATGGTGGAAACTTGCAGCATAACCATAATGAACATTCTATGAAGCATCCTCAATAAAAATATATGCACATAGTAAATAAAAAGATCGCTGAGATGCTCATTGTCTGCTTGCCTTGTCATTTTGATTATGGGATAGCTCTTGTGTCATGTGCAAGGGGTACCCCGTTGGCGGTTCTCTATGATACGTATATACTTACAATGACAAGAGCTTACTTGTGACTGAAGTTGAGTAGCATGAGGATCAGTCTTCGTAAGTAAGGGGCCTGAGACTTCAATTTATAACTTGTCAAGCATATCCTCTTAGTTGTGTCACTTTAACCATAACCATTTAAAGATGCTTATGATAGGGGCAATGAGAGCTCAAAGCTAACGAGTACCATACTTTCAGCATTTGGAAGCCTTTCAAACTATTCAAAACCTTTTCTTTTACTTGTTGAGTCTCCACATATTCTTTGAGCACCTTCTTGAGAGCATAGTTGTCATTCTTTGTGCTTGTCTCAAAACTTGATTATTTGTGTTATGACTTTGATGTTTGTATCTTTGATATCTTTACTTCTAGTCTTCACCTGAACTTCAGAGGTACCTTAAATCAAAGGCAAGCAAGATACCACTCTATCATACCTTTTTATGAGCATTATAATGTTGCTTATGTTTATGCCTCATGCTACTTATTATTTTTGAGTTTGAATCTCTTCATAGCTTGCAATGCCTATTAAGTAAACTTAGTTGCATACTCCTTATTATGAACTGTCTAAATAGTTGATCACATTGTTGAGAACATATACATCATATGAAGCAAATGTGTTCGTGAAAGTTCTTTTATCGCACTCAGTTTTCAACTGAATTGCTTGAGGACAAGCAATAAGCTAAGCTTGGGGGGAGTTGATACGTCCAAAACGTATCTACTTTCCCGAACTCTTTTGCTATTGTTTCTCCTCTAAACTTGTGTGATTTGGATGCAACTAACGCGGACTGACGTTGTTTTCAGCAGAATTGCCTTGGTGTCTACTTTTTGTGCAGAAAATCAACTATCAGGAAAAATCCCGGAAAATATGCCAAAAATCCTATTTCACCGTAAGACTCACAGGCGAATACGAGACGGAGGGGCTGGGCCCGAGCAGAACCACTGGCCATGTGGCGCCTAGGTCGCGCCAGGCGGTCAGCGCCCAGCCGCTCGGTCTCCCTCTTCGCCTATAAGTTACCTTCTGACCTAAAAACTCAGGGGGGTTCGACGTTTTTCCAGAAGGAGTTCCGCTCCGCCGCCACCACTAAATTCCACGAAACAGCACCAGAAACTCCGTTCTGGCACCCTGCCGGGACGGGGAATTGGAGGAGATCATCGCCATCATCATCACCATCGCTTCTCCATCGACCATACATGTTTCCCCCATCTATGAGTGAGTGATCCCCCGCTGTAGGCTATGGGGATGGTAGGGATTGGATGAGATTGTTCATGTAATGGCATCAGATTGTTAGGGCATGGTGCCTAGTATCTTTTATTAGTGTTTTATGCCTTTGTTGCGACTTGTTATGCTTAATGCTTGTCACTAGGGCCCGAGTGCCATGATTTCAGATCTGAACATGTTATTGATTCATTATGATAGTATTTTTTCTGGTCTTATCTACAAGTTGTATACACACGTTGTTGTCCGGAACAAATGGCCCCGAAGTGACAAAAATCGGGATAACCGGAGGGAATGGCTTTGATGTGAGGATCACATGTGTTCACGGAGTGTTAATGCTTTGCTCCGGTGCTCTATTAAAAGGAGCACCTTAATTTCCAGTAGTTCCCTTGAGGCCCCGCTGCAAACGGGCTGGCAGGACAAAAGATGTTGTGCAAGTTCTCATTGCGAGCATGTATGACTATATATGGAACACATGCCTAGGATTATCTAGTACTTGGATGCTTTATCTTATTTATCTGCAATTGCCCTTTGTTCTGATTGCTATGTGAATTGTCTTATCCATGCAACGCCCGTCCATCCATCCCTATGCCTACCGCACTCGAATCATACCGTTACTGCTATTGTTACTGCTGTCTTTACTTTACTACTGCTGCTACTTTACTATTCCTACTACAAAACTGTTGCTACTGATAAACTGCTGTGAGCAAGATTGTTTCCAGGTGCAGCTGAATTGACAACTCAGTTGTTAAGGCTTATAAATATTCTTTGGCTCCTCTTGTGTCGAATCAATAAATTGGGTTTCACTTCCCTCGAAAATACGGCGATACAATCCCTATACTTGTGGGTCATCAGTGGGTTACCAATCCACCAATGCGAATATCACCTTTGGTCTTGTTTCTTTGGTGGCAAAAGTGCTGGATGAGTAGAGCTGCAGGACTGGGGCTTTGGGTGAAGTGGGGAAGAGAGCCTTGGTGATCATTGCCATGTCTGCATTAGCCATGAAGCATGTGTCACCTCTTCCCAGTAGTGTGTTGGTGAGGAACAAAGCATAGTAGCGGATGGTTGGGTTCTGAATGGTGGATATCTTCTTCTGATAAAAGTGTCTCCCACCATTAACAGAAATAACCTCCCAAGTCTCTCCACTTGTGGCGCTATAGAGGTTAGTAACAGTGGGCTCCCCAGTATAAGGGAAGCTGGAAGCATTGCAAAATTGTTCGAAACTTATGTCATAGTGTTGTCGGTTCATGGTGAAGCTTATCGTGCACATATTACCTTTCTGCCTGTGGTCGTCGTCGAAGGAGGCAAGGAACTCATGGGTAAGATCGGCGTAGGTATCGTGGCTTGCGAAGCCAAGTACCGCCAACCCTGCCATGATGCACATGAGGTCGAAATCCTCCTTCAACCCTGCTGCGGCAAGAAAGTTGTGGTCGGACCAACGTGTGGGTAGCACCCTCCTCGATGAGACCATGTCCAACTTGAAGTTGCATGGGCTCGGGACCCCGAGATCGAGCCCTCATCCTGTTTGCGCTTGCTCGAGCAAAAGAGGTTATCGATTTTGTTCATCGTGATGCACTGAAAATTTTCACCATAAAAGCTTAGGCATATAGTTTCTACATGATATATGAATGATTCTACATGGAAAAGTTCAATCCTGACGTGAGAAATTAATAGGAAAAACAAAATAAGCTTGAGTTCATCCACTAGATCAATGTGAGAGTTTCAACCATGGAAATCTGAAAATAAAGCATGGATAGGTAGAGAAACATATCAATCTGTTGATTCCCCTACTCAAATGAACAAAATGCGCGAAGAATCAAGAGTTCTACATGGATTTTGAGAGGTTTCGAGAGAGAATATGAGACAAATAATGAGGAGAGGAGGAAGACCTAGCCGCCCCGGTGCAATTTTATGGTCGCACCAAACTATACAGCCGGAACTATACGGGCGGGTGATGTTGTTCCGCCCGTATAGTTGCGGCGGCGCCGCCAACTAGGGTTTCTTTATATAGAAAATAGCTATACAGATGCAACTATACGGATGGATCACAATGATCCCTCCGTATAGTTGGTCATTAAACTGTCTATCTCTCGAGATAAATTTCTAAAACTAGCATCGATATCTATACGACCGGAACTATACGGACGTATTTTTTATTCCTGCCGTATAGTTGGTCGTTAAACTCTCAGTACCTTTGGGATAAATTTCTACGAAGGTATCGATATCTACACGACCGGAGCTATATGGCCAAAATTTTTATTCCCGCCGTATAGTTGGTCGTTAAACTCTTTGTGCCTTTGGGATGACTTTTTATGAAGGCATCGATATCTATACGACCGGAATTTTTATTTCCGCCGTATAGTTGGTCGTTAAACTCTTAGTACCTTTCAGAAAATTTTGTACGAAGGCATCGATATCTATATGACCGGAGCTATACGGCCGGAATTTTTATTCCCGTCATATAGTTGGTCGTTAAATTCTCTGTGTCTTCGAGGAAAATTTGTTGGTGACAAAGATATATATACGACCAGAACTATACGACTAGAATTTTTATTCCCGCTATATAGTTGGTCGTTAAATCACCAGTAATCATCAAAAAAATTCTGTTTCTTCGAGGATACCTTCTTATCCCAAAACTTAGCGAAATACCTTATTTTTAACAGAAAAATGATAGAAAAAACTGTCGACCAACATAAGTGTATTAAAACCAAAATTTTAGCTTCTGTAAATGGAAAACTCAAACTTTTATTATTATTATTATTCTATACTTATTCAATCGATGTTTCTACTAGTTTTTGACAGCTGCATCTTCACGGGCGCGCTTTCGCAAGAATGTCTATGAAAAAGTGGTAGGAATGCGATGAACTTCTTATTCTCTAATCTACTTAATTGACGAGATGGGTTGACTCCTATTAAGCATTTATTAAGAATGGTTGAGTAACTCAACCTCTTCTTGAATTCTTACCTTCGGTTGCCCCTTATCAAAGGCACTTACCACATGAACTTGTTTTGCCGGTGGAACATATCTTTCTCCTGCTTCTAGCTTCTTTGGAAAATACCGAATGATTTTAGCATCATAAACATTGAAGATTATCTTTCCTTCAGCACAATCTACTGATGCACCTGCAGTACTAAGGAAAGGTCTTCCAAGTATTATAGATAATTTTTCATCTTCTGGCATTTCAAGAATAATAAAATCAATGGGAATAACATGCTCATCTATTCTAAGTAAAACATCATCGATCATACCAACGAGTTGTTTAGTGGACTTGTCAGCCATCTGTAAAGTGATAGTAGTAGGAGAATACTCCCCTAATCCTAGCCTTTTATAGAGGCAGTATGGCATTACACTAACTCCTGCTCCTAGATCACACAAGACATTATGAATATCAGTTTTACCTATTGAGCATGAAACATTTGGTATTCCGGGATCTCCAGACTTAGACAACAACTTGCCATTAGCAGGATAGCTAGTTACCATGGCAACATTTTCAGTTATTTCTTTCTTTCTATTAAGAATATCACGGGGGAATTTACTATAAGTAGGAACTTTGATTGCATCTACAAATGGAATTTTCAGACGAAGATCACTAAGTGCCTTTGTGAAAGAATTATAAATTACCTGATTCGGTGCTTTCTTTTTTCGATCTGGATAAGGAAGATTTTTCTCACCTAACTTACTCTTGTCTTTTACCTTTTGTGGGGGGTCAGGCTCTTTGGTTGCTTTCTTTTGTTGTTGCCTATGGATTTTGTTATTTTCTACTACAACAACTTCATCTTCCTTGCTTATTTCTTTATCTTCTCTTGGATCAACTGTCTCTGCATCAGAGTCATAATGGTCATCTTGTGCATCATTTTGGTCCTCCTTGGTTTGATCTTGTGTTTTAGTTTCATCTTGAGGATCCACCAATGTATCATCTCCTTAACTTGATTCGAGCAAGGCTTTATCCTTTCCCTCTTTTTTAGCTTCATATTCCGGTGGTCCTAAGAGTCCTGTAACAACTGCACCCCTTCTTGTGACAAGATTAGTAGAAACAGGAATATTTTTATCTTCACAAAGAAAAATTTGATAACCAAATGCTATTTGTTCACACTGGGTTTCAATCATACTAAGATACTTGTGAAATAATTTTATTTCTTGGCCAATCTCATCATAATTCTTCGTGATTTCCGCCAAAATCTTTTTGTGTTTTTCGAAACGCTTATGCAAGTTATTATGATATTTTGCTTATCGATGTTTTAATCCTTGAAAAACTTTTCTAGTTTCATCCTCTTCAGTTAAAACTTGTAACAAATCTACTTTATTTTCCTTAACAAGTTCACAAGGTATACCTTTTTCTTTCATAGTTTTGCATACCTCAGGCATAATATCAAGAGTTATCTGAAGTATCCCTTTTTTCGGCGTAGTGCCAAAATCAGGATTATATAAAGAATCATTCTTAGCCCTAGTAGACATCAATTCCAAACATTCTTGTAATAGTTAAAGTATTTATTGATCCTCCTGCTGAGAAGTCAAGCAACTCTCTACATTGAGTATTAAGACCATGGTAAAATAAATGGCAAATTGTTAGTTCAGAATAGCCATGATTAGGAATACTATTGATCATTCCAGAGAATCTTTCCCAGGCTTGTGGGTAGTTTTCTCCCATGTTCTGACTAAAGTTGCCTGTGTTCTTTCTTAGTTCAGCTACCTTTTTAAAAGGATTAAACCTATTTATGAATTTAATAATGCAGTTTTCCCAACATTTAATGTAATGGCGAGGGAGAGAATATAACCAGTCTAGAGCTTTACCTTTAAGAGACCATCAAAATAATTTAAGATGAGAGAAGTCTCTTGGAAAAACTTTTGGTCCAAGCGATGTTATCACATCGTCGAACTCTCTAATATGCCTTCCTAGGTCTCATCTTCCCTTCCATTGAAAGCTTTCTCTTGCAAAATTTTAATAATTCCACCATCAAATCGATATTCTCTAACTCCAGGATTAGGGAACTCTATTGGTTGTTAAGAAATTCAGAACTTGGAGCATTGTATTCCCTGAGAGTTTTCCCAGGTTTCATAAGAGTTGTCACGTAAGTAGACATTATTTCCATAATATCACTCAGGTTTTCAACTTCAACTTTATTTTATCTTAAAAGTTTTTCAATAATTTCTTCGCGCCTCTGAAAAGGCATGCACTCGATATAATCCGGCAGGTAGGTCCTACTAGAGCGTGTAGACCCTTTGTCTCCTAAGGAGAACATTTTGTAGTTGCAACACCTAAAATGTCAAAAGACAAAAACTTAGCGCTTAGCTCCCCGGCAACAGTGCCAGAAAATAGCTTGATGTCTACAAGAGCACATATCGGTTGTAGCTAGTTTTGAAGTATAGATATCGATCCCACAGGGAGCCCAAAGGTAAATGTTTATGGGTGAAGTCTCCGTCACACCCGATGTTGTCACAGGTCTTTGAGTGAATTGACTGCAAGTGTTGAAATAGGAATGGGGTTTTGATTAAATGAGATATGTTCAAATAGAACTAAAATGTAAAATTCAAAAATATAAAGCATAAAAGTAAAGAATGACTTGGTTGGTTATTGTTTCCTACAGATGACAAAAGAAGGCGCGGGGAGATTCAGTTCATGGTGATAGTGACTGTGCCAGGTGGACGAATGATAAATGTAACAATTATATTCTTATAAATATATGTGCGAGCAACCCATAATTAGCCGGAACTCCTCTTGGTATATTTCGTTCCAACTTCAATAATCCTACTAGCTTGTTACCAAAACCATGGTCAGACACTAGATGATTAAGACCCTTTAGATCGCTTAGTGATTAAGCTCCTTGGATTGGACTAATGCAATAAGAACAGTGGTTCCTCATTATCCTCGAGTCTACTCATTTTCCATTGATATCCCCATGTAACCCGGGGGTCGCCGGTCCACTAGCGAACAAGATCTTATCTATCTAGAACAAAGCATCATGTTGTCTGGGCCCTTAATTGGACAACAAGCATTAGACATCCCGTAGATAGTCAAGCACACATAATATAATAATTAGAATCAATCACAAACTAATAGAAAATATATGAAGGCACATCAGATCTCACCAATCCCCTACATCTCCCACACCCAAGGGATTTACTCACACATGAGAGAAGAACGGATCATCAATATAATCAAATAAAGGGAATTCGTCTTTGTATTACCATGGAGATCCACATTAAGAATAGAAAAATATCCAACACAATTCAAGATGGAAAGAAACAATCTCAAACCCTAGTCTTGCAAGGTGGAGATCCCTCTCTCTCTCAAGTATAAGTAGTGGCTATGAGGGTGTATTGGCTAGGAGGTCGAAGATCGTGGAGCAAGATGAAGAACGTCTTTCCCTTCTTCTCCGAATCTCTTCTTTCTCCCTTCTGGATAGTATGGCGGCTGCGATGTTGTGTTTTCGTCCTCCTTCCCTTCATGGAAGTTGTCCCTTTTGACAAGACAGAGGTGGAGGCAACTATACGGCGGGAACTATACGGCCGAAAAAATATTCCCGCCGTATAATTGCTTGTTAAAGCTTCTGTGAGGTCTCCTCACGTGCTTCCAGAGTGAGACTTGCTTGTTTTCTCCAGAATATTGTGTTTCTCTTGTTAAAACCTTCTGTTGACATTCAGAACCTGAAACACACATTAAAAACAAAGTTTTCTTTGCTACCGAAGTATTAGCGTTAGGTAAAACTATAAAACGATCAAATCCGGGAGAAAACTATCAATAAAAGCCATAAAAATGTGTCGAATCTCACAGCTATCTGCTAGGCCCAAGGTTCCACTGGTTTTCCTCCGTTTGAACCGCAGCGGGAGTTTCCTCCTACAGGTCCACCACACTTCTCTAATTGCTATCGCATGCACCGTAGAGGTCACACCAGGGAGCTAGGTTTTCTATCTATGAGCAATCCGCAGCGGTAGTCACCGTTTGACCCATAGCTTGGCCCAAGAAACCAAGGCTCAGCCCAAGAAAACCAAGGCTCAGCCCAAGAAAACCAACGCTCGGCCCAAGTATATATGGTGGTTTAGGTTTGTTTAGGTTAAATACTCCCGCCTCCTCTCTCACTCCACTCCGCTCGCCGCCGCCACTCTCCTCCCACCCGCGCCTCCTCCTCCTCTCGTCCGCCTCCTCCTCCTTCTCCTGCCTCGTCCACCTCCTCCTACCCAAAGCCTCCGCCGCCCCCGCCGGCGCCACCGCCCGCCGAAGTCGCTGCCACTTGGATCCCCTAGCTTGCCCGAAGCCGCCGCCCGCCGTCGCCGCCACAGGTAATCTCCATGCCACTAAAATTTGTACTACAAATTTGATTTTATTTCAATTCGTTTACATCAATTTGGAGCAACCACACACTTAGGAATTTGTTATTTCGATCAAATGCATACTTTAGGATGCCCAACCCGCATCCTCGTTGTCAACTCAGTGGCAATGAAGGAGGACTGCTGGGCTCCGTCGGGAATGTTCGAGACTAGGCTCCGCCAGGCTAGCACTGGGAGGTGCTACCTTCCAGGACGCGTAGGTTGGTGCGGAATCCGGGTATCGTCGTCGATTCAGAGCTTCTTTGGTGGCAGTCACATGGTCCTCTAGCAGTGCAAAGGGAGCCGGCCCCCGAGCAGGTGGTACAGAGGCGTGTCAGGGAGGATGATGAGCACGTCCGCCGCTATATGGCTATTTTGGAGGTTAGGTTCTCCCATATCTAGCAGGTTCTTCGGGGATCTCATCCCAACTATGCTCCTGTGATGGTTCCTCCTCTTTGGGTGGTCATCGCCCACGGCTCAGTAGCCGGAAGTCGGCGTCCAGTTTGATTGAGCAAGATGTATTAGTAATATTATCGAGATGTATTAGTCGAGAACTTGAATAAGATATTAGAGTAATATTATCGAGATGTATTAGTCGAGAACTTGAATAAGATAACTAATATCTTAATTGTGAATGCTGAATATGATTCTAATATAACTTATTGTGCTAATGGTATGATGTTATTGCTTCTGGATGCTGCAGATAAAGTAATTATACATGTAGTGTGCCCCCTCAACGCGTGTTCGCGTCGTTATTCTATGTGGGTGGCGGGATACCAAAGATTCGCGTGGTTATTTTACAATCACCAAGTTATTTATAAATTACATGTACATTAAAATTGTAGTGGAAATAAATAAATCAACTATATGAATTTTATGGTTTGGGAAAAAAGGAAAATAAACAACCTACGCCGACGGCATTGCCGTCGGCATTACCTATGCGCCTAACGTCGTGCACCGCGTCCGTCAGGTGGGCCATTAATCAGGGCCATGTGCCCTCCTACGACGACACGGCATAGGCTAACGGTCACCGTCAGCAGCTTGTATGTATACGCCGATGGTTGCCGTCGGCGGTTAGTGGGCTAAGCCGACGGGAAGTTTACGCTAACGGCTGCGTGGCCCGGCTGACGAGCCCGGAACCTTCGCCGACGGGTCCGATATTTTGCCGTAGGCCTATAAGGTGGCCGCCGGCGTATTCAGTTATTCCCTTAGGGTGCGGCCTGTTTCGTCCACCCATGCCGGACGTCCACGTCGCCTGGGTGATGTTTTCTTGCTGTCGCCGAGCTATACATCCACTTCGACGGAGATGCTCTACCGTCCTCACTGCACCCCTAGGACGGCTACACGCCTACACACGTTCATGCCAGCCAGGTCATCCAGCAGCAGCACACGGACCATGGCGGCGCCACTCCACTTCGTGCTGGTGCCGCTCCTCGCGCAGGGCCACGTGATCCCCATGATGGACATGGCGCGCCTCATCGCCGGCCACGGCGGCGCGCGCGTCACGGTCGTCCTGACACCGGTCCACGCGGTCCGCAGCAGGGCTGTCCTGGAGCACGCCTGCCGCGCGGGGCTCGCCATCGACTTCGCCGAGCTCGAGTTCCCAGGGCCGTCTGTGGGGTTCCCCCACGGCTGTGAGAGCTTCGACATGATCACGGACTTCTCCCATATGGCGCTTTTCTACGAGGCCGTGTGGCTGCTCGCCGGCCCGCTCGAGTCGTACCTCCGGGCGCTGCCGCGGCTGCCCGACTGCCTCGTCGCCGACTCGATGAGCCCGTGGACGGCCGACGCCGCGCGGCGGCTGGGCGTCCCTCGGCTCGTCTTCCACTTCTCGTCGACGTTCTTCCTTCTGGTGGTGCATAACGTGGACAAGCACGGTCTGCATGACCGCGTGGCCGACGTCCTCGAGCCGTTCGAGGTGCCGGACTTCCCCGTGCGCGCCGTGGTGACCAGAGCGACGTCGCTCGGGGTACTCCAGCTTCCGGGGTTCGAGAGGTACCGGCGCGACATTCTGGACGCCGAGGCCAGCGCCGACGGCCTGGTCATCAACGCGTGCGCGGCCTTCGAGGACGCATTCATCGAGCGGTACGGCGAGGCCCTCGGCAAGAAGGTTTGGGCGGTCGGGCCGCTCTGCCTCCTGGCCTCCGATGCCAAGACGATGTCCGGGAGAGGCAACAGCGCAGCCGCCGACGCCGGCCACGTCGTCTCGTGGCTCGACGCCAAACCGCAGCGGTCGGTGCTCTACGTTAGCTTCGGGAGCATCACCCGCCTGCTGCCGCCGCAGGTCGCGGAGCTTCCCGCTGGCCTGGAGGCGTCGAACCGGCCGTTCATCTGGGTGGCGAAGGAGACCGACGGCCTCGACTCCGGCTTCGACGGTCGAGTGGCGGACCGCGGCCTCGTCATCCGCGGGTGGGCGCCGCAGATGACCATCCTGTCGCACCCTTCGGTCGGAGGATTCCTCACGCACTGCGGCTGGAACTCGACGCTGGAATCCCTCTCGCAGGGCGTGCCGCTCCTTACCTGGCCGCATTTCGCCGACCAGTTCCTGAACGAGGCACTCGTCGTGGACGTGCTCCGCGCAGGCGTCCGTGCCGGCATCAAGGCGCCACTAATTCACCCTGACGTGACGACATTTCAGGTCGGGAGGGAGGACGTGAAGAAAGCGGTAGTGGAGCTAATGGATGAGGGGGCAGCGATGCGGTCGAGGGCGATGGAGCTCGCCGCGAAGGCGAGGGACGCGATGTCATCAGCAGGGTCGTCGGACGTGGACGTGGCGGACATGGTTCGCCATGTTGCCGAACTTTTTTTTTCTTTTTTTTTTTTGAACTTCGCCATGTTGCCGAACTCACACCAAGGAAGGAGGACCAGTAACTGTTGAGAAGAGCACAGCTCTCGCCGGCCCAGGATTTTTTTTTAAAACACAGTACAAACGCAGACACTCACAATGCGTACATACACTCACCCTTATGAACACACGCACGCACACTCTACCCCTATGAGCACCTCCGAGAGACTGAGCCAGCGGGTCTTGAAATTGACGAAGTCACCACAGGCACCTCGCTATCGACGAGAACGTCGCCTCCCACTGAAAGAATATTCCACCTTTATAAGACACCAAAGCGTCAAACCTAGGGTTTTGAACTCTGGTGGACTGGGGGTACCATTGTCCTCCTAACCATCCAATCACAGGTTACTCCCTCCGTTCACAATTATTTTGTTCTGGGTTTAGTTAAAGTCAAACTTTCTAAAATTTGACTAACAATATAAGAAAAAACATCAACATCCGTGATTCCAAATGCATATAATATGAAAATATGATTTATGACAATTCTAATACAATAGTTTTTACATTGTTAATATTGATATTTTTTCTAAATATATGGTCAAAGTTTACAAAATTTGACTTTGACTAAACCCATAATTGTGAATGGAGTGGGTAGTACAGTAGTTTTCTTATTAGACGCGCCTAGCGCTCGGTTGACCAAAATTTTCCTTAGATCTCGATCGAGCGACGTCACCCCTATCGATTGACGTCACCCTCCTCGGTTGTCCGATTGACCCCGGCTGTTTTGCCTTTGTTTGTGTTGTGGGCATTTTTAACTGTAATTGGGCTTGTTAGTTATGATTTTGGGTTTGCTATTTAATTTTTGTTGGGCTTATACTGAGAGAAAGCCCAAGCAAGATCCAGGGTAGGGACTAGGCCGAAAGTAATAGATAAGTAAAAAGAATCATTTTGGGGTGGCTCTCAGCGACACGTCCGACTCACGCCGCCTGGGACACCGTTGACATGGGCCGGCCCATGGTTATGTTTCGGTTGCTATTTCTGGTTCCACCCCTTGGTTTCACATAGGTAAGTGCCTCGATCGTTCCTTCCTAGGCCTGGATAGTTAATTCATTCTATTGTTCAGATGGTTCGTTGGCTCACACCGCTAGCTAGCACGAACCGTTTCCAAACCTCAAACCAACCTTATATTTTTTTAAATATTTATGGAGATTTTTCAGAAATCATGAAAAATATTAGAAAAACATGTTTTTTTTTGCAAAAAGCATAAATAATTTTTCAAAATTCATGAATAATTTGTTAAAAAAAATCCTGACCATTTTAAAAAAATCATAAACTAATTCTAGAACTTCATGATCCAATTTTTAAAAATCTGAACCAATTTTGGAAACTCATGAACAATTTTCTAAAAAGCATGAATAAAATTTTAATATCATGAACGAGCTTTAAAAAATCACGAATAATATTTTAATGTCATGAACAATTTCCTAAATCATTAATATATTTTTAAACCAATTTTGAAAAATATGGACCAATTTCAAAAAAATTCATGAACCATTTTCAAAAATCATAAACCAATTTAGTAAAACATGAACCAATTTCATAGATTCATAAACCAAATTCAAAAACCATGAACCAAAAATTGAAACTTGACCCAAATTTCAAAAATCATGAACCAATTTTAGAAAACATGAACCAAAATTCAGAAAAACATAATATTTTTTTAAAAATAATGAACATCTTTTAAAAAAATATGTTTTAAAAAAATGTAAACAAAAAGAAACAAAAAAGAAAACCAAAAAAGGGAAACAGATAAAAAGAAAAGTAAAACGTAAAAGAAAAGGCCTAACGCGAACTGGGCCGGCCCAACCGGGATTCCGCCCTATGCGGCACTAGCTGCCCGTGCCGCCTATGGGCGGCAAATAGCATTCCCGATCATTTTTCGCAAAACTGTACAATCTTCTTTCTCCACGCAAAAAATGCGGGACTCCCTCCTCTCCCGTCATCTCTTCCAGCTAAAACCAGATCTAGAACCCCCTCCCCTCGAGGCACCCATGACGAATTGACAAAAGAAGAAAGAAGACATGGATTCGGGATGCAGTAATAACCAAGGTAAGTTATCTCTTTGTCCCACGATTCTCTTTCTCCTTAAAAATCTCAAGAGTTGGTTGAGATTTTGTTCATTTTCCTGTGTAAAGAAAAGTTCTTTTCGTACAAGCATGTATCTCGTAAATGATGAAAAAATAGACAAAATAATTAGTCAATTGATAAAACATACTGAACTACAAAACATATATTTATTTCTATAAATTATTTTCATTTCTATGAAGATTCTATAGTAGGGACACATGTAACAGACATCTTCTAGTAAAAAATTTCCATGATAATCTTGAAAAAGGGTGATAAGATACTCTTAATCATTTATTTCAGGCTTATTTTTTTATTATGTAGATTCCAGCATCAAATAATAAAGAAAATTCTCTCAAACATTAGACTACCAGCTATAGTTTGCAATCAATCCAGGTATTATGTTACTAGTAGTAGGAATAAGAAAATCATGTAAACATGTTAAAAATAATTAACCTTGTGCATAAAAAATCTTATGCCTAATTGTTGTTGCACTCATGACATTTTGCAGGGTGGTTATGCTTCCAGTTCAAGTGCAGATAGTTTTATTCCTCAGGGAAGTGGGTTCTCAAAATATTTGCAGGTAGGAAAAAAATATAAACTCACAACAAATAATTTCATTGATATTTTTTTGATTCAGATTCCTAAATGTGGACTACTGCAGCAGATGGCTCATTCTAGTGTGCAATATTCAGAAGTCAAATGCAGAACAACTATTTGAACAACGGTACTAGCCAATGGTAGGTCAAATTTTTGTTGAGTGCTTTCTTTCCATCTTTCCAACCTTGTATGTTATAAAGGAATGATAAGTAAAAATTTCAATTGTATTATTTTTAACATGAATATGCAAGTTTCTTGGTTGGAAGTATGTTTGACTTCTCTAATCTCTCATTCACACAAATGATGCATGTTGTTGTAGAACAAAGTTTTAGTTAGGAATAAATTAACAGCCTGAACAAAGGGCTCCCCGAACAAAAGGATACTGAGCGAATGATTCTAAAAATGTAGTAAGAATGTTTTATTTGTTAAAAATTAAAAACATTAATTTATTGTTTTATATTCTAATAACTATTTTTATGCTGGTTCAACTATAGATCGGGAACTTTGAGGTTGACTGTACAAATGCAAAAGCAATTCCAAAAATTGAAGATCATTGCCAATACCAACACAATTTAGAACAAATTGGAGAGCAAAATGAACAATCAGACATCTTGGTAGAGCATTGTGAAGAACAAAATAGTGATGATAAAAATGTACCAACAATTTTTATTTGGCACAAATGAGGACAACCTTATTGATGCAGTGTCATCTGATGAAGAAACTTGTCCCCCAGAGGATGTTAAAGATGAATTTGAAAATAATCCAATTGAAGATGTGCTGAAAATGAGAATGAAGAAGTTGGGCAGCTTACTCCAAATGACATTAGGATATTATTGGAGCATCACAACATCGAAGCAGCTCGAACTTGCAGCCAAGAAGCACATAGTCGTCATGTTCCTACCATGAACATGATATTTGACACAGATAATGTTGCTTATTCATTCTACAATTAATATGGTTTGATTTGTGGGTTCTCAGCCAAGAAATCAACTATATACAATAGTCGTAGTAGTGTGGAGAAACTAACAACTAGGAGAACTTATCAGTGCAACAGGGATGGTAAACCAGTTGATGCAAAAGAGTTGGAAAGAATGAAAAATCAGAAACAATAGAGAAATAATGAAAGAACTAGAACAACTTCTCCAGAAAAAACAAGGAGAAGAAAAAGAAATCACATGGAACATACATGATGTTTAGCAAAAATTACTATGTCTCTATGGGATGGAAAATGGGTTGTAAAAGGTCTTGAACTAGAGCACAATCATGGCCCGAGTACCGAAGATGAGACGGAGTTTCCAAGATCACACAAGCAGATGACTAGTGATGGAAAACTATTGATCCGCACATTTACCTCTGTCAAAATGGACACAAGAAAATAATGGCAATCTTGACATATCTAAGAGGTGGTAAACCAAAAAATGTGCCTTATGACAAGACGAATGTTAGTAATGTAAGGAAAGCTATAAGGAATGAGAACAATACAAGTGATATGGCACAAGTTCTAGAATATTTCAGGAAGAGACAAGATGTGGACCAAATGTTCTTTTAGGATTTCAAACTTGGTAAGGGTGATAAGGTAGAAAACTTTTTTCTGGTCTGACAATTACTCAAAGTGAATGTATGACTTGTATGGTGATTGTCTTAGTTTTGACACAACTTACAAAACAAATAGGTATAACCTAACCTTCGCACCATTTGTTGGAGTTAGAGGTCATCGTCAGAACTGTCTATTTGTATGTGCAATTCCAAACAATGAACAGATTGATTCATTTATTTGGTTGTTCCAAACTTTCCACAAATGCATGGGAGGCAAAGCTCCAATTACAATTATCACATACCAAGATGTTTGATGTCTATAGCAATACATTTTGTTTCCCTGACTCCATTCATAGGAATTGTTTTTGGCATGTTTCATCCAAAGCGGAACAGAAGTGTGTAAGACGTTTTAGTAAGATTCCATTTTTCCACGCAGACTTCGGTGATATTCTGTGGAATTCTTTGACAATGTAAGAGTTTGAAAGTTTTTAGCAAGAAATGGTATTGAAATACAATGTTGGGCATCTGAAGTTTCTAAAAACAATGTGGGACGACATGGAGAAATTTGTGCATGCGTACTTCAAGACAGCCTTCTTCCCTTTCATAGTTTCCATTGCCATTGCTGTCATTTATATTTTCTGCAATTTAATATTACAAAAATACTTTCTTTACTTGCAAACACAAACAAAACATAGAAAATATCATATCATTGTCTTTATTTTACTTTCATATTTTATTATGGTTTTCCTTTACTTATTATTATTGTTATTTCATATTAGTAATATGAAACCTTATGCTTGATAACCACACGGAAGAGTTGGGGACACAAGGAAAAAACTTTGTTTTGTACATTGCTTGAAGAGGAGGAGAAAACATCCCTTGATCAGTAATACATATCACATGCCCCATACAAAATAAAGTTAGAGAACTCTATTTTATCTTTGCATATCTTACGTGGCTGTTTGGGCTTGCACACAAGAACTGTTTCTTACCTACAAACTTCTAACCACAACACGGATTGAATAGTTGTCGCTTTAAATCCCCTTCCAGGGCCGTCATTTGTAAATGTTGTATCAACTAATGTAAGAGAGACAGACACCCGCTAGCCACTTATATAATACAAGTCATATGTTGAGCGTGGAACCAGTCTTGCAAAGGCTTACGCGTAAGGTCGATTCGGGACCTAAACGAAGTCCAATGGAGCTGAGATTCTGGGAAAACCGATATTTTGGAAAGACGATGATCTGGAGTGCTTGGACCCCACGAGAGAGGCCTAGAGGTCCAATAGAGCCCAGGTGGCATGGCCTACCCTAGTGCACGCGCCACCTGGTGCCTTTTGGCCCTCGGTTGTCCGATTAACTTCAATCTTTCGCCCACCGACTTGGTTTGACCTAAAAACGGCTATAAAAAGTCCCCTAGGGCATCCTCGAGGAGAACGCCGCAGAAACACAGAAACACCAAAAACTAGTCAGAACTAGCGAAGATTGGAGGGGGGAACTCCACCAAAACCGTCGTCAGAGGGATCTCTACCTTCTCTAACATCTCCAACTTCATCACCATGATTAAGAGGGAGTAGTCCACCTCTAGAATATGGGTTTGTGGCAGTAGCTTGATCTCTCTCTCTTGTTCTTAATAGATCTAGTACCATATGAGTTGCCGAACATGATTATGGTCATATATGTAATTCCTATGTGGTGGATCTTTATTCTATGATTTGATATATGATATTGGAATCTATCTATGTGTAAGATGTATTGATAGATGCACATGATGTACCCTATTCTTAATTGCTTGTTTTGATCCAACTTATATGCAAGGCCGTGTGGGAGGAGTGTGTATTAGATGGAGTAACATGGTGGTAGTGATTGAATAGTGACAGCAAATTCAAGATCTACTATGGCTTTTACCTTTCTTTTGTCACCTCACTAGGGATTAAGTGAATTCATGTGCTATAATTATCATGTGACAGCTTGATAATCTTGTTTGGTCAAGGTAGCACATTTGTTGTTCAAACACCATGTCAAAATAACTAAGGCTATGCTCTATTAATTCTTAATTCTAAATTGCTTGGAGTTTTCCTTTTCTAGAGGAGTATAAGAGAGATATGTTGCATCATCTCTATGTTAGGACCTGATGCCCATATGAATGCTTATCAAACACATAGTGAAGTTCCACCAATATTATATTGATGATGAATTATTTTATGTCCACTTCAACTAAAAAGAGAGTAGACAAGTGAACCCATGAACCCCGGTCCAACTTTTATCATAAGAAACAACCTTCCAACACTACTACTATCATTTAACTTTGCTGCAATTTAATATTAAGAAACACAAAAATACTTTCTTTACTTGAAAACACAAACAAAACACAAAAGACCTTTCTATTATGGCATTTACTTTACTTTCATATTTTATTACTATTTTACTTTTTTTATTGTTATTTCATATTACTAACACGAAACCTTGTGCTTGACAACCACACGGTGGAGTTGGGGACACAAGGCAAACAATTTCTTTTGAAGATTGCTTGAGAGGAGAAGAAAAATATACTGTTCGCCAATTCCTCGAGAGTTCGGTATAAACCCTCGAGTCTCCCTTGTGGGGGAAAAGAGGCTTACTACAACACTCTACACTTGTAGTCCCGACAAGTTGGTAGACATGGAGTTGTTTCCATCAGTAATGTTGTGGAAGGTGAAGGAATCATGCCGAGTTGTTGCCATCAAGTTGCCTAGGACTATGAGTGTCTCATATAGTCTGAAGGTGGCCTAGGAATTGTTAACCTTGCTCTCCAGAACAAATGTATGTTTCTCAAGGTGATCCATGGTCTATTAGCTGGGTGAGACATCCCTAGAATTGTTGGGTTCATCCGAGTTACCTTTGCGACCGACCCGGGAAAGCTACCTCCACATGGAAGTGCTTCTAGACTTTACTCCTGATATATCGCTCCATTACCAAGGTATGTACCGAGGATGGGTGCTCGATCTCTCTTTGGCACGATGTGTGGTCCCTTCTTGGTATCCTATCGTCTACCCTGCCTATAGCCTTCTCGCATTGTCATGCCCATTTCACCACTATTGTCAACACCCTCAAGTGGGTCCGTCGATGTCCCTCTCCTCCATAGGGTTTCAACGATATCCACGAGTGAGATACAGTATGTACATGCCGCCCTCTTGAGGATCACACTCACCCCGTCCCCTGACCAGCACACCGTCTCCCTTGGGGCTTCTTCAGAGTTTGTTACCGGGGATGTTAACTGGGCTCTTTGTGCCTCTGATGTTGTTGTCCCCCTTCAAGATTGTTAACTAGGAATGCTTTGCGCCCGTCAAAGTTCGAGTATTATTATGGATCCTTTGTCTCCATAAAACCAGGTATCGCATGCCGCTCTACCGTCTTGAGTGTAATCCCTCTCTAGACTATCCGTTCTCCACGGGCCAGCAAGAAGACCTTGCGCACTTGTTTGTTTGCTGCCCCCGCCTCCATACCGTCTGGTCCGCAACATATCCCACGATGATTCTCCCTGCTAATGCCGATGCCCCTCCCTCCCTCCTAGCCTTGCCATCATTCTTCCACCTTTGCATGTCAAGGAACACAAAACCATCATTCCACCCTGTCGTCCATTTGGAAATCTCGCAATTGCATGGTGTTTGACACTGATCTGCTCTCTACAAGTCGGATCCTCGCCATGTTGACCCAACATTTGTGTCTTTTGTTGGTTCGTGCTGCCCCTCTTGTCGACACTAGCGCTAAGGTATCGTTGTGTTCTTTTTTTATCCAGGTCTTTCCACTCCTCCCCTCTTGCCAATATAAAGAAGTTCCTACGGTTGTATTGCCGGCCTTCGGAATAGACTGCTTGGTTACAAGCTTGCCATGATGCCTCATGTAATGTTACTCATTTTTGCAATGAAAATTGAGTTCAAGTGGGTGATCGCTCCTGTTAATTCCTCAAAAAAATATTGAAGTGCTTAGAGATATACCCGCACAAAAAACGTGCTTCGAGATATAGTAAGAACTCAAGGGCACGTTTGGTAGCCTGCAGATGGTCTAGCCAGGCCCGAGGGTGAAGGAAATGGTCTAATCAGTTTCCCGCATGCCATTTTGGCCTGCATGAGTCCAAACCTCAAAGCACCCCTCAGCCAGGCCCATAGATAACGCCTGATTCGACCGTTTCCCTAGAGCCAGCCTTGCTGCATGCAAAATGGGGAATGCGGTGATGGAGCTTGTGCATGCATGGAGATGTCAGGAGGCCGCGCATGACCGCAAAATTACAGCAGGAGAAATTCGATCACCGCCCTCCTGCTCCCCTCCCTATTTACAGCCGGTGGTGTTCCTCCCCCAAAATCCGAATCCACCATTCAACCTCTCTATCAAAATTTCCACTCATCAGATCTAGATCAATGTTGTTCGATTCTTCTGCCTCCAGCATAAAGACGCTGGTCAGACCATCTTCGCCGACGAGCACGGTGTCAGTTGGCTATCCTTCTTCACCTTGGATCCCGTCGACGGCAGTCCTTTTGGCTACTCCGGCGAAGGCGGACACAGTGACCATGTTGTCAGCAAAGTCGGCCAAGGCGACGGTGGTGGAAACTCCATCGACCATGGAAACGGTCACCATACCTATTGGGGAATGCACTATGGAAAACAAAAAATCTAGCGCATAACCAAGGTCCAATGCGAGGAAGGAGGTAACAAATCATACCCTCGAAGATCGAGCTAGTGGAAGTTTGTCGATGACAAGCTTGGTCATGTGTCGATCCTCACAACAAGACTTAGCGAGTCACGAGGAGATGTATTATCCCACAGACGTCTCCGATGATCTTGTGCTCCAAGTGTCGCACTTCCACCGGTATCCACACGTGT
Source organism: Avena insularis (assembly GCA_023614405.1). Classification (NCBI taxonomy): domain Eukaryota; kingdom Viridiplantae; phylum Streptophyta; class Magnoliopsida; order Poales; family Poaceae; genus Avena; species Avena insularis. The sequence continues at coordinate 40,861,808 of CM042684.1, read as the reverse complement.
CCACACGTGCAACAAAAACGGCATTGCGTTGATGCGAGATCAAGAACTCGTGTATGAAGCGGGAACGTGTCGATGAAGATCCAGCAACACCCCGTCTAATGGGCCACGTAGAGATAAACAAAAACCTTTTCTCCTACACGGTGCTCCAAAGATCCAGCTCAGGTGATAGGCCACGAGATTTACCACTAGACGCGTAGGTGTGGATGATGAAGCGCGTCAGTTGATGCCGTGCCTAATGATCCCCATACAGCACGTCCAGATCCCCACGGACCTCCTTGTCTCCAGCGCCGCACGTGCAACGCCTCTACCGGTATCCACACATACAAGAAGGAAGCTCCAGGCAGAGGACTGCTAGATCATGTCTAGCCCGAAATGGGAGTCGAGAAAGTGATGGCTAGGTCAGGGACAATCCCTTGTCACTCCACTTATATACACTCCTAGTTGGGCTCAACGCTTGAGGCCCATCTAGGCCGTACCTCAATATCCACATGGATCGAATCCACATGGGCTCCTTACCCTTAAGTGTGTGACCCTGTAGGTTTACGTACACCTGGACACGACACGAGTCACCACTCCGAGTCGATAGTTGGAAGCAACCTCTAGCAAGACATGCCAACTCCCAAGTGCCGTAAAGTCAGAAGACAAACCTTTCTCAATGTGACTTTTGTCCAAGTCCCTTTGCCTCACGATATATCTTGTAAATCTATAGGCGAGTTGTTGCCATCCCTTTAATACCTGGACTCTCTCTTCTCATTCCGTGATATATGATTCACTGGACTAACACTTAGAACAACTCCTTGGTTAACACTTAACCAAGTCGCGCATGGCTATGCTTCCGAATCATATCACACGAGAGGGCCTAGAGAATATCTCTCCATTACAGAAGGGCAAATCCCATCTTGGTAATCCATGTCACGCAGCTTGCTTCACAAAAAACCCGAACCCTACCTTTATAACTGCCCATTTACGGAACAGCGTTTGATAGGACCTAAGCTGGTGATTCACAACTCGGATCATGCGATCACCTCAGGTCGAAGGATTCCATTGCTTGAGACTACAAATGACAACATGCTTGTTGCATCTCAACTGTGGGTCAGTCCGATTCGCTAAACTCTTTAGACGAATCAGTGTAAGTTAGAATAGCATCTCCATGACCATGATAAGTGGAACCGAGTCATCAGCCGACTTTCACATTAGTCTAAGTTGTGTGTCCGGCACAACCTCAACGACCAAGGACAATTAGTATGAACAACATGAATATATAGTTCCATAATCGAATCACACATTCAATGATACATATCAGTAGTTCATACATGGACAATAACTTTATGAATACATTGGGAATAACATCATACATGATTGCCTCTAGGGCATATTCCCAACAGTCTCCCACTTGCACTAGAGTCAATCATCTGACATCACATGTGTAGGCATCTAATGGGGCTTGTTCGTCTGCGGTACCAAAGTTGGCAGGCCAGCGCATGGCGGTACCTAAGTTGCCTGAAATTACCGCGTTTCGAAAAGTTGGGCCGCCAACTACTGAGAGGGGCCATTTCGAGGAAAACTCATCTCACCCCTGCCAAATTCAAACATTCCGTTAAACTGCCCCGTGAAGTAGACGGTCGGGACCCTCATGTCGGTCATCTGTCCGTGACGCGGGCGCCAACGCGGCAACCTCTTAGGAAAATCGAGCAGCTAAGTGGTTGGATGCGTTGACCAATTTCACAAATCCATTCCCAGCTTTCCCCTAGCACCGGCGGCGTCGGAATCCACCCTCCAGGCAGGACGATCCCTTCGGACATTTGACTTCTGGCGCCAAGTTGCTGCGCCCAGTTGCTGATCCCGAGCTCCAATGGCGCATGCCGTAGCCACCATTGCAAGGCTCTAGCCCGCCTCCGCCACTGACGAGCCGAGCAGCTCGAAGGATGGCAGATCCTACTATCAAGAAAGAAGAAGTTCTGTCTACAAGCGGGTGATCTACCCTTGTCTTTGCTATTTGCACTAGTTACAACTACTAGCTGGCTACTGAACCTCAAATTGTTTGTTAGCCCAACGCTGACAAACATATTTTGTCCATAGTTTTCTGTCAAGTGGGATCTACGCGGACCCCCCTTACCTGGTTATGGTAGTCCTCTACAGGTACGACTCTAAGGGCAAGTGGTATGGAAGCCATTGTTTCATGATGGAAGAAGCGTCTGCGCAGATATGCACTATATCTGGTATGATTGCTGCTCTGCGTAATCATGTTGAATTATGGCCGAAGCAGACAGCAAAGTTCAGCTTCATGGATGAATGTGACATCATGGTTCCTATAACGTGTGACAGTCAGCTAATTGGGTTGATGAAAAGGTATGCTTCGACTGCCATGTTTGACCTGAAATGTCATGTACTGGATGTGGAAGCTGCTGCAACTAGGAGTCGCCCTTCTATTCTTGGACAGGGTGGTTGTTCGAACCCAATTAGCTCCTGGTAAGGAAATGTCTCTTGGGGTTCGCATGTTTGTGCTGAATTGTAATTTTTGTTTTATTTACTCTGTAGATATTGGGCAGTTATGCAACAGTCTTGTTTCTTTGACAGGAAGCGCCGCAAGGTTAAAAACATGACTGCCGGGTCAATCATTTTGCTGCCCGAAGAAATTAAAAACAAGTGGAAAGATATCATTTTGCTGCCCGAAGAAATTAAAAACGAGTGGAAACATGATGCTAGACATGATTCTGGTGCCCATTGTCCTGGCGATGCAGAGTACGTGAAGCTAAAAAAATTGGCACCGAGGAAGAGGAAGAAGGCAGGAAATGAAGAAGCCATTGGACGTGAAGGCTTGGCACCCAAGCTGCGGAAGAAGGCTGCTGGCAATGAAGATGCATAGTAATATGTTGAACTTGAACCTATATATGTAATTCTGTTAAATTCTGATCGCTCTGCGTGTGGCACGTTGCTGGGCGAAACAATCTACCCATGTTCTCTGAGTAAAATATACCGCGACTTAGGGTTTGGAAACGCCCGAGTCAGTAGTTGAATCCAAAATTGTGATTGTGCCACTGCTATCTGAAAACAAGGATCCACCGGTTCCACGATTGCTGAGGGGCAGGAGGTCTCCAAATACGACGGAATGTAAGTGGCACATAAATAAATTATTTAAGCTGCCACACTCCATGAAGCAACAACTTATTTCAGATACTACACAACGACGTGGCAACATAAACAACAATGTTCTCACCGATAATGCCTAGATGAGGAGGAAATGGGTACCACTTTCTGGCCTAATCTTGAGCCCGTCTATCTCATCGCCTCTCTGCTCCTGCATCCCCTGCATCTGGCGAAGCTCCCGGATCTCCAGTAACCGGGTGTACGTGCTTCCACTTTATAAATTGTGGTTGTGCCATTTGCATGCGGCACAATCCACGTAGATTACGTTTAAACAAACTACCAATGTCAGAATACACTAGTAGAAAAGGTGTCTTTGGTCCACGGTCACGTTCCCAATCCGGGACAGAGATCTAAATCGAGGCAGAAATTGATCTAAATCACAAATTCTTCCATAAATTAATCGAGACAGAGATCTAAATCTAGGCATTTCATTACTTCAACCACAAATTCTTATAAACAAAGGTGTGATTTCACATCCTACATTAATTCAACCACTAGTCAATAATTTCACTTCCGCTGCCACTGTCCTCCGAGTCGCCGGCTTCCTCGTCGCTATCGGACGGAACATCCATGATGTCCGCATTGTTCGCGAGACGGAGCACCACTTCGCGTCGAGCAGCGGCGATGATGGTGTACTTGGTCCGTCCAGGGATGGACCAGAACCTCTCCCGCCCTTCTCGATTGTGGAGATCCTGGTGCACCATGCGCCCGTCAACGATGCGGTTGCCAATCTTGGCCTTCCGCTCCTTCTTGAATAGCGCCGGCCAGTATGGGCTGGCCGCCGCGTACCGGGGCAGTGCCCTCTTCCACACGGGCATCTGGCGGCGGCGCGCCGCGATTTCGCTCTCCATCTCGGCTCGGCCAGGTAGCGGAGCCACCGGCACCCCCGCAGAGCTGATGCGCCATCCATGGGGCACCTTCGCGGCTGGCGGCGCGAGGATGTCGAAGTTCGCGAACATCACCGCCTCGTACAAGTTCAGATCGGGCATCTCCATGGTGGCGCGGTGGAGATTGGAGAGGACGAGGGGATGGACGACGAAGCGACACGCTGTGGCGCCTCCTATTTGTACACGAGGACGACGAAGCGATGGTCAGACAAAAGAAGTAATGCAGGGTCAGACAAAAGAAGTAATGCGGGGCCAGAGCAACTTTTTTCCTCCTTGGAATTTGGGACGAATAGTTCAGACCTCTAGGTCAACAAGTACAAATCTTACAACTTAAAAAGGCACGGAGCTTAAGCTAAATAGAACTAGTTATCACACATCTCCTTGATCTTCCTAATCTTGTCCCGATGCGCATCTTCCTACGAGAGCAAGGATCGAATTGTCTGCTCCTTCCTTTTAGCATCTTCCTTGCATAGTTTCAATTGTTTCTCTGCATTTTTCCTCATGCACTTGTCAATACTCATAGTTGTGGACTGCAGGACTTTGTCCTGGTGGAGATCAATCCTTGCTTGAGTCAGTTCTTGCTCTGCTTTAGCCTTCAGGTCCAACGCCATGTCCCTCTCCTTCTCGACTTTGATAACCTTGTCTTGCAACCACCTGAGATCTCGCTTATACTTGGTCGTGTCAACTGGTTCCCATAGCTTTGTTTCAACACTGTCAAGAAGTGAGCCGAATATGGATTCTTTCTACTCGACAGTCATTTCCCATAGTTTGTCCAGCGTTTTCTGCATCGATTTGGGCCACTCTAGATCTACCCATTTGACAACACCGCAACTTCCGCTTTGCATCATTGCACGATGTCCTTGACACCGTAGAAACCTCCTGCCTGCGTTTCGTCCTTCGAAGGCTACAAATTTAGCGGGCACATATCCATGTTTACATACCAGAGGACTGTCTTCATCCTCTAAACCGTGATAGTCGGAGTCATACATTGTCTGGTTGGCCTAACACATCATACGCGCATGAGTAAACAGATTAGATCTAGCTCAAAAAATAGATAACTGGCCACAGATGATAGAAATAGAGATGAGACGACTCACATCAAAATCACCGTCTCTGTCGTCACGACGCGTTTCCTCGCCATCTCCCCTTAAACCCATGGCGAGAGGGGAGGGGGGTGGCTACCGAAGAGGGGATTGGGATCGAGGCGGCGTCGGCTTGCGGCTACGGCAAGATGGTAGTGAAGTGGGGAAAGTGGCTTCGAGGGTAAGGAAGAGAAGTACGGGGAGGAAGAGAAGTAATGGGGACGTGACACTGGGATGTGGCCCACTGAACTCATGAGACGTGACACTCGCAACAGGGGAGCACCCGGTGTTGCCAGTTTGTCTAGAGCAAGCATGGCCAATCATGCCGCAGAACATCCTACTCGCGGATCGCTCTCACAAAGACCATCCCAATCGTCCAAGCGCCCAATCGAACGGTATGTAACAATCGTCAAGCAGAACAACTATGTTAGGGCGTGCCTTCTAGAAGACTCGGTCTAACGGCTATCCATGCAATGACACTGGTGTATCCATGTGCGGTTTGTGAAAAGAAGAGACATGCAATCACACTAGGTGGATCCATATGTGGTTTATGGAAGTAACAGACATGCAATGACTCTAGATGTGATTCATGAAAAGAACTGACATGCAGTGACACTGGGTGTGGTTCATGAAAAGAACAAACATGCAATGACACTGGTGGATCCTTATGTGGTTCATGAAAAGAACAGACATGCAATGACACTAGTGGATCCTTATGTGGTTCATGAAAAGAACAGACATGCAATGACACTGGTGGATCCTTATGTGGTTCATGAAAAGAACACACATCCAATGACACTGGTGGATCCTTATGTGGTTCATGAAAAGAACAGACATGCGGTGACACCGGGTGTGGTTCATGAAAAGAACAGACATGCAATGACACTAGGTGTGGTTCATGAAAATAATAGACATCCAATGACTCTAGCTGTGGTTCATGAAAAGAACACACATGCAATGACACTGGGTGTGGTTCATGAAAAGAACAGACATGCAATGACACGGGTGGATCCTTATGTGTGGTTCGTGAAAAGAACATACATGCAATGACACTGGTGGATTCTTATGTGGTTTGTTTAGAGGAACAAACATGCAATGACACTGGTGGATCCATGTGTAGTTCATGAGAAGAACACACATCCAATGACACTGGTGGATCCTTATGTGGTTTGTTTAGAGGAATGGACATGCAATCACACTAGGTGGATCCATATGTGGTTTATGGAAGTAACAAACATGCAATGACTCTAGTTGTGATTCATGAAAAGAACATACATGCAATGACACTGGTGGATCCATGTGTGGTTCATGAAAAGAACAGACATGCAATGACACTGGTAGATCCTTATGTGGTTCATGAAAAGAAGAGACATGCAATGACATTGGGTGTGGTTCATGAAAAGAACAGACATGCAATGACACTGGTGGATCCTTATGTGTGGTTCATGAAAAGAACAGACATGCAATGACACTGGTGGATCCTTATGTGGTTTGTTTAGAAGAACACACATGCAATGAAACTGGGTGTGGTTCATGAAAAGAACAGACATGCAATGACACTAGTAGATCCTTATGTGGTTTGTTTAGAGGAACACACATGCAATGACATTGGGTGTGGTTCATGAAAAGAACAGACATGCAATGACACTCGTCGATCCTTATGTGTGGTTCATGAAAAGAACAGACATCCAATGACACTGGTGGATCCTTATGTGGTTTGTTTAGAAGAACACACATGCAATGACACTGGGTGTGGTTCATAAAAAGAACACACATCCAATGACACTGCTGGATCCTTATGTGGTTTGTTTAGAGGAACAGACATGCAATGACACCGGTGGATCCACGTGTGGTTCATGAGAAGAACACACATCCAATGACACTGGTAGATCCTTATGTGGTTCATGAAAACAACAGACATGCAGTGACACCAGGTGTGGTTCATGAAAAGAACAGACATGCAATGACACTAGGTATTGTTCATGAAAAGAATAGACATCCAATGACTCTAGCTGTGGTTCATGAAAAGAACGCACATGCAATGACACTGGGTGTGGTTCATGAAAAGAATAGACATGCAATGACACTGGTGGATCCTTATGTGTGGTTCATGAAAAGAACATACATGCAATGACACTGGTGGATCCTTATGTGGTTTGTTTAGAGGAATAAACATGCAATGACACTGGTGGATCCATGTGTGGTTCATGAGAAGAACACACATCCAATGACACTGGTGGATCCTTATATGGTTTGTTTAGAGGAACAGACATGCAATCACACTAGGTGGATCCATATGTGGTTTATGGAAGTAACAGACATGCAATGACTCTAGCTGTGATTCATGAAAAGAACATACATGCAATGACACTGGTCGATCCTTATGCGTGGTTCATGAAAAGAACAGACATGCAATGACACTGGTGGATCCATATGTGGTTTGTCAGGACAACACACATGCAATGACATTGGGTGTGGTTCATGTAAAGAACAGACATGTAATGACACTGGTAGATCCTTATGTGATTCATGAAAAGAACACACATGCAATGACACTAGATGTGGTTCATGAAAAGAACACACATGCAATGACACTGGTGGATCCTTATGTGTGGTTCATGAAAAGAATAGACATGCAATGACACTGGTGGATCCATATGTGGTTTGTCAGGAGAACACACATGCAATGACATTGGGTGTGGTTCATGAAAAGAACAGACATGCAATGACACTGGTAGATCCTTATGTGGTTCATGAAAAGAAAACACATGCAATGACACTGGGTGTGGTTCATGAAAATAACAGACATGCAATGACACTGGTGGATCCATATGTGGTTTGTCAGGAGAACACACATGCAATGACATTGGGTGTGGTTCATGAAAAGAACATACATGCAATGACACTGGTAGATCCTTATGCGGTTCATGAAAAGAAGAGACATGCAATGACATTGGGTGTGGTTCATGAAAAGAACAGACATGCAATGACACTGGTGGATCCTTATGTGTGGTTCATGAAATGAACAGACATGCAATGACACTGGTGGATCCTTATGTGGTTTGTTTAGAGGAATAAACATGCAATGACACTGGTGGATCCATGTGTGGTTCATGAGAAGAACACACATCCAATGACACTGGTGGATCCTTATATGGTTTGTTTAGAGGAACAGACATGCAATCACACTAGGTGGATCCATATGTGGTTTATGGAAGTAACAGACATGCAATGACTCTAGCTGTGATTCATGAAAAGAACATACATGCAATGACACTGGTTGATCCTTATGTGGTTCATGAAAAGAACAGACATGCAATGACACCTGTGGATCCATATGTGGTTTGTCAGGACAACACACATGCAATGACATTGGGTGTGGTTCATGTAAAGAACAGACATGTAATGACACTGGTAGATCCTTATGTGATTCATGAAAAGAACACACATGCAATGACACTAGATGTGGTTCATGAAAAGAACACACATGCAATGACACTGGTGGATCCTTATGTGTGGTTCATGAAAAGAACAGACATACAATGACACTGGTGGATCCATATGTGGTTTGTCAGGAGAACACACATGCAATGACATTGGGTGTGGTTCATGAAAAGAACAAACATGAAATGACACTAGTAGATCCTTATGTGGTTCATGAAAAGAACATACATTCAATGGCATTGGTGTGGTTCATGAAAAGAACAGACATGCAATGACACTGGTGGATCCTTATGTGTGGTCCATGAAAAGAACAGACATGCAATGACACTAGTGGATCCATATGTGGTTTGTCAGGAGAACACGCATGCAATGACATTGGGTGTGGTTCATGACAAGAACAGACATGCAATGACACTGGTAGATCCTTATGTGGTTCATGAAAAGAACAGACATGCAATGACATTGGGTGTGGTTCATGAAAAGAACAGACATGCAATGACACTGGTGGATCCTTATGTGGTTTGTTTAGAAGAACACACATGCAATGACACTGGGTGTGGTCCATGAAAGAATAGACATGCAATGACACTGGTAGATCCTTATGTGGTTTATGGAAGTAACAGACATGAAATGACTCTAGCTGTGATTCATGAAAAGAACATACATGCAATGACACTGGTGGATCCATGTGTGGTTCATGAAAAGAACAAACATGCAATGACACTAGTGGATCCTTATGTGTGGTTCATGAAAAGAATAGACATGCAATGACACTGGTAGATCCTTATGTGGTTCATGAAAAGAATAGACATGCAATGACACTGGTGGATCCATATGTGGTTTGTCAGGAGAACACACATGCAATGACATTGGGTGTGGTTCATGAAAAGAACAAACATGAAATGACACTAGTAGATCCTTATGTGGTTCATGAAAAGAACATACATGCAATGGCATTGGTGTGGTTCATGAAAAGAACAGACATGCAATGACACTGGTGGATCCTTATGTGTGGTCCATGAAAAGAACAGACATGCAATGACACTAGTGGATCCATATGTGGTTTGTCAGGAGAACACGCATGCAATGACATTGGGTGTGGTTCATGACAAGAACAGACATGCAATGACACTGGTAGATCCTTATGTGGTTCATGAAAAGAACAGACATGCAATGACATTGGGTGTGGTTCATGAAAAGAACAGACATGCAATGACACTGGTGGATCCTTATGTGGGTCATGTAAAGAATGTACATGCAATGACACTGGTGGATCCTTATGTGGTTTGTTTAGAAGAACACACATGCAATGACACTGGGTGTGGTCCATGAAATAATAGACATGCAATGACACTGGTAGATCCTTATGTGGTTTATGGAAGTAACAGACATGAAATGACTCTAGCTGTGATTCATGAAAAGAACATACATGCAATGACACCTGTGGATCCATGTGGTTCATGAAAAGAACAAACATGCAATGACACTAGTGGATCCTTATGTGTGGTTCATGAAAAGAATAGACATGCAATGACACAGGTGGATCCATATGTGGTTTGTCAGGAGAACACACATGCAATGACATTGGGTGTGGTTCATGAAAAGAACAGACATGCAATGACACTGGTAGATCCTTATGTGGTTCATGAAAAGAACACACATGCTATGCCACTGGGTGTGGTTCATTAAAAGAACAGACATGCAATGACACTGGTGGATCCTTATGTGTGGTTTAGGAAAAGAACAAACATGCAATGACACTGGTGGATCCATATGTGGTTTGTCAGGAGAACACACATGCAATGACATTGGGTGTGGTTCATAAAAAGAACAGGCATGCAATGACACTGGTAGATCCTTATGTGGTTCATGAAAAGAATAGACATGCAATGACACTGGTGGATCCATATGTGGTTTGTCAGGAGAACACACATGCAATGACATTGGGTGTGGTTCATGAAAAGAACAGACATGCAATGACACATGTAGATCCTTATGTGGTTCATGAAAAGAAAACACATGCAATGACACTGGGTGTGGTTCATGAAAATAACAGACATGCAATGACACTGGTGGATCCATATGTGGTTTGTCAGGAGAACACACATGCAATGACATTGGGTGTGGTTCATGAAAAGAACATACATGCAATGACACTGGTAGATCCTTATGCGGTTCATGAAAAGAAGAGACATGCAATGACATTGGGTGTGGTTCATGAAAAGAACAGACATGCAATGACACTGGTGGATCCTTATGTGTGGTTCATGAAATGAACAGACATGCAATGACACTGGTGGATCCTTATGTGGTTTGTTTAGAGGAATAAACATGCAATGACACTGGTGGATCCATGTGTGGTTCATGAGAAGAACACACATCCAATGACACTGGTGGATCCTTATATGGTTTGTTTAGAGGAACAGACATGCAATCACACTAGGTGGATCCATATGTGGTTTATGGAAGTAACAGACATGCAATGACTCTAGCTGTGATTCATGAAAAGAACATACATGCAATGACACTGGTCGATCCTTATGTGTGGTTCATGAAAAGAACAGACATGCAATGACACTGGTGGATCCATATGTGGTTTGTCAGGACAACACACATGCAATGACATTGGGTGTGGTTCATGTAAAGAACAGACATGTAATGACACTGGTAGATCCTTATGTGATTCATGAAAAGAACACACATGCAATGACACTAGATGTGGTTCATGAAAAGAACACACATGCAATGACACTGGTGGATCCTTATGTGTGGTTCATGAAAAGAACAGACATACAATGACACTGGTGGATCCATATGTGGTTTGTCAGGAGAACACACATGCAATGACATTGGGTGTGGTTCATGAAAAGAACAAACATGAAATGACACTAGTAGATCCTTATGTGGTTCATGAAAAGAACATACATTCAATGGCATTGGTGTGGTTCATGAAAAGAACAGACATGCAATGACACTGGTGGATCCTTATGTGTGGTCCATGAAAAGAACAGACATGCAATGACACTAGTGGATCCATATGTGGTTTGTCAGGAGAACACGCATGCAATGACATTGGGTGTGGTTCATGACAAGAACAGACATGCAATGACACTGGTAGATCCTTATGTGGTTCATGAAAAGAACAGACATGCAATGACATTGGGTGTGGTTCATGAAAAGAACAGACATGCAATGACACTGGTGGATCCTTATGTGGTTTGTTTAGAAGAACACACATGCAATGACACTGGGTGTGGTCCATGAAAGAATAGACATGCAATGACACTTGTAGATCCTTATGTGGTTTATGTAATTAACAGACATGAAATGACTTTTGTTGTGTTTCATGAAAAGAACAGACATGCAATGACACTAGTGGATCCTTATGTGTGGTTCATGAAAAGAACAAACATGCAATGACACTAGTGGATCCTTATGTGTGGTTCATGAAAAGAACAGACATGCAATGACACTGGTAGATCCTTATGTGGTTCATGAAAAGAATAGACATGCAATGACACTGGTGGATCCATATGTGGTTTGTCAGGAGAACACACATGCAATGACATTGGGTGTGGTTCATGAAAAGAACAAACATGAAATGACACTAGTAGATCCTTATGTGGTTCATGAAAAGAACATACATGCAATGGCATTGGTGTGGTTCATGAAAAGAACAGACATGCAATGACACTGGTGGATCCTTATGTGTGGTCCATGAAAAGAACAGACATGCAATGACACTAGTGGATCCATATGTGGTTTGTCAGGAGAACACGCATGCAATGACATTGGGTGTGGTTCATGACAAGAACAGACATGCAATGACACTGGTAGATCCTTATGTGGTTCATGAAAAGAACAGACATGCAATGACATTGGGTGTGGTTCATGAAAAGAACAGACATGCAATGACACTGGTGGATCCTTATGTGTGGTTCATGAAAAGAACAGACATGCAATGACACTGGTGGATCCTTATGTGGTTTGTTTAGAAGAACACACATGCAATGACACTGGGTGTGGTCCATGAAATAATAGACATGCAATGACACTGGTAGATCCTTATGTGGTTTATGGAAGTAACAGACATGAAATGACTCTAGCTGTGATTCATGAAAAGAACATACATGCAATGACACTGGTGGATCCATGTGTGGTTCATGAAAAGAACAAATATGCAATGACACTAGTGGATCCTTATGTGTGGTTCATGAAAAGAATAGACATGCAATGACACAGGTGGATCCATATGTGGTTTGTCAGGAGAACACACATGCAATGACATTGGGTGTGGTTCATGAAAAGAACAGACATGCAATGACACTGGTAGATCCTTATGTGGTTCATGAAAAGAACACACATGCTATGCCACTGGGTGTGGTTCATTAAAAGAACAGACATGCAATGACACTGGTGGATCCTTATGTGTGGTTTAGGAAAAGAACAAACATGCAATGACACTGGTGGATCCATATGTGGTTTGTCAGGAGAACACACATGCAATGACATTGGGTGTGGTTCATAAAAAGAACAGGCATGCAATGACACTGGTAGATCCTTATGTGGTTCATGAAAAGAATAGACATGCAATGACACTGGTGGATCCATATGTGGTTTGTCAGGAGAACACACATGCAATGACATTGGGTGTGGTTCATGAAAAGAACAGACATGCAATGACACTGGTAGATCCTTATGTGGTTCATGAAAAGAAAACACATGCAATGACACTGGGTGTGGTTCATGAAAATAACAGACATGCAATGACACTGGTGGATCCATATGTGGTTTGTCAGGAGAACACACATGCAATGACATTGGGTGTGGTTCATGAAAAGAACATACATGCAATGACACTGGTAGATCCTTATGCGGTTCATGAAAAGAAGAGACATGCAATGACATTGGGTGTGGTTCATGAAAAGAACAGACATGCAATGACACTGGTGGATCCTTATGTGTGGTTCATGAAATGAACAGACATGCAATGACACTGGTGGATCCATGTGTGGTTCATGAAAAGAACAGACATGCAATTACACTGGTAGATCCTTATGTGGTTCATGAAAAGAAGAGACATGCAATGACATTCGGTGTGGTTCATGAAAAGAACAGACATGCAATAACACTGGTGGATTCTTATGTGTGGTTCACTAAAAGAACAGACATGCAATGACACTGGTGGATCCTTATGTGGTTTGTTTAGAAGAACACACATGCAATGACACTGGGTGTGGTTCATGAAAAGAATAGACATGCAATGACACTCGTGGATCCTTATGTGTGGTTCATGAAAAGAATAGACATGCAATGACACTGGTGGATCCTTATGTGGTTTGTTTAGAAGAACACACATGCAATGACACTGGGTGTGGTTCATAAAAAGAACACACATCCAATGACACTGCTGGATCTTTATGTGGTTTGTTTAGAGGAACAGACATGCAATGACACCGGTGGATCCACGTGTGGTTCATGAGAAGAACACACATCCAATGACACTGGTAGATCCTTATGTGGTTCATGAAAACAACATACATGTAGTGACACCAGGTGTGGTTCATGAAAAGAACAGACATGCAAAGACACTGGGTGTTGTTCATGAAAAGAATAGACATCCAATGACTGTAGTTGTGGTTCATGAAAAGAACACACATGAAATGACACTGGGTGTGGTTCATGAAAATAATAGACATGCAATGACACTAGTGGATCCTTATGTGTGGTTCATGAAAAGAACATACATGCAATGACACTGGTGGATCCTTATGTGGTTTGTTTAGAGGAACAAACATGCAATGACACTGGTAGATCCATGTGTGGTTCATGAGAAGAACACACATCCAATGACACTGGTGGATCCTTATGTGGTTTGTTTAGAGGAACAGACATGCAATCACACTAGGTGGATCCATATGTGGTTTATGGAAGTAACAGACATGCAATGACTCTAGCTCTGATTCATGAAAAGAACATACATGCAATGACATTGGTCGATCCTTATGTGTGGTTCATGAAAAGAACAGACATGCAATGACACTGGTGGATCCATATGTGGTTTGTCAGGAGAACACACATGCAATGACATTGGGTGTGGTTCATGAAAAGAACAGACATGCAATGACACTGGAAGATCCTTATGTGGTTCATGAAAAGAACACACATGCAATGACACTGGGTGTGGTTCATTAAAAGAACAGACATGCAATGACACTGGTGGATCCTTATGTGTGGTTCATGAAAAGAACAGACATACAATGACACTGGTGGATCCATATGTGGTTTGTTAGGAGAACACACATGCAATGACATTGGGTGTGGTTCATGAAAAGAATAAACATGCAATGACACTGCTAGATCCTTATGTGGTTCATGAAACGAACATACATGCAATGGCATTGGGTGTGGTTCATGAAAAGAACAGATATACAATGACACTGGTGGATCCATATGTGGTTTGTCAGGAGAACACACATGCAATGACATTGGGTGTGGTTCATGACAAGAACAGACATGCAATGACACTGGTAGATCCTTATGTGGTTCATCAAAAGAACAGACATGCAATGACATTGGGTGTGGTTCATGAAAAGAAGAGACATGCAATGACACTGGTGGATCCTTATGTGTGGTCATGAAAAGAACAAACATGCAATAACACTGGTGGATCCATATGTGGTTTGTCAAGAGAACACACATGCAATGACATTGGGTGTGGTTCATGAAAAGAACAGACATGCAATGTCACTGGTAGATCCTTATGTGGTTTATGGAAGTAACAGACATGAAATGACTCTAGCTGTGATTAATGAAAAGAACATACATGCAATGACACTGGTGGATCCATGTGTGGTTCATGAAAAGAACAGACATGCAATGACACTAGTGGATCCTTATGTGTGGTTCATGAAAAGAATAGACATGCAATGACACAGGTGGATCCATATGTGGTTTGTCAGGAGAACACACATGCAATGACATTGGGTGTGGTTCATGAAAAGAACAGACATGCAATGACACTGGTAGATCCTTATGTGGTTCATGAAAAGAACACACATGCAATGACACTGGGTGTGGTTCATGAAAAGAACACACATGCAATGACATTGGTGCATCCTTATGTGTGGTTTAGGAAAAGAACAGACATGCAATGACACTGGTGGATCCATATGTGGTTTGTCCGGAGAACACACATGCAATGACACTGGTGGATCCATATGTGGTTTGTCAGGAGAACACACATGCAATGACATTGGGTGTGGTTCATAAAAAGAACATGCATGCAATGACACTGGTAGATCCTTATGTGGTTCATGAAAAGAACAGACATGCAATGACATTGGGTGTGGTTCATGAAAAGAACAAACATGCAATGACACTGGTGGATCCTTATGTGTGGTTCATGAAAAGAACAAACATGCAATGACACTGGTGGATCCATATGTGGTTTTGTCAGGAGAACACACATGCAATGACATTGGGTGTGGTTCATGAAAATAACAGACATGCAATGACACTGGTAGATCCTTATGAGGTTCATGAAAAGAACACACATGCAATGACACTAGGTGTGGTTCATGAAAAGAACAGACATGCAATGACACTGGTGGATCCTTATGTGTGGTTCATGAAATGAACAGACATGTAATGACACTGCTAGATCCATATGTGGTTTGTTAGGAGAACACACATGCAATGACATTGGGTGTGGTTCATGAAAAGAACAGATATGCAATGACACTGGTAGATCCTTATGTGGTTCATGAAAAGAATAGGCATGCAATGACATTGGGTGTGGTTCATGAAAAGAACAGACATGCAATGACACTGGTGGATCCTTATGTGGTTTGTTTAGAGGAACACACATGCAATGACATTGGGTGTGGTTCATGAAAAGAACAGACATGTAATGACACTGGTAGATCCTTATGTGGTTCATGAAAAGAACACACATGCAATGACACTAGGTGAGGTTCATGAAAAGAACTGACATGCAATGCACTGGTGGATCCTTATGTGGTTTGTTTAGAAGAACACACATGCAATGAAACTGGGTCTGGTTCATGAAAAGAACACACATCCAATGACATTGGTGGATCCTTATATGGTTTGTTTAGAGGAACACAGATGCAATGACATTGGGTGGATCCACGTGTGGTTCATGAGAAGAACACACATCCAATGACACTAGTAGATCCTTATGTGATTCATGAAAAGAACAAACATGCAGTGACACCAAGTGTGGTTCATGAAAAGAACAAACATGCAATGACAGTAGGTGTGGTTCATGAAAAGAATAGACATCCAATGACTCTAGTTGTGGTTCATGAAAAGAACACACATGCAATGACACTTGGTGTGGTTCATGAAAAGAACACACATGCAATGACACTGGTGGATCCATATGTGGTTTGTCACGAAAACACACATGCAATGACATTGGGTGTGGTTCATGAAAAGAACAGACATGAATGACACTAGTAGATCCTTATGTGGTTCATGAAAAGAACAGACATGCAATGACATTGGGTGTGGTTCATGAAAAGAACAGACATGCAATGACACTGGTGGATCCTTATGTGTGGTTCATGAAAAGAACAGACATGCAATGACACTGGTGGATCCTTATGTGTTCTGTTTAGAAGAGCACACATGCAATAACACTATGTGTGGTTCATGAAAAGAACAGACATGCAATGACACTGGTAGATCCTTATGTGGTTTGTTTAGAGGAACACACATGCAATGACATTGGGTGTGGTTCATGAAAAGAACAGACATGCAATGACACTCGTGGATCCTTATGTGTGGTTCATGAAAAGAACAGACATGCAATGACACTGGTGGATCCTTATGTGGTTTGTTTAGAAGAACACACATGCAATGACACTGGGTGTGGTTCATGAAAACAGCACACATCCAATGACACTGGTGGATCCTTATCTGGTTTGTTTAGAGGAACAAACATGCAATGACACCGGTGGATCCACGTGTGGTTCATGATAAGAACAAACATCCAATGACACTGGTAGATCCTTATGTGGTTCATGAAAAGAACAGACATGCAGTGACACCGGGTGTGGTTCATGAAAAGAACAGACATGCAATGACACTCGTGGATCCTTATGTGTGGTTCATGAAAAGAACAGACATGCAATGACACTGGTGGATCCATATGTGGTTTGTCAGGAGAACACACATGCAATGACATTGGGTGTGGTTCATGAAAAGAACATACATGCAATGACACTGGTAGATCCTTATGCGGTTCATGAAAAGAAGAGACATGCAATGACATTGGGTGTGGTTCATAAAAAGAACAGACATGCAATGACACTGGTGGATCCTTATGTGTGGTTCATGAAATGAACAGACATGCAATGACACTGGTGGATCCATGTGTGGTTCATGAAAAGAACAGACATGCAATGACACTGGTTGATCCTTATGTGGTTCATGAAAACAAGAGACATGCAATGACATTCGGTGTGGTTCATGAAAAGAACAGACATGCAATAACACTGGTGGATCCTTATGTGTGGTTCACTAAAAGAACAGACATGCAATGACACTGGTGGATCCTTATGTGGTTTGTTTAGAAGAACACACATGCAATGACACTGGGTGTGGTTCATGAAAAGAACAGACATGCAATGACACTAGTAGATCCTTATGTGGTTTGTTTAGAGGAACACACATGCAATGACATTGGGTGTGGTTCATAAAAAGAACAGACATGCAATGACACTCGTGGATCCTTATGTGTGGTTCATGAAAAGAACAGACATGCAATGACACCGGTGGATCCTTATGTGGTTTGTTTAGAAGAACACACATGCAATGACACTGGGTGTGGTTAATGAAAAGAGCACACATCCAATGACACTAGTGGATCCTTATGTGGTTTGTTTAGAGGAACAGACATGCAATGACACCGGTGGATCCACGTGTGGTTCATGAGAAGAACACACATCCAATGACACTGGTAGATCCTTATGTGGTTCATGAAAACAACATACATGCAGTGACACCAGGTGTGGTTCATGAAAAGAACAGACATGCAATGACCCTGGGTGTTGTTCATGAAAAGAATAGACATCCAATGACTGTAGCTGTGGTTCATGAAAAGAACACACATGCAAAGACACTGGGTGTGGTTCGTGAAAATAATAGACATGCAATGGCACTGGTGGATCCTTATGTGTGGTTCATGAAAAGAACATACATGCAATGACACTGGTGGATCCTTATGTGGTTTGTTTAGAGGAACAAACATGCAATGACACTGGTGGATCCATGTGTGGTTCATGAGAAGAACACACATCCAATGACACTGGTGGATCCTTATGTGGTTTGTTTAGAGGAACAGACATGCAATCACACTAGGTGGATCCATATGTGGTTTATGGAAGTAACAGACATGCAATGACACTAGCTGTGATTCATGAAAAGAACATACATGCAATGACACTGGTCGATCCTTATGTGTGGTTCATGAAAAGAACTTACATGCAATGACACTGGTGGATCCATATGTGGTTTGTCAGGAAAACACACATGCAATGACATTGGGTGTGGTTCATGAAAAGAACAGACATGCAATGACACTGGTAGATCCTTATGTGGTTCATGAAAAGAACACACATGCAATGACACTGGGTGTGGTTCATGAAAAGAACAGACATGTAATGACACTAGGGGATCCTTATGTGTGGTTCATGAAAAGAACAGACATACAATGACACTGGTGGATCCATATGTGGTTTGTCAGGAGAACACACATGCAATGACATTGGGTGGGGTTCATGAAAAGAACAAACATGCAATGACACTGCTAGATCCTTATGTGGTTCATGAAAAGAACATACATGCAATGGCATTGGCTGTGGTTCATGAAAAGAAGACATACAATGACACTGGTGGATCCATATGTGGTTTGTTAGGAGAACACACATGCAATGACATTGGGTGTGGTTCATGACAAGAACAGACATGCAATGACACTGGTAGATCCTTATGTGGTTCATCAAAAGAACAGACATGCAATGACATTGGGTGTGGTTCATGAAAAGAAGAGACATGCAATGACACTGGTGGATCCTTATGTGTGGTTCATGAAAAGAACAAACATGCAATAACACTGGTGGATCCATATGTGGTTTGTCAAGAGAACACACATGCAATGACATTGGGTGTGGTTCATGAAAAGAACAGACATGCAATGACACTGGTAGATCCTTATGTGGTTTATGGAAGTAATAGACATGAAATGACTCTAGCTGTGATTAATGAAAAGAACATACATGCAATGACACTGGTGGATCCATGTGTGGTTCAAGAAAAGAACAGACATGCAATGACACTAGTGTATCCTTATGTGTGGTTCATGAAAAGAATAGACATGCAATGACTCTAGTGGATCCATATGTGGTTTGTCAGGAGAACACACATGCAATGACATTGGGTGTGGTTCATGAAAAGAACAGACATGCAATGACACTGGTAGATCCTTATGTGGTTCATGAAAAGAACACACATGGTATGACACTGGGTCTGGTTCAAGAACACACATGCAATGACACTGGTGCATCCTTATGTGTGGTTCAGGAAAAGAATAGACATGCAATGACACTGGTGGATCCATATGTGGTTTGTCAGGAGAACACACATGCAATGACATTGGCTGTGGTTCATAAAAAGAACAGGCATGCAATGACACTAGTAGATCCTTATGTGGTTCATGAAAAGAACAGACATGCAATGACATTGGGTGTGGTTCATGAAAAGAACAGACATGCAATGACACTGGTGGATCCTTATGTGTGGTTCATGAAAAGAAGAGACATGCAATGACACTGGTGGATCCATATGTGGTTTGTCAGGAGAACACACATGCAATGACATTGGGTGTGGTTCATGAAAATAACAGACATGCAATGACACTGGTAGATCCTTATGTGGTTCATGAAAAGAACACACATGCAATGACACTGGGTGTGGCTCATGAAAAGAACACACATGCAATGACACTGGTGGATCCTTATGTGTGGTTCATGAAAAGAACAGACATGCAATGACACTGGTGGATCCATATGTGGTTTGTCAGGAGAACACACATGCAATGACATTGGGTGTGGTTCATGAAAAGGACAGACATGCAATGACACTGGTAGATCCTTATGTGGTTCATGAAAAGAACACACATGCAATGACACTGGGTGTGGTTCATGAAAAGAATAGACAAGCAATGACACTGGTGGATCCTTATGTGTGGTTCATGAAAAGAACAGACATACAATGACACTTGTGGATCCATATGAGGTTTGTCAGGAGAACACACATGCAATGACATTGGGTGTGGTTCATGAAAAGAATAAACATGCAAAGACACTGGTAGATCCTTATGTGGTTCATGAAAAGAACAGACATGCAATGGAATTGGGTGTGGTTCATGAAAAGAACAGACATGCAATGACACTGGTGGATCCTTATGTGTGGTCCATGAAAAGAACAGACATGCAATGACACTGGTGGATCCATATGTGGTTTGTCAGGAGAACACACATGCAATGACATTGGGTGTGGTTCATGACAAGAAAAGACATGCAATGACACTGGTAGATCCTTATGTGGTTCATGAAAAGAACAAACATGCAATGACACTGGTGGATCCTTATGTGTGGTTCATGAAAAGAACAGACATGCAATAACACTGGTGGATCCATATGTGGTTTGTCAGGAGAACACACTTGCAATGACATTGGGTGTGGTTCATGAAAAGAACAGACATGCAATGACACTGGTAGATCCTTATGTGGTTTATGGAAGTAACAGACATGAAATGACTCTAGCTGTGATTCATGAAAAGAACATACATGTAATGACACTGGTGGATCCATGTGTGGTTCATGAAAAGAACAGACATGCAATGACACTAGTGGATCCTTATGTGTGGTTCATGAAAAGAATAGATATGCAATGACACTGGTGGATCCATATGTGGTTTGTCAGGAGAACACACCTGCAATGACATTGGGTGTGGTTCATGAAAAGAACAGACATGCAATGACACTGATAGATCCTTATGTGGTTCAGGAAAAGAACAATCATGCTATGACACTGGGTGTGCTTCATGAAAAGAACAGACATGCAATGACACTGGTGGATCCTTATGTGTGGTTCAGGAAAAGAACAGACATGCAATGGCACTGGTGGATCCATATGTGGTTTGTCAGGAGAACACACATGCAATGACATTGGGTGTGGTTCATAAAACGAATAGGCATGCAATGACACTGGTAGATCCTTATGTGGTTCATGAAAAGAACAGACATGCAATGAGATTGGGTGTGGTTCATGAAAAGAACAGACATGCAATGACACTAGTGGATCCTTATGTGTGGTTCATGAAAAGTACAGACATTCAATGACACTGGTGGATCCATATGTGGTTTGTCAGGAGAACACACATGCAATGACATTGGGTGTGGTTCATGAAAAGAACAGACATGCAATGACACTGGTAGATCCTTATGTGGTTAATGAAAAGAACACACATGCAATGACACTGGGTGTGGTTCATGAAAAGAACAGACATGCAATGACACTGGTGGATCCTTATGTGTGGTTCATGAAAAGAACAGACATGCAATGACACTGGTGGATCCATATGTGGTTTGTCAGGAGAACACACATTCAATGACATTGGGTGTGGTTCATGAAAAGAACATACATGCTATGACACTGGTAGATTCTTATGTGGTTCATGAAAAGAACAGACATGTAATGACATTGGGTGTGGTTCATGAAAATAACAGACGTGCAATGACACTGGTGGATCCTTATGTGTGGTTCATGAAATGAACAGATATGCAATGACACTGGTGGATCCATATGCGGTTTGTTAGGAGAACACACATGCAATGACATTGGGTGTGGTTCATGAAAAGAACAGATATGTAATGACACTCGTATATCCTTATGTGGTTCATGAAAAGAACAGACATGCAATGACATTGGGTGTGGTTCATGAAAAGAACAGACATGCAATGGCATTGGGTGTGGTTCATGAAAAGAACAGACATGCAATGACACTGGTGGATCCTTATGTGTGGTCCATGAAAAGAACAGACATGCAATGACACTGGTGGATCCATATGTGGTTTGTCAGGAGAACACACATGCAATGACATTGGGTGTGGTTCATGACAAGAAAAGACATGCAATGACACTGGTAGATCCTTATGTGGGTCATGAAAAGAACAGACATGCAATGACACTGGTGGATCCTTATGTGTGGTTCATGAAAAGAACAAACATGCAATAACACTGGTGGATCCATATGTGGTTTGTCAGGAGAACACACATGCAATGACATTGGGTGTGGTTCATGAAAAGAATAGACATGCAATGACACTGGTAGATCCTTATGTGGTTTATGGAAGTAACAGACATGAAATGAATCTAGCTGTGATTCATGAAAAGAATGTTGGAGATATGCCCTAGAGGCAATAATAAATGTAGTTATTATTATATCTTTGTGTTTATGATAAATGTTTACATTCATGCTATAATAGTATTAACAAGGAAACATTAATACTTGTGTGATTTGTAAACTTAATTTGAAGTCCCTAGTAAAGCCTCTGTATAATACTAGCTTGTTGGTTAATAGATGATTGTGGTTTCCCTATCATGAACATTGAGATGTTATTAACAACAAGATCATATCGTTAGGAGAATGATATGGTGGACATACTCCTATAGATTAGCGTAGCATAAAGATCAAGTCATTTTAATAGTTCAATTGCTATATGCTTTCTGATACATAGTAATCTGATTCCTTCGACCATGAGATCATGCATATCACCTTTGCCGGATGGATGCTTTGATGACATCAAACACCACACCATAACTGGGTGGCTATAAAGGTGTCATTGAGTGTTCAGAAAGTATTGGTTGAAACACATGGATCAAGAGTGGGATTTGTCCATCCATATGACGGATAGATATACTCTGGGCCCTCTCGGTGAAATGTCATCCAATTAGCTTGCAAGCATGTGACTGGCTCACAAGGGATCACATATCACGGGAACAAGAAAAGAGTACTTATCGATGTGAGGTTGAACTAGGTATGCGAGATACCGACGATCATAACCTCGTATAAGTAAACTATCGTGAGACAAAGGGAAATTGATATCGTATGTAAGTGGTTCATTCGATCGCAAAGTAATCGTAGAAATATGTGGGAGCCATATGAATTTCCAGATTCCTCTATTGGTTATTGTTCGGAGAAGTGTCTCGATCATGTCCGCATAATTCACGAACCGTAGGGAGACACACTTAAGGATTCGACGTTGTTTGAGTAGTTATGGAATGATGAGAAAGAGTCCGAATGTTGTTCGGAGTCTCGAATGGGATTCGTGATATCACGAGGAGATCCGAAATGGTCCAGAGAATAAGATTCATATAAGGAAAGTCCCGTTTCGGAGTTGGGGAATGGTTCCGGTGTTTTCATCGGGAACATTCTAGAAGGTTCCGGAATGTCCGGCACTCCGGGGGGGAAGGGTACATGAATGTGTCATTATAAGTTGGAATGATTGCATCATGTACTAGGTGTCTTTGCTGTCCAAAATAAAGGGTTTATTTAAATCCTAAATTGAAAAGTCAAACGGCTAGTTTGAAAGTCAAACGACAAGTTTTTGGAAAGAGGAGAAGAGGTGCAAACCGAGTTGGGGAGGGAGTCCTCCTCCCCAAGCCGGTGCCCCACCCAAGCCGAGTTGGGGAGGGACTCCTCCTCCCTTGGTCACATGGACCTCCCACCTATAAAGGGGGCAGGGCTGCCCTCCTAATCAAGTCCCTCTCCTCTAAACCTAAACCCTAGCCACAGCCTAGGGATTTCTCCCAAGCCGTCAAGTTAGAGCTTCTAATTTCCCTAGCCTCCGGTTTAGAGCCTTCTAATTGGTGTGTCTAAACCCTAGATCACCAAGAGCTCTCTCATACTCCACCATACTCGCTCCGCTTAAGCTGAAGCCTGAGATCTCCCTCTACTTCCGGTACCACGCCGTTGTGCTGCCGGAATCACGAGGAGAGTACTACAACCTCCGCTGCCTGCTGGAACAAGGGAGAGAAAGGTCTTCGTCGAGTACCGAACGTGTGACCGACTGCAGGAGCGCTGCTGGAACGCGGCGCCGGAAGGATCGTCTACGCGATCTTGAGATCGGCAAGAGTACGACTACATCACCCACGAGAATCTGCTCTCGTTAAACACTTTGGAATCTTCGAGGGTGAGTTATTCCATCGACTCGTTGCTACAATCTAGTAGATAGATCTTGGCTTGTTCGTTTGTATGCGGTAGAAATTTTTTGTTTTCCATGCTACGAAACCCAACAGTGGTATCAGAGCCGTGTCTATATGTAGATCTGTTGCACGAGTAAAACACAATGGTCATTGTGGGCATTGATGCTTTTATTGTCAATTGCTTCTTGTGTACTTTGCATCTTGCGGGATGTTGGGATGAAGCGGCCCGGGCTAACCTTACATGACATCATTCATGAGACTTGCTCCACGCTTGACATGCAACTCGTATTGCATAAGTGGCTTTGCGGGTGCCTGTTTCTCCCAGCATAGTGGAGATCCAATTTACAACGGGTGATTAACAATACTAGTATCAATGTTGTGGTTCTTGTTCGTAAGTTAGAACGACACTTATTGAAATCCCCAAACCAAGTAAAATATGCAAAGAAAGTAGAGGCGTCTAACTATGTTTTGTGGTGTGCAAAGATGATGTGATATGGCCATGATTGTGATTATATTTGATGTATGCAATGTTCCTTATTGTAAGTTGGCAACCGCGAGCCATATGGTTGTCTTTAATTTCTGTTAAGACCCGCGTGTCTATTCAAAGTAGTTGTAATAGTTGAAGCCGGTGGACGACAACCATGGAGAAGCGTCATTGACCTTGATGCAATGCCGGTGATGATGGAGATCATATTCGTGCTTGAAGATGGAGATCGGAAGAACAAAGAAGAAAGGCCATATCATATCACATATTATGAATTGCATGTGATGTTAATCCTTTATGCATCTTGTATTGCTTAGTAGACGACGGTAGCATTATAAGATGATCCCTCATGCACATAAATTTCAAGTTCTAAAGTGTTCACCCTTAGTATGCACCGTTGCTAAAGCTTGTTGTTTCGAAGCACCACGTGATGATCGGGTGTGTTATATTCATGAGTGAATACAACATAAGCAAGCCATTTGCTTATCGGTAACTAAGGTTTGATCTTGACGAGCCTAGCATGTACAGACATGGTCTCAGGAACACGAATCACCGAAAGGTAAAGCATGAATCATATAGTAGATATGATGAACATGTCGATTGTTCGCCATTGAAACTATATCAACTCTCGTGATGATCGGTTTTGATATGGTGAATTTGGTTCGTGTGATCACTAAAACAATGTGAGGGATGTTGTTTTGAGTGGGAGTTCACCTAGATTAAACTTTATTATTAATTTGAACTCAATTTGTCATAAACTTAGTCTAAACTATTGCAAATATGTTGTAGATCAATGGCAGCCCCTACCATCAATTTTAATGCGTTCCTAGAGAAAGAAAAGTTGAAAAACAATGGAAGCAACTTTTGGATTGGTTCATAATTTGAGGATTGTCCTCATAGCTGGTAATTTGACCTATGTGCTGGATGCAATCATTGGGTGACCACACCTGCATGATGCTACCGATGAAGTAAAGAATGTTTACCTTGCTCGGAAGAATCAGTACTCCATAGTTCAGTGTGCTATCTTGTATGGTTTAGAATCGAGCTTGAAAAGGTTTGAGAATTCAGACCCACATGATATTGTCCGTGATCTCAAATTGATCTTTGAGACTCACTTGCGATTGAGAGTTATGAGGCTTCGAAAAGTTCTTTAACCGCAAGATGGAAGAGGCGACTCCGCGGTGAGCATGTGCTTAAGATGTCTGGGCACGCAAACAAACTTCAAAACTTGGGTATAGTGATTCCTAATGCTTTGGGGATTTACTGTGTCCTCCAATCACTACCACCAAGTTACAAGAACTTTGTGATGAACTACAACATGCAGAACATGAACAAGCAGTTGCCAGAACTGTTTGCTATGTTAAAGTCTGCAGAAGTGGAGATCAAGAAAGAGCACCAAGTGTTGTTGGTCAATAAGACCACCAAATTCAACAAAGGCAAGTCTAAGCAGAAGGGACACTTCAAGAAGGGTGGCAAGAAAGTTGCCACACCGACGAAGAGGACCAAGGCTGGACCCAAGCCTGATACTGAGTGCTTTTACTGCAAAGGAGAGGGTCACTGGAAGCGGAATTGCCCAAAGTACTTGGCGGATTTGAAGAACGGCAACATCAAGAAGAAAGGTATATCTGATATACATGTTATTGATGTGTATCTCACTAGTATTCGTAGTAGTGCCTGGGTATTTGATCTGGTTCGGTTGCTCATATTTGTAACTCAAACAGAGCTGCGAATAAACGGAAGCTAGTGAAGAACGAGGTGACGATGTGCGTAGGAAACGGATCAAAGGTTGATGTGATCGCGGTCGGCACGCTACCCCTTCATCTACCATCGGGATTAGTTTTATACTTAAATAATTGTTATTTGGTGCCTGCGTTAAGCATGAACATTATATCAGGATCTTGTTTATTGCGAGACGGTTACTTGTTTAAAATCCGAGAATAATGGTTGTTCGATTTATATGAGTAATATGTTTTATGCACATGCACCTTTGATAGATGGTCTATTCTTGTTGAATCTCGATGGTGGAAATACACATATTAATAACATTGAAGCTAAACGTTTGAAATTAAGCGATAACTCGACCTATATGTGGCAATCGCTGCCTTGGTCACATTGGAGTGAAGCGTATGAAGAAACTCCATTCCGATGGACTTCTTGAATCACTTGAAAGATGCGAAGCATGTCTAATGGGAAAAATGATTAAGACTCCATTTTCTGGTATGATGGAGTGAGCTACGGACTTATTGGAAATCATACATACCGATGTGTGTGGTCCAATGAGTGTAGCATCGCGTGGTGGTTATCGTTATGTTCTTACCTTCACGGATGACTTGAGTAGATATGGGTATATCTATTTCATGAAACATAAATCCAAAACTTTCGAGAAGTTTAAGGAATTTCAAAGTGAGGTAGAGAATCAACGTAACAAGAAGATTAAATTTCTACGTTCTGATCGTGGAGGTGAATATCTAAGTTACGAGTTTGGCGAGCATTTGAAGAAATGCGGAATACTTTCACAATTGACACCGCCGGGAACACCACAACGTAATGGTGTGTCGAACGTCAATCGAACTCTCTTAGATATGGTTCGTTCTATGATGTCACTTACAGATTTACCGCTATCATTTTGGGGTTATGCATTAGAAACAGCCGCATTCACTTTAAATAGGGCACCGTCTAAATCCGTTAAAACGACACCGTATGAATTATGGTTTGGGAAGAAACCTAAATTGTCGTTCCTTAAAGTTTGGGGATGCGAAGCCTATGTAAAGAAGTTACATGGGACAAGCTTGAACCCAAAGCGGAAAAATGCGTCTTCATAGGATACCCAAGGAAACTATTGGGTATACTTTCTATCATAGATCCAAGGCAAAATCTTCGTTAAGAATGGATCCTTTCTAGAAGGAATTTCTCTCGAAAGAAGTGACTGAAGGAAAGTAGAACTCGACGAGGTTGTCGAACCTTCTCTCGAAATTGCGAGTAGCGCAGCACCGGAAGAAGTTCTGTGGTGCTGCACCAATTAGAGAGGAAGCTAATGATGATGATCATGAAACTTGATTAAGTTGCTCTGAGCCTCGCAGTCAACGAGAACTCGTACCACCTGCATTGGTATGATCCCGTTATGAGTGTCATGTTGGTGGACAACACCGATGACCTTGAGACATATGAGGAAGCAATGATGAGCCCATTCCAATAAATGGCAGGAAGCCATGAAATCCGAGATTGGATCCATGTCGAAAACCAAGTATGGACTTTGGTGGACTTCTGGATGGCGGAAGGCTGTCGAGAACAAATGGATCTTCAAGAAGAAAAGATCTTGATGGTAATGTTACTGTCTATAAAGCTCGACTTGTCGCAAAAGGGTTTCGACAAATTCAAGGAGTTGACTACGATGAGACTTTCTCACCAGTAGCGAAGCTAAAGTCTGTGAGGATTATGTTAGCAATCGCTGCATATTACGATTATGAGATATGGCAGATGGATGTCAAAACAGCATTCCTCAATGGTGACATTGATGAAGAGTTGTATATGATGCAACCCAAAGGTTTTGTCGATCCTAAAGATGCTAACAAGGTATGCAAACTTCAACGGTCCATCTATGGATTGAAGCAAGCATCCCAAGTTGGAATCAACGTTTTGATAAGGTAATCAAAAGTTTTGGTTTTATACAAACTTATGGAGAAGCTTGTATTTACAAGAAAGTGAGTGAGAGCTCTGTAGCATTCTTAATACTATATGTGGATGACATATTGTTGATTGGGAATGATGTAGACCTTCTTAATAGTGTCAAAGAATATTTGAATAATAGTTTTTCAATGAAGGATCTTGGCGAAGCAGCTTACATATTAGGCATAAAGATTTATAGAGATAGATCAAAACGCCAAATATCATTGTCACAAAGTACATATTTGGACAAAGTTCTAAAGAGGTTTGGAATGGAAGATAGCAAGAAAGGGTTCTTGCCCATGTTGTCCAATACGACCTTGAGTAAAACTCAGAGTCCGACATCGGCAGAAGATAGAGAAAGGATGAGTAAGACTCCCTATGCCTCAGCCATAGGATCTCTAATGTATGCCATGCTATGTACTAGACCCGACATTGCATATGCTGTTAGTTTGACTAGCAGATATCAAAGTGATCCAGGAGTGGATCA
This sequence comes from Avena insularis, assembly GCA_023614405.1. Classification (NCBI taxonomy): domain Eukaryota; kingdom Viridiplantae; phylum Streptophyta; class Magnoliopsida; order Poales; family Poaceae; genus Avena; species Avena insularis. The sequence goes on along the minus strand of CM042684.1, from coordinate 40,832,312 downwards.
TTGGACATGATCAAAAACATCCTTAAGTACTTGAGAAGAACTAAGGATATGGTTCTTTCTTATGGAGGTGATGAACAACTCGTTGTTAATGGTTACACCGATGCTAGTTGGAACACCGATCCGGATGATTCTAAATCACAATCTGGATACGTATTTATTTTGAATGGTGTAGCAGTTAGCTGGAGGAGTGCAAAGCAAAGCGTTGTGGCGAGATCTTCAACTGAATCGGAATACATGGCTGCTTCGGAGGCTTCACAAGAAGCGATATGGATGAAAGAGTTCATTACAGAGCTGGGTGTGGTTCCTAGTGCGTTGGACCCAATGTCTATCTACTGTGATAACATGGGCCATAGCCAATGCGCAAGAACCAAGGTCACACAAGAAGTGAAGCACATCAAGCTACGTTTCACGCTATTCGAGAACATATCCAAGATGGGGATATAAAGATTTGCAAAGTACACACGATCTGAATGTGGCGGATCCATTGACTAAACCTCTCCCGAGGGCAAAACATGACCAGCACCAAACTGCCATGGGTGTTCGGTATATTACCATGTAATCTAGATTAGATGACTCTAGTGCAAGTGGGAGACTGTTGGAGATATGCCCTAGAGGCAATAATAAATGTAGTTATTATTATATCTTTGTTTATGATAAATGTTTACATTCATGCTATAATAGTATTAACAAGGAAACATTAATACTTGTGTGATTTGTAAACTTAATTTGAAGTCCCTAGTAAAGCCTCAGATAATACTAGCTTGTTGGTTAATAGATGATTGTGGTTTCCTATCATGAACATTGAGATGTTATTAACAACAAGATCATATCGTTAGGAGAATGATATGGTGGACATACTCCTATAGATAAGCGTAGCATAAAGATCAAGTCATTTTAATAGTTCAATTGCTATATGCTTTCTGATACATAGTAATCTGATTCCTTCGACCATGAGATCATGCATATCACCTTTGCCGATGGATGCTTTGATGACATCAAACACCACACCGTGAATCGGGTGGCTATAAAGGTGTCATTGAGTGTTCGTAGTATTGGTTGAAACACATGGATCAAGAGGGATTTGTCCATCCATATGACGGATAGATATACTCAGGCCCTCTCGTGAAATGTCATCCAATTAGCTTGCAAGCATGTGACTGGCTCACAAGGGATCACATATCACGGAACGAGAAAAGAGTACTTATCAAGAACGAGGTTGAAATAGGTATGCAGAGATACCGACGATCATAACCTCGGATAAGTAAACTATCGTGAGACAAAGGGAAATTGATATCATATGTAAGTGGTTCATTCGATCGCAAAGTAATCGTAGAAATATGTGGGAGCCATATGAATTTCTAGATTCCTCTATTGGTTATTGTTGAGAAGTGTCTCGATCATGTCCGCATAATTCATGAACCGTGGGAGACACTTAAGGATTGACGTTGTTTGAGTAGTTATGGAATGATGAGAAAGAGTCCAATGTTGTTGAGTCTCGAATGGGATGGATATCACGAGGAGATCCGGAATGGTCCGGAGAATAAGATTCATATAAGGAAAGTCCGTTTGGAGTTGGGGAATGGTTCCGGTGTTTCATCGGGAACATTCTAGAAGGTTCGAATGTCCCAAGACCTGTGGGAAGGGTACATGCATGTGTCAGTATAAGTTGGAATGAGTGCATCATGTACGAGGTGTCTTTGCTGTCCAAAATAAAGGGTTTATTTAAATCCTAAATTGAAAAGTCAAACGGCTAGTTTGAAAGTCAAACGGCAAGTTTTTGGAAAGAGGAGAAGAGGTGCAAACCGAGTTGGAGAGGGAGTCCTCCTCCCCAAGCCGGCGCCCCACCCAAGCCGAGTTGGGGAGGGACTCCACTCCCTCCCCTTGGCCGGCCCCACCTATAAAGGGAGGCAGGCGCCTCCTAATCTGAAGTCCCTCTCTCTAAACCTAAACCCTAGCCACACCTAGGATTTCTCCCAAGCCATCAAGTTAGAGCTTCTAATTGCCCTAGCCTCCGGTTTAGAGCCTTCTAATTGGTGTGTCTAAACCCTAGATCACCAAGAGCTCTCTCATACTCCACCATACTCGCTCCGGATTAAGGCGAAGCCTGAGATCTCCTCTACTTCTGCATACCATGCAGTCGCCTTGGGAATCACGAGGAGAGTACTACAACCTCCGCTGCTGCTGGAACAAGGGAGAGGAAGGTCTTCGTCGAAATTTAACGTGTGACCGATCAAGGGAGCGCTGCTGAACGCGGCACCGGAAGGATCGTCTACGTGATCTTGAGATCGGCAAGAGTACGACTACATCACCCACGAGAATCTGCTCTCGTTAAACACTTTGGAATCTTCGAGGGTGAGTTATTCCATCGACTCGTTGCTACAATCTAGTAGATAGATCTTGGCTTGTTTGTTTGTATGCGGTAGAAATTTTTTGTTTTCCATGCTACGAAACCCAACAAAGAACATACATGTAATGACACTGGTGGATCCATGTGTGGTTCATGAAAAGAACAGACATGCAATGACACTAGTGGATCCTTATGTGTGGTTCATGAAAATAATAGACATGCAATGACACTGGTGGATCCATATGTGGTTTGTCAGGAGAACACACATGCAATGACATTGGGTGTGGTTCATGAAAAGAACAGACATGCAATGACACTGGTAGATCCTTATGTGGTTCATGAAAAGAACACACATGCTATGACACTGGGTGTGCTTCATGAAAAGAACAGACATGCAATGACACTGGTGGATCCTTATGTGTGGTTCAGGAAAAGAACAGACATGCAATGACACTGGTGGATCCATATGTGCTTTTTTAGGAGAACACACATGCAATGACATTGGGTGTGGTTCATAAAAAGAATAGGTATGCAATGACACTGGTAGATCCTTATGTGGTTCATGAAAAGAACAGACATGCAATGACATTGGGTGTGGTTCATGAAAAGAACAGACATGCAATGGCACTGGTGGATCCTTCTGTGTGGTTCATGAAAAGAACAGACAAGCAATGACACTGGTGGATCCATATGTGGTTTGTCAGGAGAACACACATGCAATGACATTGGGTGTCGTTCTTGAAAAGAACAGACATACAATGACACTGGTAGATCCTTATGTGGTTCATGAAAAGAACACACATGCAATGACACTGGGTGTGGCTCATGAAAAGAACACACATGCAATGACACTGGTGGATCCTTATGTGTGGTTCATGAAAAGAACAAACATGCAATGACACTGGTGGATCCATATGTGGTTTGTCAGGAGAACACACATGCAATGACATTCGGTGTGGTTCATGAAAAGAACAGACATGCAATGACACTGGTAGATCCTTATGTGTGGTTCATGAAAAGAAAAGACGTGCAATGACATTGGGTGTGGTTCATGAAAAGAACAGACATGCAATGACACTGGTGGATCCTTATGTGTGGTTCATGAAAAGAACAGACATGCAATGACACTGGTGGATCCATATGTGGTTTGTTAGGAGAACACACATGTGATGACATTGGGTGTGGTTCATGAAAAGAACGAACATGCAATGACACTGGTTGTGGTTCATGAAAAGAATAGACATGCAATGACACTGGTGGATCCTTATGTGTGGTTCATGAAAAGAACATACATGCAATGACACTGGTGGATCCTTATGTGGTTTGTTTAGAGGAACAAACATGCAATGACACTGGTGGATCCATGTGTGGTTCATGAGAAGAACACACATCCAATGACACTGGTGGATCCTTATGTGGTTTGTTTAGAGGAACAAACATGCAATCACACTAAGTGGATCCATATGTGGTTTATGGAAGTAACAGACATGCCATGACTCTAGATGTGATTCATGAAAAGAACATACATGCAATGACACTGGTGGATCCATGTGTGGTTCATGAAAAGAACATATATGCAATGACACTGGTGGATCCTTATGTGTGGTTCATGAAAAGAATAGGCATGCAATGACACTGGTGGATCCATATGTGGTTTGTCAGGAGAACGCACATGCAATGACATTGGGTGTGGTTCATGAAAAGAACAGACATGCAATGACACTGGTAGATCCTTATGTGGTTCATGAAAAGAACACACATGCAATAACACTGGGTGTGGTTCATGAAAATAACAGACATGCAATGACACTGGGTGTTGTTCATGAAAAGAATAGACATCCAATGACTCTAGCTGTGGTTCATGAAAAGAACGCACATGCAATGACACTGGGTGTGGTTCATGAAAAGAATAGACATGCAATGACACTGGTGGATCCTTATGTGTGGTTCATGAAAAGAACATAGATGCAATGACACTGGTGGATCCTTATGTGGTTTGTTTAGAGGAACAAACATGCAATGACACTGGTGGATCCATGTGTGGTTCATGAGAAGAACACACATCCAATTACACTGGTGGATCCTTATGTGGTTTGTTTAGAGGAACAGATATGCAATCACACTAGGTGGACCCATATGTGGTTTATGGAAGTAACAGACATGCAATGACTCTAGCTGTGATTCATGAAAAGAACATACATGCAATAACACTGGTCGATCCTTATGTGTGGTTCATGAAAAGAACAGACATGCAATGACACTGGTGGATCCATATGTGGTTTGTCAGGACAACACACATGCAATGACATTGGGTGTGGTTCATGAAAAGAACAGACATGCAATCACACTGGTAGATCCTTATGTGGTTCATGAAAAGAACACACATGCAATGACACTGGGTGTGGTTCATGAAAAGAACAGACAAGCAATGACACTGGTGGATCCTTATGTGTGGTTCATGAAAAGAACAGACATACAATGACACTGGTGGATCCATATGAGGTTTGTCAGGAGAACACACATGCAATGACATTGGGTGTGGTTCATGAAAAGAATAAACATGCAAAGACACTGGTAGATCCTTATGTGGTTCATGAAAAGAACAGACATGCAATGGCATTGGGTGTGGTTCATGAAAAGAACAGACATGCAATGACACTAGTGGATCCTTCTGTGTGGTTCATGAAAAGAACAGACAAGCAATGACACTGGTGGATCCATATGTGGTTTGTCAGGAGAACACACATGCAATGACATTGGGTGTCGTTCATGAAAAGAACAGACATACAATGAAACTGGTAGATCCTTATGTGGTTCATGAAAAGAACACACATGCAATGACACTGGGTGTGGCTCATGAAAAGAACACACATGCAATGACACTGGTGGATCCTTATGTGTGGTTCATGAAAAGAACAGACATGCATTGACACTGGTGGATCCATATGTGGTTTGTCAGGAGAACACACATGCAATGACATTCGGTGTGGTTCATGGAAAGAACAGACATGCAATGAAACTGGTAGATCCTTATGTGTGGTTCATGAAAAGAACAGACGTGCAATGACATTGGGTGTGGTTCATGAAAAGAACAGACATGCAATGACACTGGTGGATCCTTATGTGTGGTTCATGAAAAGAACAGACATGCAATGACACTGGTGGATCCATATGTGGTTTGTTAGGAGAACACACATGTGATGACATTGGGTGTGGTTCATGAAAAGAACGAACATGCAATGACACTGGTTTTTTGTTCATGAAAAGAATAGACATGCAATGACACTGGTGGATCCTGATGTGTGGTTCATGAAAAGAACATACATGCAATGACACTGGTGGATCCTTATGTGGTTTGTTTAGAGGAACAAACATGCAATGACACTGGTGGATCCTTATGTGGTTTGTTTAGAGGAACAAACATGCAATGACACTGGTGGATCCATGTGTGGTTCATGAGAAGAACACACATCCAATGACACTGGTGGATCCTTATGTGGTTTGTTTAGAGGAACAAACATGCAATCACACTAAGTGGATTCATATGTGGTTTATGGAAGTAACAGACTTGCCATGACTCTAGATGTGATTCATAAAAAGAACATACATGCAATGACACTGGTGGATCCATGTGTGGTTCATGAAAAGAACATACATGCAATGACACTGGTGGATCCTTATGTGTGGTTCATGAAAAGAACAGACATGCAATGACACTAGTGGATCCATATGTGGTTTGTCAGGAGAACGCACATGCAATGACATTGGGTGTGGTTCATGAAAAGAATAGACATGCAATGACACTGGTAGATCCTTATGTGGTTCATGAAAAGAACACACATGCAATAACACTGGGTGTGGTTCATGAAAATAACAGACATGCAATGACACTGGGTGTTGTTCATGAAAAGAATAGACATCCAATGACTCTAGCTGTGGTTCATGAAAAGAACGCACATGCAATGACACTGGGTGTGGTTCATGAAAAGAATAGACATGCAATGACACTGGTGGATCCTTATGTGTGGTTCATGAAAAGAACATAGATGCAATGACACTGGTGGATCCTTATGTGGTTTGTTTAGAGGAACAAACATGCAATGACACTGGTGGATCCATGTGTGGTTCATGAGAAGAACACACATCCAATGACACTGGTGGATCCTTATGTGGTTTGTTTAGAGGAACAGACATGCAATCACACTAGGTGGATCCATATGTGGTTTATGGAAATGTACATGCAATGACTCTAGCTGTGATTCATGAAAAGAACATACATGCAATGACACTGGTCGATCCTTATGTGTGGTTCATGAAAAGATCAGACATGCAATGACACTGGTGGATCCATATGTGGTTTGTCAGGACAACACACATGCAATGACATTGGGTGTGGTTCATGAAAAGAACAGACATGCAATGACACTGGTAGATCCTTATGTGGTTCATGAAAAGAACACACATGCAATGACACTGGGTGTGGTTCATGAAAAGAACAGACAAACAATGACACTAGTGGATCCTTATGTGTGGTTCATGAAAAGAACAGACATACAATGACACTGGTGGATCCATATGAGGTTTGTCAGGAGAACACACATGCAATGACATTGGGTGTGGTTCATGAAAAGAATAAACATGCAAAGACACTGGTAGATCATTATGTGGTTCATGAAAAGAACAGACATGCAATGGCATTGGGTGTGGTTCATGAAAAGAACAGACATGCAATGACACTAGTGGATCCTTCTGTGTGGTTCATGAAAAGAACAGACAAGCAATGACACTGGTGGATCCATATGTGGTTTGTCAGGAGAACACACATGCAATGACATTGGGTGTCGTTCATGAAAAGAACAGACATACAATGACACTGGTAGATCCTTATGTGGTTCATGAAAAGAACACACATGCAATGACACTGGGTGTGGCTCATGAAAAGAATACACATGCAATGACACTGGTGGATCCTTATGTGTGGTTCATGAAAAGAACAGACATACAATGACACTGGTGGATCCATATGTGGTTTGTCACGAGAACACACATGCAATGACATTCGGTGTGGTTCATGAAAAGAACAGACATGCAATGAAACTGGTAGATCCTTATGTGTGGTTCATGAAAAGAACAGACGTGCAATGACATTGGGTGTGGTTCATGAAAAGAACAGACATGCAATGACACTGGTGGATCCTTATGTGTGGTTCATGAAAAGAACAGACATGCAATGACACTGGTGGATCCATATGTGGTTTGTTAGGAGAACACACATGTGATGACATTGGGTGTGGTTCATGAAAAGAACGAACATGCAATGACACTGGTTGTGGTTCATGAAAAGAATAGACATGCAATGACACTGGTGGATCCTTATGTGTGGTTCATGAAAAGAACATACATGCAATGACACTGGTGGATCCTTATGTGGTTTGTTTAGAGGAACAAACATGCAATGACACTGGTGGATCCATGTGTGGTTCATGAGAAGAACACACATCCAATGACACTGGTGGATCCTTATGTGGTTTGTTTAGAGGAACAAACATGCAATCACACTAAGTGGATCCATATGTGGTTTATGGAAGTAACAGACATGTCATGACTCTAGATGTGATTCATGGAAAGAACATAGATGCAATGACACTGGTGGATCCATGTGTGGTTCATGAAAAGAACATACATGCAATGACACTGGTGGATCCTTATGTGTGGTTCATGAAAAGAACAGACATGCAATGACACTGGTGGATCCATATATGGTTTGTCAGGAGAACGCACATGCAATGACATTGGGTGTGGTTCATGAAAAGAACAGACATGCAATGACACTGGTAGATCCTTATGTGGTTCATGAAAAGAACACACATGCAATAACACTGGGTGTGGTTCATGTTAATAACAGACATGCAATGACACTGGGTGTTGTTCATGAAAAGAATAGACATCCAATGACTCTAGCTGTGGTTCATGAAAAGAACGCACATGCAATGACACTGGGTGTGGTTCATGAAAAGAATAGACATGCAATGACACTGGTGGATCCTTATGTGTGGTTCATGAAAAGAACATAGATGCAATGACACTGGTGGATCCTTATGTGGTTTATTTAGAGGAACAAACATGCAATGACACTGGTGGATCCATGTGTGGTTCATGAGAAGAACACACATCCAATGACACTGGTGGATCCTTATGTGGTTTGTTTAGAGGAACAGACATGCAATCACACTAGGTGGATCCATATGTGGTTTATGGAAATGGAACATGCAATGACTCTAGCTGTGATTCATGAAAAGAACATACATGCAATGACACTGGTCGATCCTTATGTGTGGTTCATGAAAAGATCAGACATGCAATGACACTGGTGGATCCATATGTGGTTTGTCAGGACAACACACATGCAATGACATTGGGTGTGGTTCATGAAAAGAACAGACATGCAATGACACTGGTAGATCCTTATGTGGTTTATAAAAAGAACACACATGCAATGACACTGGGTGTGGTTCATGAAAAGAACAGACAAGCAATGACACTGGTGGATCCTTATGTGTGGTTCATGAAAAGAACAGACGTACAATAACACTGGTGGATCCCTATGAGGTTTGTCAGGAGAACACACATGCAATGACATTGGGTGTGGTTCATGAAAAGAATAAACATGCAAAGACACTGGTAGATCCTTATGTGGTTCATGAAAAGAATAGACATGCAATGGCATTGTGTGTGGTTCATGAAAAGAACAGACATGCAATGACACTGGTGGATCCTTATGTGTGGTCCATGAAAAGAACAGACATGCAATGACACTGGTGGATCTATATGTGGTTTGTCAGAACATACATGCAATGACATTGGTTGTGGTTCATGACAAGAAAAGACATGCAATGACACTGGTAGATCCTTATGTGGTTCATGAAAAGAACAGACATGCAATGACACTGGTGGATCCTTATGTGTGGTTCATGAAAAGAACAGACATGCAATAACACTGGTGGATCCATATGTGGTTTGTCAGGAGAACACACATGCAATGACAATGGGTGTGGTTCATGAAAAGAACAGACATGCAATGACACTGGTAGATCCTTATGTGGTTTATGGAAGTAACAGACATGAAATGACTCTAGCTGTGATTCATGAAAAGAACATACATGTAATGACACTGGTGGATCCATGTGTGGTTCATGAAAAGAACAAACATGCAATGACACTAGTGGATCCTTATATGTGGTTCATGAAAAGAATAGATATGCAATGACACTGGTGGATCCAGATGTGGTTTGTCAGGAGAACACACATGCAATGACATTGGGTGTGGTTCCTGAAAAGAACAGACATGCAATGACACTGGTAGATCCTTATGCGGTTCATGAAAAGAACACACATGCTATGACACTGGGTGTGCTTCATGAAAACAACAGACATGCAATGACACTGGTGGATCCTTATGTGTGGTTCAGGAAAAGAACAGACATGCAATGACACTGGTGGATCCATATGTGGTTTGTCAGGAGAACACACATGCAATGACATTGGGTGTGGTTCATAAAAAGAATAGGCATGCAATGACACTGGTAGATACTTATGTGGTGCATGAAAAGAACAGACATGCAATGACATTGGGTGTGGTTCATGAAAAGAACAGACATGCAATGACACTGGTGGATCCTTATGTGTGGTTCATGAAAAGAACAGACATTCAATGACACTGGTGGATCCATATGTGGTTTGTCAGGAGAACACACAGGCAATGACATTGGGTGTGGTTCATGAAAAGAACAGACACGCAATGACACTGGTAGAACCTTATGTGGTTAATGAAAAGAACACACATGCAATGACACTGGGTGTGGTTCATGAAAAGAACAGACATGCAATGACACTGGTGGATCCTTATGTGTGGTTCATGAAAAGAACAGACATGCAATGACACTGGTGGATCCATATGTGGTTTGTCAGGAGAACACACATGCAATGACATTGGGTGTGGTTCATGAAAAGAACATACATGCAATGACACTGGTAGATCCTTATGTGGTTCATGAAAAGAACAGACATGCAATGACATTGGGTGTGGTTCATGAAAAGAACAGACGTGCAATGACACTGGGGATCCTTATGTGTGGTTCATGAAATGAACAGACATGCAATGACACTGGTGGATCCATATGTGGTTTGTTAGGAGAACACACATGCAATGACATTGGGTGTGGTTCATGAAAAGAAAAGATATGTAATGACACTGGTAGATCCTTATGTGGTTCATGAAAAGAACAGACATGCAATGACATTGGGTGTGGTTCATGAAAAGAACAGACATGCAATGGCATTGGGTGGTTCATGAAAAGAACATACATGCAATGACACTGGTGGATCCTTATGTGTGGTCCGTGAAAAGAACAGACATGCAATGACACTGGTGGATCCATATGTGGTTTGTCAGGAGAACACACATGCAATGACATTGGTTGTGGTTCATGACAAGAAAAGACATGCAATGACACTGGTAGATCCTTATGTGGTTCATGAAAAGAACAGACATGCAATGACACTGGTGGATCCTTATGTGTGGTTCATGAAAAGAACATACATGCAATAACACTGGTGGATCCATATGTGGTTTGTCAGGAGAACACACATGCAATGACATTGGGTGTGGTTCATGAAAAGAACAGACATGCAATGACACTGGTAGATCCTTATGTGGTTTATGGAAGTAATAGACATGAAATGACTCTAGCTGTGATTCATGAAAAGAACATACATGTAATGACACTGGTGGATCCATGTGTGGTTCATGAAAAGAACAGACATGCAATGACACTAGTGGATCCTTATATGTGGTTCATGAAAAGAATAGATATGCAATGACACTGGTGGATCCATATGTGGTTTGTCAGGAGAACACACATGCAATGACATTGGGTGTGGTTCCTGAAAAGAACAGACATGCAATGACACTGTTAGATCCTTATGTGGTTCATGAAAAGAACACACATGCTATGCCACTGGGTGTGCTTCATGAAAAGAACAGACATGCAATGACACTGGTGGATCCTTATGTGTGGTTCAGGAGAAGAACAGACATGCAATGACACTGGTGGATCCATATGTGGTTTGTCAGGTGAACACACATGCAATGACATTGGGTGTGGTTCATAAAAAGAATAGGCATGCAATGACACTGGTAGATCCTTATGTGGTTCATGAAAAGAACAGACATGCAATGACATTGGGTGTGGTTCATGAACAGAACAGACATGCAATGACACTGGTGGATCCTTATGTGTGGTTCATGAAAAGAACAGACATTCAATGACACTGGTGGATCCATATGTGGTTTGTTAGGAGAACACACATGCAATGACATTGGGTGTGGTTCATGAAAAGAACAGACATGCAATGACACTGGTAGATCCTTATGTGGTTAATGAAAAGAACACACATGCAATGACACTGGGTGTGGTTCATGAAAAGAACAGACATGCAATGACACTGGTGGATCCTTATGTGTGGTTCATGAAAAGAATGTATGCAATGACACTGGTGGATCCATATGTGGTTTGTCAGGAGAACACACATGCAATGACATTGGGTGTGGTTCATGAAAAAAACAGACATGCAATGACACTGGTAGATCCTTATGTGGTTCATGAAAAGAACAGACATGCAATGACATTGGGTGTGGTTCATGAAAAGAACAGACGTGCAATGACACTGGTGGATCCTTATGTGTGGTTCATGAAATGAACAGACATGCAATGACACTGGTGGATCCATATGTGGTTTGTTAGGAGAACACACATGCAATGACATTGGGTGTGGTTCATGAAAAGAAAAGATATGTAATGACACTGGTAGATCCTTATGTGGTTCATGAAAAGAACAGACATGCAATGACATTGGGTGTGGTTCATGAAAAGAACAGACATGCAATGGCATTGGGTGTGGTTCATGAAAAGAACAGACATGCAATGACACTGGTGGATCCTTATGTGTGGTCCATGAAAAGAACAGACATGCAATGACACTGGTGGATCCATATGTGGTTTGTCAGAAGAACACACATGCAATGACATTGAGTGTGGTTCATGACAAGAAAAGATATGCAATGACACCGGTAGATCCTTATGTGGTTCATGAAAAGAACAGACATGCAATGACACTGGTCGATCCTTATGTGTGGTTCATGAAAAGAACAGACATGCAATAACACTGGTGGATCCATATGTGGTTTGTCAGGAGAACACACATGCAATGACATTGGGTGTGGTTCATGAAAAGAACAGACATGCAATGACACTGGTAGATCCTTATGTGGTTTATGGAAGTAACAGACATGAAATGACTCTAGCTGTGATTCATGAAAAGAACATACATGTAATGACACTGGTGGATCCATGTGTGGTTCATGAAAAAAACAGACATGCAATGACACTAGTGGATCCTTATGTGTGGTTCATGAAAAGAATAGACATGCAATGACACTGGTGGATCCATATGTGGTTTGTCAGGAGAACACACATGCAATGACATTGGGTGTGGTTCATGAAAAGAATAGACATGCAATGACACTGGTAGATCCTTATGTGGTTCATGAAAAGAACACACATGCTATGACACTGGGTGTGCTTCATGAAAAGAACAGACATGCAATGACACTGGTGGATCCTTATGTGTGGTTCAGGAAAAGAACAGACATGCAATGACACTGGTGGATCCATATGTGGTTTGTCAGGAGAACACACATGCAATGACATTGGGTGTGGTTCATAAAAAGAATAGGCATGCAATGACACTGGTAGATCCTCATGTGGTTCATGAAAAGAACAGACATGCAATGACATTGGGTGTGGTTCATGAAAAGAACAGACATGCAATGACACTGGTGGATCCTTATGTGTGGTTCATGAAAAGAACAGACATTCAATAACACTGGTGGATCCATATGTGGTTTGTCAGGAGAACACACATGCAATGCCATTGGGTGCGGTTCATGAAAAGAACAGACATGCAATGACATTGGTAGATCCTTATGTGGTTAATGAAAAGAACACACATGCAATGACACTGGGTGTGGTTCATGAAAAGAACAGACATGCAATGACACTGGTGGATCCTTATGTGTGGTTCATGAAAAGAACAGACATGCAATGACACTGGTGGATCCATATGTGGTTTGTCAGGAGAACACACATCCAATGACATTGGGTGTGGTTCATGAAAAGAACATACATGCAATGACACTGGTAGATCCTTATGTGGTTCATGAAAAGAACAGACATGCAATGACACTGGTAGATCCTTATGTGGTTCATGAAAAGAACAGACATGCAATGACACTGGTGGATCCTTATGTGTGGTTCATGAAATAAACAGACATGCAATGACACTGGTGAATCCATATGTGGTTTGTTAGGAGAACACACATGCAATGACATTGGGTGTGGTTCATGAGAAGAACAGATATGCAATGACACTGGTAGATCCTTATGTGGTTCATGAAAAGAAGAGACATGCATTGACATTGGGTGTGGTTCATGAAAAGAACAGACATGCAATGACACTGGTGGAGCCTTATGTGGTTTGTTTAGAAGAACACACATGCAATGACACTGGGTGTGGTTCATGAAAAGAACAGACATGCAATGACACTGGTGGATCCTTATGTGGTCTATTTGGAAGAGCACACATGCAATAACACTATGTGTGGTTCATGAAAAGAACAGACATGCAATGACACTAGTAGATCCTTATGTGGTTTGTTTAGAGGAACACACATGCAATGAAATTGTGTGTGGTTCATGAAAAGAACAGACATGCAATGACACTCGTGGATCCTTATGTGTGGTTCATGAAAAGAACAGACATGCACATACACTGGTGGATCCTTATGTGGTTTGTTTAGAAGAACACACATGCAATGACACTGGGTGTGGTTAATGAAAAGAGCACACATCCAATGACACTAGTGGATCCTTATGTGGTTTGTTTAGAGGAACAGACATGCAATGACACCGGTGGATCCACGTGTGGTTCATGAGAAGAACACACATCCAATGACACTGGTAGATTCTTATGTGGTTCATGAAAAGAACAGACATGTAGTGACACCGGGTGTGGTTCATGAAAAGAACAGACATGCAATGACACTCGTGGATCCTTATGTGTGGTTCATGAAAAGAACAGACATGCAATGACACTGGTGGATCGTTATGTGGTTTGTTTAGAAGAACCCACATGCAATGACACTGAGTGTGGTTCATGAAAAGAACACACATCCAATGACACTGGTGGATCCTTATGTGGTTTGTTTGGAAGAACAGACATGCAATGACACTGGGTGTGGTTCATGAAAATAACACACATCCAATGACACTGGTGGATCCTTATGTGGTTTGTTTAGAGGAACACACATGCAACGACATTGGGTGGATCCACGTGTGGTTCATGAGAAGAACACACATCCACTGACGCTGGTAGATCCTTATGTGATTCATGAAAAGAACAAACATGCAGTGACACCGGGTGTGGTTCATGAAAAGCACAGACATGTAATCACACTAGGTGTGGTTCATGAAAAGAATAGACATCCAATGACTCTAGCTGTGGTTCATGAAAAGAACACACATGCAATGACACTGGGTGTGGTTCATGAAAAGAATAGACATGCAATGACACTAGTGGATCCTTATGTGTGGTTCATGAAAAGAACATACATGCAATGACACTGGTGGATCCATATGTGGTTTGTCAGGAGAACACACATGCAATGACATTGGGTGTGGTTCATGAAAAGAACAGACATACAATGACACTGGTAGATCCTTATGTGGTTCATGAAAAGAACACACATGCAATGACACTGGGTGTGGTTCATGAAAAGAACACACATGCAATGACACTGGTGGATCCTTATGTGTGGTTCATGAAAAGAACAGACATGCAATGACACTGGTGGATCCATATGTGGTTTGTCAGGAGAACACACATGCAATGACATTTGGTGTGTTTCATGAAAAGAATAGACATGCAATGACACTGGTAGATCCTTATGTGTGGTTCATGAAAAGAACAGACATGCAATGACATTGGGTGTGGTTCATGAAAAGAACAGACATGCAATTATACTGGTGGATCCTTATGTGTGTATGTGTGGTTCATGAAAAGAACAGACATGCAATGACACTGGTGGATCCATATGTGGTTTGTGAGGAGAACACACATGCAATGATATTGGGTGTGGTTCATGAAAAGAACAAACATGCAATGACACTGGTTGTGGTTCATGAAAAGAATAGACATGCAATGACACTGGTGGATCCTTATGTGTGGTTCATGAAAAGAACATACATGCAATGACGCTGGTGGAACCTTATGTGGTTTGTTTAGAGGAACAAACATGCAATGACACTGGTGGATCCATGTGTGGTTCATGAGAAGAACACACATCCAGTGACACTGGTGGATCCTTATGTGGTTTGTTAGGGGAACAAACATGCAATCACACTAGGTGGATCCATATGTGGTTTATGGAAGTAACAGACATGCAATGACTCTAGCTGTGATTCATGAAAAGAACATACATGCAATGACACTGGTGGATCCATGTGTGTTCATGAAAAGAACATACATGCAATGACACTGGTGGATCCTTATGTGTGGTTCATGAAAAGAATATACATGCAATGACACTGGTGGATCCATATGTGGTTTGTCAGGAGAACGCACATGCAATGACATTGGGTGTGGTTCATGAAAAGAACAGACATGCAATGACACTGGTAGATCCTTATGTGGTTCATGAAAAGAACACACATGCAATGACACTGGGTGTGGTTCATGAAAAGAACAGACATGCAATGACACTCTTGGATCCTTATGTGTGGTTCATGAAAAGAACAGACGTGCAATGACACCGGTGGATCCATATGTGGTTTGTCAGGAGAACACACATGCAATGACACTGGTGGATCCATGTGTGGTTCATGGGAAGAACACACATCCAATGACACTGGTGGACTCTAGTTGTGGTTTGTTTAGAATAACACACATGCAATGACACTGGTGGATCCATGTGTGGTTTATGAGAAGAACACACATCCAATGAACTCTAGTGGATCTATCTTGGCATAATTTGATGTATTCCACGATGTATTTCATTGTACAAGACACTTTACATTTTTATACTACTCACTTTTGCTTTTGGTTTTATGTGGTACTACTTAGTTTTCCCCCCTCTCTATCTTTCGTAGAAGCCCAAACCTGTGCTCACCCTGTCTGCTACTCCCTGATTGGTTGTCACAGTTGTCACACGGATCGTGTGCACCAACCGTTGATTCTGTGCGATCCAACGATGATCGTTGCACACGTCGTGCCCTTCACAGTACATCATGAGACAACACGGACGTCTCCCTCAGCGAGACTTCTACAGGAAGGAACATGATGCCGTCCATGGAAAAAGTCGTCGAGCGGTCATGTCAAGTTTAATCAAGTCTGAAAAGCCTACTACTGCTACTACAACTCATGCACAGGGCAACGGGGTCATCGAGTGCACGGTTGTCGACGAGACACTGCAATTTATTGCCACTTGATTTTAATCAGACATATCCCATTTTTACGCAGCGCTCTCAATCTCACTTTGAACTAGGCCCTACCGCTATTAACTTCCATGAGTCAAGGCCCCCCTCGAGTAGATCTAACGTTGCTAGAAATTAGTTCCGCGCCACTTGCATGAAGTGGAATCGAGGTCTGCCATGAGCGTGTTTTCAATGCAGCTCTAAAGTGGAGACCGTGGCTGTTTCAAAAAAAGGGAACCGAAAAAAAGGGTGGAGATCGTGGTAGCCCCTCGCCCCCCGCCCACCACACGTATCCACTCGAGGATTACGAACGGTCCGGTGTTTATAACCCTCCTCGACCTTCTTCTTCCATGAGCTCGTGTCATTTCCCCCAGTCTGTCTAGTCCCAAGACCCCAATCTACACCTGCCACGCGCGCCGAAGGTCCCTCGTTTGCACTACCTCCTTCCCTTGGTGCGCCATGAAGCGTACGCGTGGAGACAATCCGGAGGTGAAGCCAGTTGAAGGCACAGCAGCAGATGGCTCGATCGTTGCCAAGCAAGCGGAGGCGTCTTCTCCGGGCATGAACGCCGCTTGTCGCCGCGCCGTCGAGGGTGCGAAATCATCCGTCCAGCCAGTAGCCGTCGCCGCCGAGCAGTAGGTGGTAGCCGTCGCCGCCGAGCAACAGTTGGTAGCCGTCGCCGCCGAGCAGCAAGTGGTAGCCATCGCCGCCGAGAAGCAGGTAGTAGCCATCACCGCCGAGTAGCAGGTGGCCGACAACATCGTGGGCGACAATGTCGTGGTGCCAGCGGCAGATCTGGATGGGGGGCAGGCGGCAGGCGGAGGCAATCCGGTGATCTACATCGACGACCCCATCGCCGTTCAAGAAATCTTCGACGCAATCGCGGAGAATGATGAGTTCGAGGAGGAGGTCCCTGATGAGGAGTCCGAGGTACTACATTGATAGCTTCTCTAGTTGTAGCCGTAGTTTTCACTGTTCATACATAGGATTTGCTCAATCATGTACAGATTATTTTGCTCTTGAAGTAGGGTAGTATATATATGATTCGATCGGTTGATTGATGCATCTGCCATCTAGTCACAAAACCCCAATCCGTCTAGTCACAAAACCCCAATCTGCTCATCTTCCATCTAGTTGAGTTTGCTAGTTGAGTGTTGATTTATACACAAGGGCCTATAACATTACATTTCTATTCTCATCGAGCCCAATGATTCAATTTTTCCCCAAAATAGTGCAAGGGCATCTGATGGTCTCGTTTTCTTAGGGATGGTTAGTGGCCCTGAGGCAGCAATGCACATAAACAATATAGGTTGTGCTGTTGGTATTTTGGTTCTCCGACTCCATCGCTGAAAAAAATGAGGCCCTAATTTTTTCTCTCATATGGAACCTAAATATATAATATTTGTATTGTTTCTGATCTATGAATGCGTTGTATGATGCATTTGTATATCCCTGAATATTGTTTTGTATGATTACATTTCAATTTCTTATTGTGGCCAATGATTCAAATTTGCCCCAAAGAGAGGCAGACACATTGGTGTCAAATTTTTACAGGGATGAGTGAGCGAACATGGGGCCATGTACAAGATCAATATAAGCTGTGCAATTGTTACTTGGTTCACTTACGCCATCTCTGTAGAAACTTATGAGGCTGCAATCTTTATTCTACATTCATAGAACTATGATATTTGAATTATCTATTCCATGCATTCATAGTGTATAAGAATTACATTTTAGTTTGTCACCGAGGCCGATGATTGAAATTTTCCCCAAAAGAGTTGAAGGGGAGACACGTATGATGGTGTCGTGTTTTAGGAATGGGTTGGTGAACCTGAGGCAGCAATGCACACAAACAATATAGGCTGTTGGTACTTTGGTTCCCCAACTCCATCTCTGAAACAAATTATGAGGCCCTTGATTTATTCTCAAATGGAACTACATATATGATCCTTGAATTGTTTCTAATCTTTTAATGATTGGTATAATGCATATGTATATGAATGGTTTTGATCATCGGTATTTTTAACATGTACCTGAAGATTAATTGTTTGGTTATTTATTTATAATTACAATATTTGGGCTTGTTTTTATACCTGACTATGTATATCCCTGAATAATGTTTTGTATGATTACATTTCAATTTCTTATTGTGGCCAATGATTCAAATTTTCCCCAAAAGATAGGTAGACACATTGGTGTCAGATGTTTTCAGGGACGAGCTAGTGAACCTGAGGTGATGTACAAGAACAATATAGGCTGTGCAATTGTTACTTGGTTCACTTATGCCGTCCCTGTAGAAACTTATGAGGCCTTAATGTTTATTCTACATTCATAGAACTATGATATTCAAATTACCTATTCCATGCATTCAGTGTATAAGAATTACATTTTAGTTTGTCACCGAGGCCGATGATTGAAATTTTCCCCAAAAGAGTTCAAGGGGAGACACGTATGACGGTGTCGTGTTTAGGGATGGGTTGGTGAACCTGAGGCAGCAATGCACACAAACAATATAGGTTGTGCTGTTGGTACTTTGGTTCTCCAACTCCATCTCTGAAACAAATTTTGAGGCCCTAGATTTATTCTCATATGGAACTACATATATGATCCTTGAATTGTTTCTGATCTTTTAATGATTGGTATGATGCATATGTATATGAATGGTTTTGATAATAAGTATTTTTAACATGCACCTGAAGATTAATTGTTTGGTTTTTTATTTATAATTACAATATTTAGGCTTGTTTTTGTACCTGACTATGTATATCCCTGAATAATGTTTTGTACGATTACATTTCAATTTCTTATTGTGGCCAATGATTCAAATTTGCCCCAAAAGAGAGGTAGACACATTGGTGTCAGATTTTTCCAGGGACGAGTTAGTGAACATGGGGCGATGTACAACAACAATATAGGTTGTGCAATTGTTACTTGGTTCACTCATGCCGTCCCTGAATAAACTTATGAGGCCACAATCTTTATTCTACATTCATCGAACTATGATATTCGAATTATCTATTCCATGCATTCATAGTGTATAAGAATTACATTTTAGTTTGTCACCGAGGCTGATGATTGAAATTAGCCTCAAAAGAGTTCAAGGGGAGACACGTATGATGGTGTCGTGTTTTAGGGATGAGTTGGTGAACCTGAGGCAGTAATGCACACAAACAATATAGGTTGTGCTGTTGGTACTTTGGTTCGCCAACTCCATCTCTGAAACAAATTATGAGGCCCTAGATTTATTCTCATATGGAACTACATATATGATCCTTGAATTGTTTCTGATCTTTTAATGATTGGTATGATGCATTTGTATATGAATGGTTTTAATCATAAGTATTTTTAACATACACCTGAAGATTAATTGTTTGGTTTTTTATTTATAATTACAATATTGAGGCTTGTTTTTGTACCTGACTATGTATATCCCTAAATAATGTTTTGTACGATTACATTTCAATTTCTTATTGTGGCCAATGATTCAAATTGGTCCCAAAAGAGAGGCAAACACATTGGTGTCAGATTTTTTCAGGGATGAGTTAGTGAACCTGGGGCGATGTACAACAACATTACAGGTTGTGCAATTGTTACTTTGTTCGCTGACTCCATCCCTGAAGAAACTTATGAGGCCGCAATCTTTATCCTACATTCACTCTGATGCAATTATTTGTCATTGTGTTGAGATGAAATGATATATGAACCGATCAAACTATTGCTGAGATGCTTTATCTTTGATATCTACGGATATATTGTCTTACATATACATCTTGTCAATTCTTGAGTTGTAATACAATTCAATCATATGTGTGAGTTCTAAGTTATGTTCTTAAAAATCAACAGGAGGATGATGATGAAGTGGACGATATCAAGGTATCCAGGGACAACAAGAGCCGCTACGTGCTGAGGCGGTTACGATGTGGGCTAATCCGTTTCCACCGTAGGGGGAGACTGTTTTGCCAATTCTGTGGCAGAGAAATCAACATGGACCTCAACAGCATGATCCAGCACGTGGAGGGCATTAGCAGAGGTGGAGGCAGAAGCCATAGGCCGATTACCTTGGCACGACACGCAGCCTACGGCAAATTCCTTCGGGATTATGTCAGGACTGGCCTGTATCCCATCGACTAGGCTATCGCTGCCACCTGCTGATAAACCCCTGCCCTGCTAGGCGTCTCCCTGTCCCGGCCTCTTGCTGCAGCCCCTGGTTTTATTTTGTTCTAGTTAATTATTACCTATGTGTGGCATGTAAGACAATATATCCGTGGTGTCTCTAGTGAACCTTCTATATTAATCTACTCCTTTATATGGAGTGCCTTAAAGTTTCTAGTGTTCAATTATATTTACTGATCATGCTCATGCACACTACAAAATATTTCTAGTGCTCTATTATATTTTAATTGTCAAGAAATACATCAACAAGTTAAATTGGTCAAAATTTTGTATTAAAGTAACTAAATGTATCACACACATAATAAACTAGGAACTAAAATCTAGTTCAAACGCATAATGTATCACCACAACTTGTTGTCGTCCTTGACTTGCTTCCCCTTCAGCCGCTTAATGTCGCCACCGTCCCAAGATCCCTGCTCGTCCTGGAACCGCTTTCTGTCCTCCTCGCGCTTCTTTCCCTGGGCTAGCTTGCAACCAGGGCATAGCTCTCTCGCGAAAAACCCCACCTTAACCATCCCATATTTCATGGTAATGAGCTTACTGTACAACTCGTACGCCATGTAGGCGTCTCTGGCTGCATACTCGAGGCGCACCTGGCTCATCGGCTTCCACTCCCATTAGTCATGATTGAGTCGCTTCAATTTCTTCAGTTTTTCATAGGATTTATCGATGATTTCCGCTGCCAGATCACCCATGCCATCCTTCACTGGGTATGATTTGATCTTGTACAGATTTTGGATGTCGATGTGGTGCCCCTCTAGGATTTTTATCAACGCACGAGAAAGCATAATTGTGTCATTTGTGATATCCACGCTAGTGAAAGTTATCCCTTTCCTACACAAGAACTCGACCAGAGCCGGACAACGCATCTTAGTTGGTTTACTCCTGCACTTAGATGGTTCTAGGGATGTAAGGGAACAAGGGATGCAGAAGTGGTGATCTCAAATTAAAATTTCACATACCTGCAGAAGTGGTAAACGAGGACCTCCTCATGTATGGCGATTTGCACGACAACGATCTATTATGGAGGATTTTTTCGCTTATTTACACGGGTGTACTCCAAGTCTAGCCCCACAAACTTGTGCTTCTCTTTCTCAAGCAATTGCTCAAACCTGCGAGAGTTGTCTCCACAGTCGCTTCATCATTTGTGTACACCACTGTCAAAGTCGTGGTGCCATGGGCAGGGACAAAGTGGGTCTCTATTGTGCGTTTCCCATCGTCCATGCCTGCAAGGAAATGGGTGAAAGGAAATGCCTGCAAGGAACTGCCTGCAAGAGGAAGAAGAAGATGAACCGACGGTTCCAGAACATAGGAAGAAGAAGTGCCCAGGAAAAACTGCAGAGGAATGACTGAGGAAGAGGAATGACTGCAGAAGAAACGTGGTAACTGCAACTTTCGGTTCGAGAACTCACCGTGGTTACGTGGAGATCGTGGCAGTGCTGCCGGTTCCACACGTGGGGCCAGTTCCTGCGAGAATATGAAATTAGCTGTGCATTTTTCTATGCGAGAAATTGAGAGAGATCATTTATATTTTGTCTTTCATAATTAAACACAATGAAGTTGGTACATCCCAAGAGATTTGAACAAAAGAGATTTGCTAGTTTAACATACAACAATACTTACAGGCCCAATATGGCAGAACTTGGAGAGCCCCAGAACTTGAGCTACCATAGAGACCTTGGAGAGGTGGCAGAGTTGGTGCGGCAAACACGGCGACGGCGAGCTCGGATTCTAGAGGAGGAAAAGAGAACCGAGCATGGTCGACAAGGTGATATATCTCACCGGGAACCAATTCTCGTCCCCGACCGTGCCATGGTGCGTCCACAGTGAGGGCGAGCTCCGACTCGGGATGGGGAGGAGAGCGGGGCCGAGCAGCTTCGTCACTTCCCAGCTCTATGCCATGGCCGCGACCACAGATTGCCGCTACGGGGAAGAATACGCATAATGGATGCAGGCGCCAACGCTGCAAGCCTACAGGGAGGAGAGCTGGGCCGAGCAGGTTCGTCCATGTCCCAGCTCCGCGCCATGGCTGCAACGCCCCACAGATTGCCGCTCCGGGGAAGAAGAAGACGCGTAATGGATGCAGGCGCCAACGCTGCAAGCCTAATTGGCAACTAAGTGACGGGAGCGACATGAGCGACATAACGGCGAGACCTGACAGGGGGGCCCAACTTGACGGCCGTTAGCCTAATTTTTTGTATTGAAACGTAAAGTTGAATTCGTGTCGAAAAAGACCCTCTGAGTATTTGGCACACCAACTATAGTCACCATGGATGATTTCAGGGAACTCGGGTACCGCGTTGCCTGGACACCCCAACTTTTGGGACACAAAATGATATTCTCCATCTAATGCCTATAGCTCTCGGGTGTGCCTCATGCTTTGGCTGTGGTAGCGGCTTTGTCAACGGATCCGCAATATTTTCCATCCGTGTGTACCTTGCATAACTTGATATCACCTTGATCCACGAACTGACGAATTAGGTGGTACCGCATGAGTATATTTTTGTTGTTCTGGTGTTGTCTAGGTTCCTTGGCTTGTGCGATAGCACCATTGTTGTCACAATACACGTCTAATGGATTGGATGAGCCCTGAACCACACCTAGATCCATCAGGAAATTCCTCATCCAAACAACTTCTTTTGCCGCCTCCAAGGCAGCAATATACTCAGCCTCTGTCATAGACGCGGGCACTGTCTCTTGCTTGGAACTCTTCCAGCTCACAGCCCCTCTATTTATCACAAACACATATCCGGATTGCGAATGATAATCATCTGAGTCAGTGAGATAACTAGCATCTGTGTAACCCCTTACACTGAGTTCATCCTCACCTCTGTAAACCAGGAACATATCCTTAGTCCTTCTCAAGTACTTGAGGATATTTTTAGCTGCTGCCCAATGGATCTCTCCAGGGTTAGCCTGGTATCTGCTCACAACACTTAGAGCATAGGAAACATCCGACCTAGTAAAAATCATAGCGTACATGATGGATCCGAGTGCAGAAGCATACAGAATCACACTCATCTGACTTTGCTCATCAGTTGTCGAAGGACACTGAGTCTTGCTATGTTTTACGCCATGGGACGTCGGTAAGAACCCCTTCTTAGACGATTCCATGTTGAACTTCTTCAACACTTTGTCCAAATATGTACTCTGGCTCAATCCAATGAGCCGCCTTGATCTATATCTATAGATCCGGATTCCTAGTATGTAAGTCTCCTCACCTAAGTCTTTCATCGAAAAACTCTTTTCCAACAATTCCTTGGTTTCTTGCAACATCTGGACATCATTTCCAATCAGTAATATGTCATCCACATATAAGATCAGAAAGTTTACTTTGCTCCCACTAAACTTCTTGTATAAACAAAAATCATGGTCACTCTTGATGAAGCCAAATGATTTGACTACCTCATCAAAGCGAATATTCCAACTCCAAGATGCTTGCTTCAACCCATAAATGGATTTCCGAAGATTGCATACCTTGTCAGCATTAGTCGGATCGACAAAACCCTTGGGTTGTATCATATACACGTCCTCGGTTAAATTTTCATTAAGGAAAGCCGTCTCGACTTCCATATGCCATATCTCATAGTCGAAATAGGCTGCTATAGCTAACATGATCCGAATTGACTTAAGCATCGCCACAGGTGAGAAAGTTTCATCATAGTCAACTCCTTGAACCTATCGGAACCCCTTCGTGACAAGCCGTGCTTTATAGACAGAAATATTTCCATCCATATCAGTTTTCTTCTTAAAGACCCATTTGCACTCGACAGGTCTTGCACCGTCTAGCAGATCAACCAAGTTCCAAACTTGATTTTCATCCATGCACTTTAAATCTCATGGCTCCAAGCCACGACTTAGAATCAGAACCCACCATCGCTTCTGAATAAGTTACCGGCTCATCACTGTCCAACAGTAATACATCACGAACACTTCGCAATCTTTCCGATCTTTGCAGTGTAGGTGCAGCTGTCGGCTCAGCTACCACGACTGGCTCAACCTCCAAGGCTTTCACCAAATCGGTACTGACCGGTTCCTCTCGAACTTCTTCGAGCCGCACCGTACTCCCACTGACTTTCCGACTGAGAAACTCTTTCTCAAGGAAGACACCGTTTCGAGCGACAAACACTTTGCCTTCTTCTCGGTTGTAGAAGTAGTAACCCAAGGTTCCCTTGGATACCCAACGAAAATGCACTTATCCGACTTGGCTGTAAGCTTGTATGATTGAAGTCGCTTGACAAATGCTTCACAACCCCAAATCTTAAGAAAAGACAAACTCGGCTTCTTGCCAGTCCACATCTCATGCGGTGTCTTCTCGATCGACTTTGATGGTACTCTGTTTAGTGTGAACGCAGCAGTTTCTAGACAATAACCCCAAAATGATAAAGGCATATCTATCCGACTCATCATTGATCGTACCATGTCCAACAAGGTCCGATTCCTCCTTTCCGACACACCGTTTCTCTGCGGCGTTCCTGGAGGAGTGAGTTGGGGAACAATTCCCCAACTCTTTAGATGGTCATCAAACTCATGGCTCATGTACTCTCCTCCTCGGTCTGACCGAAGAAACTTTATTTTCTTGCCGAGTTGATTATGTACCTCATTCTGGAATTCCTTGAAATTTTCAAAGGCTTCCGACTTATGTTTCATCAAGTAGATATATCCATACCTACTCAAATCATCAGTGAAGGTAATGAAGTACTCATAACCACCTCTGGCTGTCGTGCTCATCGGGCCACATACATCACTATGTATTAGTCCCAATAAGTTGGATGCCCTTTCACAACTCTTTGCAAAAGGTGTCTTGGTCATCTTGCCGAGTAGGCAGGATTCACATGTTGGGTTCGCAGCATAGAAAACAAAATTTTTCCTACGATGAGAACTATACGCCAAGATCTATCTACTAGATACAGAGCAACGGGTGGACATACATCCATGGAGAACTTACCCTCGAAGACAACGAGTTTTGTTAACGAGTAGGAACTCGTGGTTGATGTAGTCGTACACTTGCCGATCTCAAGATCGTGAGGAAGTCCGAGCGCCGCAACTCAGCAGCGCATCCGCACTCGCACACACGTTCAAGCCACCGGACAACCTCCACCTCCTCCAGCGATCCAAATGAGCAAGAACTCCTTCTGCATTTAAATGCCATCGGGAACATGTATCTCGCTAATCCGAGACCATGGGGGAATAATTCTAGAGGGGGAGAGAGATCCTTCACAAGGAGGTGTTAGGATGAAGGAGGGAATGGGTGGCCTTTTATAGGAGGAGGGGGGGTGCCCCCTCTCTCCATGGCCGGCACATGGGGGGTGACCCCTCACCTCTCACATTCATGTGGTGGTAACCCCTCCACATTAAAATGCCTCTTCACATTCCCTTTTAAAGTCTCCACTTTAAATGCATTAAATTTCCCCAAATTTAATGCTCTCTCATTTAATAAAACTCTTTTTATTAAACTTATTCAGAATTTTGTTAATTACTTTAATTAACAAACATTCACATATAGCCCCTTGCAATATTTCAATATCACATGCAGAACCACCTTCTGCAATTTCACCCGAATCAATTTCCGGTTTCTATTGAAACAATTCCTGCGCTTTGCAATTCTTTCGTCTGAAACATATGTGCTCCAAAATGGTGTCCGGTAACTCTTAAGTGTTCCACCCTACGGTTCGCGAATAATGCAGACATGATCGAGACCCTTCTCCGATCAATAATCAGCAGCGGGACCTGGAGATCCGTACTGACTCCTACACATTCAACGATGACTCCTGTGATCGTGAGAACCTTTAACGCTTGTAACTAAATCCCTTTGTCTCTCGGTATATTACATGTCCGAGATTCTATCATCGGTATCTCCATACCTAGTTTGATCTCATTACCGATATGCACTCTTTTCTCGTTCCCGTGATATAACATTCTAGTGATCACATCACTTGCTTGCAAGATATCGTAATGTGATATCACCGAGAGGGCCTAGAGTATATCTATCCGTCATCTGGATTGACAAATTCCACTCTTGATCCATGAGCCTCAACATAACACCTTCGTAGTACTGAACCCATCTTTATAGTCACCCTGTTACGGTGTGACGTTTGATGTTATCAAGATACTCTTCTAGTGTTAGCAATTAACATGATCTCATGGTCTAAGGATAAAGATTACTTCGTATGTTGTTATAGCAATATAAAAATAATGACTTGATCGTAATGCTATACTTCGGATGAATGTTCATCACATCATTTCACAAATGCTGTGACCTTGTTATTAACAACATCCAATGTCCATGATCAGGAAACCTTGATCATCTTGTTAATCAACAAGCTAGTCTATAAGAGAGGCATAACTAGGAACCCTTTTTGTTTATTAAACACACATGTATTGATGTTTCCTATAAATACAATTATAGCATGCAAAATAAACATCTATCATATACAAGGAATACATAATAACAACTTTATTATTGCCTCCCAGGGCCTATTTCCTTCAGTCTCCCACTTGCACTAGAGACAATAATCTAGTTTATATAGTGATAAATCTAACACCCATGGAGTTCTGGTGTTGATCATGTTTTTCCCTAGGGAGTACTTTAGTCAATGGATCTGCTACATTCAGGTTCGTGTGCACTTTACAAACCTTTATATCTCCATCCTTGACATGCTCGCGGATGGAGTGAAACCGGCGCTTAATATGCTTGGAATTCTTGTGAGACATTGGTTCCTTGGCGTTGGCTATGGCTCCATTATTGTCACAATAGATCACCATTGGGTCCAACGCACTAGGAACCACACCTAGTTCCGTTATGACCTCCTTCATCCAAACCGCTTCCTCGCGCTTCTCAAGCAAGAACATATTCCATTCCGTCGTTGATCCAGCCACCACAGGTTGTTTGGAGCTCCTCCAACTAATCGCTGCTCGTTCAAGAGAAATACGATCTGTATTGAGACTTAGAGTCATCCGATCAGTGTCAAAGCTAGCATCGACATAACACTTAGCGACTAGCTCTTCTTCACCTCAGATACAAGAAACATATCCTTAGTTCTTCTCAAGTACTTAAGGATATTCTTGACCGCTATCCAAATGTTCAACCTGGATCAGATTGGTACCTACTAGTAAAACTAATAGCATGTGCCACATCCGGTCTTGTACATAGCATGACATACATTATAGAGCCTATGGCTGAGGCATAGGGGATCTTATCCATTATCTCTCTTTCTTCCGCCGTAGCCGGACTTTGAGTCTTACTCAATGTCTTGCCTTGCAACATAGGTAAGTACCCCTTCTTACTTCCGTCCATATTAAACTTCTTTAATATCTTATCAAGGTATGTACTCTGCGATAGTCCAATTAGGCGTCTTGATCTATCTCTATAGATTTTAATGCCTAATATATATGAAGCTTCACCAAAGTCCTTCATCGAAAATTTGCTATTTAGATAACTTTTAACACTGTTTAAAAGATCTATATCATTTCCAATCAATAATATGTCATCCACATATAATATCAGAAATGCCACATTGCTCCCACTCACTTTCTTGTAAATACAAGCCTCTCCATAAGTTTGGACAAATCCAAACTCTTTGATCACCTCATCAAAGCGGAGATTCCAACTCCGGGATGCTTGCTTCAGTCCATAGATGGATCGCTGAAGTTTGCACACTTTATCAGCATCCTTAGGATCAACAAAACCCTTAGGTTGTATCATATTCAACTCTTCTTCAATATTACCATTGAGGAACGCAGTTTTGACATCCATCTGCCATATTTCATAATCGAAATATGCAGCAATTGCTAACATAATCCTAACCAACTTGAGCATCGCTACGGGAGAGAATGTCTCATCATAGTCAACTCCTTTAATTTGTCGAAACCCCTTTGCGAAAAGTCGAGCCTTATAGATGGTTACATTACCATCAGCATCGGTTTTTATTTTGAAAATCCATTTATTCTCAACGGCCTTTCGATCGTGAGGTAAGTTCACCAAGGTCCAAACCTGGTTTTCGTACATGGATTCCATCTCGGATTTCATGGCTTCTAGCCATTTGTTGGAATCAGGGCTCATCATCACTTCTTCATATGTCGCAGGGTCATCTATTTCATCAATCATGAAATCATAACAGGATTGCCGTACAGTTCAGGAGCTGCACGTGTCCTGCTTGACCTGCGAGGTTCGGTAGTGTCCTCTTTCGGAGTTTCATGATCAATATCATTAGCTCTCTCTTCATTAGGTGAAGTCAACTCCAAACAACTTCCGAGCTACGCTACTCGCCATTTCATGAAGAGAAGGTTCAATAACCTCTTCGAGTTCTACCTTCCGACTACTCACACCTTTCGCGAGAAACTCCTTCTCAAGAAAGGATCCATTCTTGGCAACAAAGACCTTGCCCTCGGATCTGTGATAGAAGGTATACCCAATCATTTCCTTAGGGTATCCTATGAAGACGCATTTTTCCGCTTTGGGTTCGAGTTTATCTGGTTGAAGTTTCTTCACATAAACATCGCATCCCCAAACTTTAAGAAATGACAACTTAGGTTTGTTTCCAAACCATAATTCATACGGTGTCTTTTCAACGGATTTAGATGGTGCCCTATTTAAAGTGAATGCAGCGGTTTCCAGTGCATAACCCCAAAATGATAAGTGGCAAGTCGATCGAGACATCATAGATCGAACCATATCCAATAAAGTACGATTATGACGTTCGACACACCATTACGCCAGGTGTTCCGCAAAGCGTGAGTTGTGAAACTATTCCACGATCTTTCATATGTGTGCTAAACTCAGAATTAAGATACTCTCCTCCACGGTCGGACCGTAGAAATTTGATCTTTCATTACGATGATTTTCCACTTCATTCTGAAATTCTTTGAACCTTTCAAAGGTTTTAGACTTATGTTTCATCAAATAGATATACCCGTATCTACTCAAATCATCCGTGAAAGTAACAAAATAACGATATCCACCTCGCGCCCCGACACACTCATTGGTCCACACACATCAGTATGTATGATTTCCAATAAATCTGTTGCCCGTTCCATTGAACCGGAAAACGGCGTTCTAGTCATCTTGCACATAAGCCATGGCTCACATGTAACAAATCATTCAAAAACAACTGATTCCAAAATTCCATCGAATGGAGTTTCTTCATGCGTTTAACACCAATATGACCTAGACGGCAGTGCCACATATATGTAGATATATCATTATCAAGTTTAATCCTTTTAGCATCAACATTATGAATATGCGTAATACTACTATCGAGATCCAACAGAAATAAACCAATCAACGCAGGTGCATGACCATAAAAGATATTATTCATATAAATCGAACAACCATTGTTTTCAGACTTAAATGAATAACCACTTTGCATCAAACACGATCCGGATACAATGTTCATGCTCAGTGCAGGCACCAAATAACAATTATTCAGGTTTATAACTAATCCCGACGGCATATGGAGAGGCAGCGTTCCGACGGCGATCACATCAACTCTTGATCCATTGCCGACCCACATCGTGACCTCATCCCTTGCTAGTTGTCGCTTGTTCCACAGCCCCTGAACCGAGTTACATATATTAGCAACCGATCCCGTATCAAATACCCAGGTGCTACTGCGAGTACTAGTCAAGTACACATCAATAACATGTATATCACATATACCTTTGTTTGCCTTGTCGGCCTTCTTGTCCACCAAATACTTGGGGCAGTTGCGCTTCCAATGGCTAGTCCCCTTGCAATAGTAGCACTCGGTGTCAGACTTAGGGCCAGCTCGGGGTTTCTTTTCAGGCGCGGCAACAGATTTGCCGCCCTTCTTTCCCTTCTGCTTGCCTTTCTTGTCCTTCTTGAAACCGGTGGTCTTATTGATCATCAACACTTGATGTTCTTTCCTAATCTCCACTTCTGCAGTCTTAAGCATTGACAGAAGCCCGGGAAGAGACTTTTTCATGCCCTGCATATTATAGTTCATCACGAAGCTCTTGTAGCTAGGTGGCAGAGATTGGAGAACGCGATGTATGCCTAAGTCAATGGGAATCGTTATTCCCATGGACACAAGCTTATCGGCGTACCCAGACATTTTGAGTACATGCTCACTAACGGAGTTGTTCTCTTCCATCATGCAGCTAAAGAACTTTTTAGAAGCATTATAACTCTCTACGGCAGCATGGGTATCGAAAATCATTTTCAATTCTCCCATGGTATCAAAGGCATTGCCATTTTCGAAACGTTTTCGAAGTTCTGGCTCTAGCCCATACAATGCCGCAATGAACTAAGTTGTGGTCCTCCTGACGAGTTATATAGACATTCTTTTCCTCGTCAGGCATCAGAGTTGGTGGGGCCTAGCGCGCCTCTAGCACATATTGCTTTTGTGCAAAGTTGAGGAGAATCCTCAAATTCATAGCCCAGTTGGTGAAGTTGCTACCATTCGCAGCAAGCTTCTCTTTCTCCATGAACACATTGAAATTAAAAGCAGGTGGTGCCATCTACAATAGAATTTGTAAAATATATTTAGACTAAGTTTATGATAGATTGAGTTCAACTAATCCAAATTACTAATGAATTCCCACTCAAAAACGACATCCCTCATATCCTTTTGGTGATTACATGAACCAAATCCACTACACCAAGTCCGATCATCACGTGAGTCGGTGTAGCTTCAAAGGCGAGCATCTAGATGGGCATCATATCAACTGTATGACTCATGCTTAACCTTTCGGTCCGTGTTCCGAGGCCATGTCTGTACATGCTAGGCTCGTCAAGTAAGAACCTTAGTATTTGCGTGTGTAAAACTGTCTTACACCTGTTGTATGAAAGCGTAGAGTCGAGAACACCCGATCATCACGTGATGCCTCAAAACACGATCCACAAAACAGTGCATACTTAAGGAAGAACACATTTTATCTTGATATCTAAATGAGGGATCATCTGATAATGCTACCAAAAGCGCCAAACTAGCAATATAAGATGCTAATGTGTGAAGTGAGGTGATATGGTCCATGCATTTGATCTCTATCATTTGCATCGTGGTATGATCTCTATAATTCCTTTGTGTGTAAGGCCAAGGTCTATGGAACTTACACGTTAAGTGAGTTGTAAGAGTATCTATCATACATCTACTTACAACAATACCATATCAATACACTAGACCAGCAACGATCTAAACTAGACGCCTCTAATTTATCAATTGCAAGTTTTACATGGCTTAGGGCTTTCGGAGATAGAACCGGTCTTACCTACGAACATGAACCACAACGAGGATAACCAAGTTATTAGCAACTCATTGTAAATAAGATATTGACTATAGTAGGAGAGACATACACCCGCTAGCCACTTATGCAAAACTAGTTGCATGTCAGTCGTGGAACCGGTCTCATGTACGATGACATGTAAGGTTGGTCCGGGCCGCTTCATCCCACTATGCCACCAATATCCAAAGTACATAGAAGATGCAATAACATGATCATCATCGCCCACATATAAACATATGTGTACTACCCGTGCAAAGCACCTACGCATAGATCCGGATCTGATACTACTGTTGGGTCCGTAGCATAGAAAACAAAATATTTCCTACGATGAGAACTATACGCCAAGATCTATCTACTAGATACAGAGCAAAGGGTGGACATACATCCATGGAGAACTTACCCTCGAAGACAACGAGTTTTGCTAACGAGTAGGAACTCGTGGTTGATGTAGTCGTACACTTGCCGATCTCAAGATCGTGAGGAAGTCCGAGCGCCGCAACTCAGCAGCGCATCCGCACTCGCACACACGTTCAAGCCACCGGACAACCTCCACCTCCTCGCTCCAGCGATCCAAATGAAGCAAGAACTCCTTCCGCATTTAAATGCCACCGGGAACATGTATCTCGCTAATCCTAGACCATGGGGGAATAATTCTAGAGGGGGAGAGAGATCCTTCACAAGGAGGTGTTAGGATGAAGGAGGGAATGGGTGGCCTTTTATAGGAGGAGGGGGGGTGCCCCCTCTCCATGGCGGCGCATGGGGGTGACCTCAACTCCCCCATTCATGTGGTGGTAACCCCTCCACATTAAAATGCCTCTTCACATTCCCTTTTAAAGTCTCCACTTTAAATGCATTAAATTTCCCCAAATTTAATGCTCTCTCATTTAATAAAACTCTTTTTATTAAATTTATTCAGAATTTTGTTAATTACTTTAATTAACGAACATTCACATATAGCCCCTTGCAATATTTCAATATCACATGCAAAACCACCTTCTGCAATTTCACCCGAAACAATTTCCGGTTTCTATTGAAACAATTCCTGCACTTCACAATTCTTTTGTCTGAAACATATGTGCTCCAAAATGGTGTCCGGTAACTCTTAAGTGTGCCACCCTACGGTTCGCGAATAATGCAGACATGATCGAGACCCTTCTCCGATCAATAATCAGCAGCGGGACCAGAGATCCGTCTTGACCTACACATTCAATGATGACTCGTGATCGTGAGAACCTTTAACGCTTGTAACTAAATCCCTTTGTCTCGATATATTACATGTACGAGATTCGATCATCAGATCTCCATACCTAGTTTGATCTCAAGTCGACATGCACTCTTTTCGCTCCGTGATATAACATTCTAGTGATCACATCACTTGCTTGCAAGCTATCCTAATGTGATATCACCGAGAGGGCCCAGAGTATATCTATCCGTCATCTGGATTGACAAATTCCACTCTTGATCCATGAGCCTCAACATAACACCTTCGTAGTACTGAACCCATCTTTATAGTCACCATGTTACGGTGTGACGTTTGATGTTATCAAGATACTCTTCCGGTGTTAGCAATTAACATGATCTCATGGTCTAAGGATAAATATTACTTCGTATGATGTTATAGCAATATAAACATAATGACTTGATCGTAATGCTATACTTCGGATGAATGTTCATCACATCATTTCACAAATGCTGTGACCTTGTTATTAACAACATCCAATGTCCATGATTAGGAAAGCTTGATCATCTTGTTAATCAACAAGCTAGTCTATAAGAGAGGCATAACTATGAACCCTTTTTGTTTATTAAACACACATGTATTGATGTTTCCTATCAATACAATTATAGCATGCAAAATAAACATCTATCATATACAAGGAATACATAATAACAACTTTATTATTGCCTCTTAGGGCATATTTCCTTCATCACATGTCTCGAACGACTCCAAGTCGAATGAAGTTAGGAGTCCATCATCATGGAGCTTCTTCATGCGTTTCCAACTTATATGACCAAGCCGACAGTGCCAAAAGTAAGTTATATTCAGATCATTTGGTTTCAACCTTTTCACATTTATATTATAGACAGATTCACCATCAACATTCAAAATAAATAACCCGTCCTGGACGGGTGCAAAGCCGTGAAATATATCATTCAAATACAAAGAACAACCATTATTCTTAATATTCGACTCATAGCCTTGTTTCATCAAGCATGAGGCAGAAATAGTGTTTCGACTAAGCACTGGAACATAATAACAATTATTCAGATCCATTAAGAATCCAGAAGGTAAATGAAGTTGCATCGTGCCGACTTCCAACACAGCGACTCTCACTTTGTTGCCGACTCGAATGTCAACCTCACCTCTCGCCACGCTCCTAGTTCTTACCAGTCCCTACAACGAGTTGCACATGTGAATAACTGATCCAGTATCATATACCCAAGAACTACCAGGTTCATCGGCAAGATAAATGTCTATAACATTGCAAACAAGCGTACCTGAGACGGAAGTCACACCTCCACTCTTGGCTTTGTCAGCCAGATACTTGCTGCAATTCCTCTTCCAGTGGCCATCCGCCTTGCAATAGAAGCAAGTGGATCTGGCTGTAGGAGATGGCTTAGTCCCTAAGGAAGCACTTTGGACCGGGTCCTCGGCCTTACCTCCTGACTTTGCCTTCTTCTTCTTAGTCCAAGAACTCTTCTTGAATTTAGCCTTATTCTGCACCATCAACACTTGAGTGGCGCCTTTTTTGAGATCCGCCTCAGCCTGCTTAAGCATCCCATGTAATTCAGTGAGCTTCTTATCCATACCATGCATGTGGTAGTTTTATATGAGCTAACCATACGCACTGGGAAGAGAGTTGAGAATTATGTCCATGATACGCTGCTAACATATCCATAATTTTTGATTTTCCATGCTTGGTTTTTATCTACTTTCTTATGTTCTGTCCACACTTTGTAGTAATTTCTATACACTTTCTTGGACTAACCTATTAACAAGATGCCACAATGCCAGCTGCCTGTTTTCTGCTGTTTTTGGTTCCAGGAAAGTCAGAAAATGAATATTCTCAGAATTGGACGGGACAAAAGCCAAAGTCAGTTTTTCACCGAGGGGGACACGAAGCCAGAATACAAGACGAGGAGGGGCCAGAGGGCCGCCACACCACCTGGCCGCATGGCCAGGCCTGGACCACGCCAGGGGTGTGATGACCCACACATATAGGGGGTGTATCGCAGTATTTTCGATCAGTAAGAGTGTCGAACCCAACAAGGAGCAGAAGGTGCTGGCTAGTGGTATGGATCAGGAATTCTCTGCAAATACTTAGCAAAAGGATTTTTAGGGGTTTTTGATAAAGCAAGTAAACAAAGTACGAGTAAATAAAAGACAATAAGAATAAGTGCAGCAAGTGGCCCAATCCTTTATGCAGCAAAGGACAAGCCGGTTGTATTACTTAAGATGACCAAACGTTCTCGAGGACACATGGGAAGACTGTCAAGTGCTTTCGCTTCATATAGTTGATTAATCTTCTTTAGCTTGCTAAGTGTTGTGTGGGTGAACCTGTGCTAATGTACCGACCTTCCTAGGACTAATACATACTTGTGATTATACCCTTGCAAACATCTATAAGTAGAAGACAGTAATTAAGGTAGAAACCTAACCACATCTTTAAACTCTAAGACCCTTACGTCCCTTGTGCAATGGTTTCCTAACGGGGGTTCAGGTTTCTATCACTCCGGCAACCCCTACGATTAGTAGCCAAATACACAATGCATTCCCCTAGGCCCATATAGGTGAAGTGTCATGTAGTCGACGTTCACATGACACTACTAGAAGAAGTACACCACAACTTAAATATCAAACTATTGAATCTTTCTCAACACAACTCCACTACTAACAACATGACTTCTCCCATGTCCTCAAGAACAAAACGAACTACTCACAAGACATCATATGGATCAGGATCAGAGATGGAATAATGATGTATAACAATCGGAACATAAACAATAATTCAATGGTTCACTCGATGGCATCAACTACAAAGAGTAATCAACACCAGGAAAGTTTCCCCTATGAACTATGCAAGATTCAACACAATTGTTACAGCAATATGGAGATGGTGATGAGGGTGATGATGGTGATGATGGTGGTGGTGGTGATGATGATGATCCCGATGAAGTACAGCTTGATGGTGGTGGTGATGGCGATGATCTCCCCTCTCCGGGAAAGAATTCCCCCGGTAGAAATCTGTCTGCCGGAGAGATCTTTCTCTCTCGGTGTTTTCCACCCCGCAGAGGCGGCGGAAT
Organism: Avena insularis; assembly: GCA_023614405.1. Taxonomy (NCBI): domain Eukaryota; kingdom Viridiplantae; phylum Streptophyta; class Magnoliopsida; order Poales; family Poaceae; genus Avena; species Avena insularis. The sequence continues at coordinate 40,795,655 of CM042684.1, read as the reverse complement.
CTTTCTGTGGTCGCTCCCCGAGTCTTAGGGTTTCGGGAGGATAGTATATGCCAGAGGGGAGTACCAGGGTGGCCACACCACCTGGTGGTGCGGCCTAGGCTGGAAAAATAGGATTTTCCATGTATTTTCCCGGATTTTCTGATCTGCGAGAAATTTTTCCTCCAAACAGCACCTTTTCCATTAGAATCCTGACTGCAGCGGTCCATGCTCCAAAAGTCATCAACCATGCAAAAACAGATGAAATAACATAAGTATCACCTCTCAATACGAAATATATCAATGAATAATAGTGAATTATGACATAGAATAGTGATGCAAAATGGACGTATCAACTCCCCCCAAGCTTAGACTTCGCTTGTCCCCAAGCGAAACTGAGCTCAATAAACATGAACTCAGGTTTATGGAGTGAAGAGTCGATAAAAGAATACAGACAAGAAGCATCACATTCATCAAATACGTAGATCATAACAGAAGACAACTCACTATTATATAACTCAACTTGCAATGAGTAAAGGAAACACAATAAACATCAAGATAAGAGAAATGTGCAAAACAAGGAACATAAGAAACATGATCGAATAAATCATCATATGAATGAATGAAACACAACAACTCAAAATACTTGCTAAGATAGAAAGGAGTAGGTTTATTGACTCAGCTACAAAGTAAAAGAAAGTCCCTTCGCAGAGGGAAGTAGGGATTGCAAGTCTCATAAAGAGCTCCCAAAAATTATGATACTTACTAGCTTTCAGCTCTCATTGCCCCTATCATAGGCATCTTTAGGTGATTAAGGTTAAAGTGATCAAATATGAGGATATGCATTGACAAGTTGTAAATTGAGAATCCCATGTCCCTTGAATACGAGGGCCGCTCCTCATGCTACTCAAGTTTAGTCACCGGTAAGTTCTTGTCATCATAAGCATATGTGTATCATAGAGAACCGCCAACGGGGTACCCCTTGCCCGATGATACGGAAGAATCCCCATATCAAAATGACAAGGCAAGCAGACAACAAGCATCTCAGCAATCTTCTTATTTACCATGGGAATATGGTGCTTTTTTCTCTCTTTCCTCTTTTCATAATATCTCTTTTTTTCTTTTTCTCTTTTCTCAATCTCTATCTCTTTTTTTATAAGAAGAATGCTTCATAGATGTTCGTTATGGTTACGCTGCAGGTTTCCACCATGTCAGCATGGATTAGACTAGCGGCCCAGGCGTTTCTCTAACACACATGCATAACTCCATGGACTTACAAGATCCCCTTTCATTTCACACCGACGACATCCATAGACAAAAGAACATGATATCAACTAGGTACAAAGTACCAGTGCAATGTTGAAAGCGTCCCCCATGACAACATGGTTCTGCTAATTCACAACTTACAAAGCGCAAGCATATACGTAACATAGGTGAGCACAATGGTTCAAGTTTATTAAGTGCAAGAAAGTAAAGCGTGCCATCAAGTTCGTGAGAGCTTTAATCACTAATTTTCACATAACAAGTTTAATTTGGGAGGTAGATAAAACAAGAATTTACTTAGATAGCAATAGTGCTAATAGGTAGGTATGGTGGAAACAAATGGCAAAGGTTTTGGTTTAAAGGAGTGGATGCACGAGAAGAATTCCCTCTTAGTACAAGTTTTTGGCTAGCAAGGCTGGGTAGCAAGTACAAGAGTTGAAGGAAACAAACAAACATACAAGTGATAAAGACAAACATGCAATCTTCCTTGGAAGCACAAAAGATCTTAACTAGAGAATACTAAACTTATGAGCAAATCAAGAAAGAAAGATGATGAAATTATTTTTCTTTAGAGTACTTTATCTTTTGATTCAACTCTCAAAATAGTGTTACTCTTGGCCAGCCAGGTTTGCCAAAACCAACTAAATTAACTCAATGATCCCAAAGTGCTACCAATACTAACAACAAGATCAATCATATAACCACGAATTGAAAACTAATATAAGGTATGCAAAAGAGTGAATGATAGAACTTCTCATTAGTAATCCATAACGGCTACTCACACCAAGGGATACATATCTAACGAGAGAGGGGACACTTCCATAATGCAAACCATCCTACATAATAACTTCTCTATTCATGATATGACTCTACTAATAAGGTAAAAAGATAGAAGATAGTGATGTGATACCGCGGCACTCCCCCAAGCTTGGAACAAACCAAGGGGATGCCAAACCTGATGACAAATTACTCCTTTGGTGGTGGTGGTATTCTCTCGATGAGTTCTTTGATCAGTTTCCCCAAGTCCTCGATCTCGAAGGTGAGATTACGAATCCGCTGTGAGTTTTGCTCAATGCGGCTCATGATCATGTCGGGTTGAGAATTCCAGCTCTTGCTATTCTTTCCCCACTCTTCCTCCTTGAAGTCTTCTTTTCCTGCATGGCTAGAACGAGGAAAATCCCAATTGGAGGGTAATTTCCCCTTTGGCATACTCTGGTATTGATGCTCATGGATAAGGGTATGGAAAGGATTCTTGGTGCATGGAGGAAGTGACCATGGAGCCAAGCAGTGACGAGGAGCTTTCCCCCTAGTTTGCATCCGTGCAGTCCTTCTAACCCTGGCAGGTTTTGTCACCACTCCAATGCTTGCAATGGTAGTGCTGGTGTGCAGATGTTGGCCTTGCTCCTCTTCACCTTCACTCTTGATCTCCTTCTCCTTCCCGGGGTCTTGGAGGTCTTCCTCCATAGGCTCCTTCCCTTTATCCTTGGAGGACACCATTGTGCTTCTAAGCTTTCAAGAATAGTTCCTGGCAGAAACAGATCGAAACAAAAACACGACGAAAACACGATATACGAACCTCGGGAGATTCGGGGGGTTATATATTATGAAGTTTAATAACAAAAGGAAGGTACTGGGCAAAAACGAGTCGGAGGCGGAGTTCGGGGTGGACTCACCACCTGGTGGCGCGGCCAGGGGAGGGCCCGCGCCATAGGGTGGTGTGAGCCACCCTGGCTCCGTTTCCGTCCCTTTTTCGCATCGTAACTTTCCTTATTGACTAAAAACTGCAAAAATATAGTTGGATAGTATTTTCGCGGAACTTTTCTTACCAAAACTGTTACCTATTTGGAAACAGACTCTGCATGTCTCTGAATTTGGTATCTAGTAGATTTTTCCAGAGTCACCAATTGAATAATATCAATATCTTCATCTTCATACACTTATTACTTCAGTCATAAAACCCTTCTCTTCCTTATTACACCATTATCTCCACTTCCTGGAAATTTCTTTCACACAGTTCTCATTAGCAACATTAGTATAAATGAAGTGATAAAACCTTTTGAGTCCAACTTCAACTGAAAACCATCAAAACATAATCTACTGAAGCAACTCCTTCTGAAAACCCAAAAAGAATTCAAAAAGGAAATCGAATAAAGAAGCAAATGCAAAAGTGGCAAATTCTGTCAAAACAGACCAGCAGGTAAAGATCAATTTTTTCGAAAATCTTCTGTTGCTCAAATCAAAAAGTGCAAAACTAACGAAAGTTAAATAACAACCTGGGGCAGAATAAACAAAAATTACAGCTCAATCCGACATACAGAGATCTCTCACGGATTTTTATGGTGAAGCACAAAAAATCTATTTCGGGACAGGAACTTCCCCAAATATTACTTCTCTCTCATTAGAGGTTGATCTTGACACAAAAACCAAACAAAATAGATAAGGAGCGGTTATTACCAAAGTAATAACTTCCAAGAATCAAAAAAAAAAAAAACAAACTGAAGGCAAAAACAAATTGGGTTGTCTCCCAAAAAGCTCTTTCTTTATAGCCATTAAGATGGGCATGATGATTTTGAAAATGCTCAATCAGGAATATGGATTGAAGTGAAAGAGAGCATTAAGAAGCAAAAACACACACACATTTTAAGTCTAACCCACTTCCTATGCAAGGGGATTTTGTAAACAAACAATTTGTTGAAACCAGAGGCTACAAGCATAGGAAGGCAAAAGAAGTGCAACATAAAAACTTTCAGCATAAAACAAGGAAACTTGATATTATTGAGATGCATAAGAACACTTTTCCCTCTCTCATAGTAACTTTCAGTATCATGCATAAACTTAACAATATAACTATCACAAGGGCCATCATAGCAATGATCGCTTATTCTAACAGAAATCACAGGAATACTAGCTCTCATAACACTACTATGTGAAACAATATTAGAGGTATCCTTACAAAGGATAGTGTGTCCCTCTTCTTCATATTTAGTAACAAAGTCTTTCACATTTGCTATTATAGGTTCATCAACCATTTGTTTACCAGGTTCAACAACTTCATTCATACTTTCATCAACCATACTAGCTATCATAGAATGTTCCTTTATCTTAACTGGGAAAGGCTTTTTCTCAATGTAAGGTTTAGGTAAGACATGATTTGTAGTATAAACTTCAGTATTTCTTGCAGGAACACTCTTAGCAACATCTTTATAAGTTTCATGATACTTATTCCACTTCTTTTTAGGTACTTCAATATAGGAAGCAAAAGCCTTAAAATAAGAAGCAATAGCTTGAGAGTCTAGACCATAAGCATTTTTAATATTTTGAAAGTCATCAGTTCCCATAAAAGATTCAATGCATTCATAATCATAATTTATACCTGACTTTCTACCTTTGTAATTCTCCCAAGCTTCAACATTGTCTTGAATACGGTCCAGAAGATCCCATTTAGCTTCTTCTTCCATGCGAGTGAACGATCCAGCACAAGAAGCATCCAATAAATCCTTATCATGAAGAGGGAGCCTTGCATAAAAGTTACTGATAATAATATTGTTGGGGAGCTCATGAATGGGACATTTGAGCATTAGTAACTTCAATCTCCCCCAAGCTTGGGCTTTACTCTCTCCATCAAGAGGCCAAAAGTTGTATATTTGATTCCGATCTTTATGAATCTCACTAAGAGGATAAAACTTTGAATTAAAGAGAGGTACTATTTCCTCCCATTCCAGAGCTTGACCATTCTTCAGCAGCTTATACCATTCTTCAGCTCTTCCTTTTAGTGATAATGAGAATAACTTCTTCTTAACTTGATCTGTAGTAATACCTGCACACTTGAACAACCCGCATAATTCGTGTATAAAGAGTAAATGGTCACCAGGATGGACAGTTCCATCCCCAACATAATAGTTATCCATAACACGATCAATAATTCTTGTAGGTATTTTGAAAGCATCATTCTCAACAGGTGGTGGCTTATCTACTACCTTAGTAGTGGTAGTAGCATTACCAAATAAGAAACTCAACGAATTATCCATAACGAATATAAAGCAACTAGCAGAAGTAAACAATACTCATAGTAGAAGTTTCCTTTACCAGTTCCACTCTCCAATAGCGCTTCACTCCCCGGCAACGGAGCCAGAAAATAGTCTTGATGACCCACAAGTATAGGGGTGTATCGCATTATTTTCAATAAGTAAGAGTGTCGAACCCAACGAGGAGCAGAAGGTGCTGGCTAGTGGTATCGATCAGGAATTCTCTACAAATACTTAGCAAACTGATTTTTAGGGGTTTTTGATAAAGCAAGTAAACAAAGTACGAGTAAATAAAAGACAATAAGAATAAATGCAGCAAGTATCCCAACCCTTTATGCAGCAAAGGACAAGCTGGTTGTATTACTTAAGATGACCAAACGTTCTCGAGGACACATGGGAAGACTTTCAAGTGCTTTCGCTTCATATAGTTGATTAATCTTGTTTAGCTTGCTAAGTGTTGTGTGTGTGAACCTATGATAATGTACCGACCTTCAATATATACTTGTGATTATACCCCTTGCAAACATCCGTAAGTACAAGAAAGTAATTAAGGTAGAAACCTAACCACAACTTTAAACTCTAAGACCCTTACGTCCCTTGTGTAATGGTTTCCTAACGGGGGTTCAGGTTTCTGTCACTCCGGCAACCCCTACGATTAGTAGCCAAATACACAATGCATTCCCCTAGGACCATATAGGTGAAGTTTCATGTAGTCGGCGTTCACATGACACCACTAGAAGAAGTACACCACAACTTAAATATCAAACTATTGAATCTTTCTCAACACAACTCCACTACTAACAACATGACTTCTCCCATGTCCTCAAGAACAAAATGAACTACTCACAAGACATCATATGGATCATGATCAGAGATGGAATAATGAAGTATAACAATCTGAACATAAACAATAATTCAATGGTTCACTCAATGGCATCAACTACAAAGAGTAATCAACACCGGGAAAGTTTCCCCTATGAACTATGCAAGATTCAACACAATTGTTACAGCAATATGGAGATGGTGATGAGGGTGCTGATGGTGATGATGGTGGTGGTGATGATGATGATCCCGATGAAGTCCAGCTTGATGGTGGTGGTGATGGCGATGATCTCCCCTCACCGAGAAGGAATTCCCCCGACAGAAATCTGTCTACCGGAGAGATCTTTCTCTCTTGGTGTTTTCCGTCCCATAGAGGCGGCAGAATATTTATGTGGTCGCTCCCTGAGTCTTAGGGTTTCGGGAGGATAATATACGCTAGAGGGGAGTGCCAGGGGTGGACCAGGGTGGCCACACCACCTGGTAGCGCGACTTAGGCTGGCCCGCGCCAGGGGGTGGTGTGGGCCCCCTGTGGCCCATCTCTAGCCCCCCTTCTGGCTTCCTTCGTCTTTTGGAAAAATAGGATTTTCCATGTATTTTCCTAGATTTTCTAATCTTCACGAATTTTGCCTCCAAACAGTACCTTTTCCATCAGAATCCTGACTGCAGCAGTCCATGCTCCAAAAGTCATCAACCATGCAAAAACAGATGAAATAACATAAGTATCACCTCTCAATACGAAATATATCAATGAATAACAGTGAATTATGACATAGAATAGTGATGCAAAATGGACGTATCAGGGTTGTGTGGCCGCCTAGGGCACCCCCTTGGCCTCCCCTTTCGCCTATAAGATGCCTCCGATACAGAAAATCTAAGGACCCGATCAAAATTCCACGAAAGAGTCTATAGCCGCCGTCATCTCCATCCCTAGATCGGGAGGGATCTGAAGCTCTTCCCGGCACCCTGCTGAAGGGGAGAATTCTCCCTGGAGGCCTTCTTCATCACAATGCAAGGCTCCGGTGTGATGCGTGAGTAGTTTATCCTTGGACTACGGATCCATGTAGTATCTAGATGGTTGGTTCTTCTCCTTTGTGCTACCATGTTTAGATCTTGTGAGCTCTGTTCATGATCAAGATCATCTATTTGTAATCCTACATGTCATGTTTGCGGGGATCCGATGGATATTGAGATGCTATTTCAGATTGATTATTGATTCTATCATGTCTTTGTTATTTGTGATATTGCATGCTCTCCGTTGTTAGTAGATATCTTGGCCGATTAGATGCTAGCAACTCCAAGAGGGAGTATTTATGCTTGATAGTGGGTTCATGCCTCTAGTAATCCGGGGAAGTGACAGAAATCTCTAAGGTATTAGATGTGCTGTTGCTACTAGGGAGAAAACAACAATCCTTTGTTCATAGAACAATCGTATTGTTTACTTTACACGCAATGCTTAATGCAATTATCTGTTGCTTGCAAGTTAATATTGGAGGGGGTTCGAATGATAACCTGAATGTGGATTATTAGTCATAGATGCAGTTGAATTACGGTCTATGTGTAATGTTGTAATGCCCAATCAAATCTCATAGGAGTCAAGATGATTAGTATATGCATGTATGGTTTCTCGATGTTTGTCAATTGCCCCACTGTAATTTGTTCACCCAACATGTCATCTATCTTAAGGAGAACCACCACTAGTGAACTATGGACCCCGGTCCTTTCTTTTACCATCAATCTACAACTGTTTACTGCTTTCTATTAAATTTCTGCAAGCTTTTACTTTCTTCCACACAATATATTTAATCCTTTGTTTTCAGCAAAACCGGTGAGATTGACAACCTCACTGTAAGTTGGGGGCAAAGTTCCGTGGTTGTGTTGTGCAGGATTCCAAGTTGGCAACAACACCTTGGAGGTGTTTCCTTGATCCTACTGGTTCGATAACCTTGGTTTCATAACTGAGGGAAAACTTGCTGATGTGCTCATCATACCTTCCTCTTGGGGTTCCCCAACGAGCTCGATATATTTTGGGCCATCAGTCCATAGCGAACTCTTCGCTAATGGGGTAGCCCAGCCTTTCTGGAGACTGCATGTAACCAACCATCTTGATCACATGCAGACTCAGTGGATCACCATCCTTAAGCTTGTAGCTCAACAAAGCACGAGAGACTTGATACCTCTCAGTCTTCGCCTGAGCCTAGAACATACTTTTGAGGCTTTCGATCATATCGTAGGCCTCAACATTCTCGAACTGTTGCTGCAAGTCCGGTTCCATGTGAGAAAGCATAAGACAGCTAATCTCCGTAGACTCATCACATGTCCTACGGTAGGCATTTGTGGCTGTGACACTCGCATTCTCATTCGGCTCATCTAGAAGTGGGTTGTCTAGGACATGGTCCCTCTTTTCTTACTTGAGAACAATTCTTAGATTACGATAGCAGTTGGTGAAGTTAGTTCCATTTAGCTTATCTTTCTTTAAGATGGTTCTCAATGCAAAATTGGAAATCTGAGGGAGACTGCTAGGTGCCATTGATCTACAATAGAAAAATATGCAAAACACTTAAGACACGCATCCATAAAAGAGCAAGCATATTAAAGATTTTAATACTTATGATCCCACTAGAACCAACACCCCTCCGATGGTTACTTAGTGATTCAGGACCCTAAATAAGCAAGCCGACTAGTGAGATTTAGCATCACTGCTAGCCGTCAAGTGATCTAGGTCGACAACTCCTTGTCAATCGCATCTCATACGACTCCTGTTGGATGGGTGGCATCACATGCCCCGGCTCCCATCCGACCTTTCCTCGAGTCCCATAACCGTTGTGATAGACCCGTCTAGATTATCGAGTGCTTCCGCTGTAAGATTCTGACTCGAACCCACCTAGTCGGAAAGAATTGATAGCACCTAAATTTTATGAGCCCACTACCAGAAATGTCCGACTTGTGATGGTGCAGCACTTGCGGGGAAACCGACTAGACCTTCTTTGAGGGATTACTTTCTACCAACTATCTAATAGAGGTAAAACAGAGACATAACAATAACATAAAATAAAGCAATTATAATGTGAAATGGTATGGCTCTCTTCATGACGATCTCCATCTCCACAAAGTCTATAATCCGACTCGTGTCAACTCTTGTCATGTGCCGCCTTACACCATGTATCCGACCTGTACATCGACTTGCATGCCTTACGGATTCTCCAAACAGCTACACTAGCCAGTAAAGTAAATTACATAGAGAATCCAACATGCAGGTCATTAGACAATAAGATGACAACACCTAGGCTCCAGTCGGCTGACAAAAACCGTGATACGCAGATCATGTATGGATTACACACATCACATGCACATAAGCCATACCATTCACAACATCATCTTGCAAAAACAAGTTATGCATCGATACGATATCTACCGGTGTTGTGAAACTCGCAACAACATCTAAGACGCTACGATAGGCGGGGATCGAAGGGGCAGCGCCCCTCGCGGGTGCGGGCAACGCCCGACGATTTTTCCGAAAACGCAGATCTCATCTGCATTCCGGACATGGATTTCTTCATCAGATAAAACAATTTTACCCAAATCCGATCTGGACTCCGATTCGACCAAACTCTTTGATCTTCGATCACCGCATCTGAATTTACGTGTCACAGTCTACCCCGATGGCGAAAGCCGACCAGTAGGGGTATGACGTTCCACGACCTCTACAGTCAGATCATGGAAACCGGATCATCCAATTCCCCGAGTATAGTTGATCCAATCAACTTCGTACAAAACCGATTTATCTCATAGATCGACCACCAAAAATGCAATTAGATCCAATCTAACGCTAACCGCATATCACATATGCAAGATCTCGAGCCTAAAACCAGAAGCTATCGCTCTGATACCACTGATGGGCCACATAGAGATAAACAAAAACCTTTTCTCCTACGCGGTGCTCCCAAGATCCAGCTCAGGTGATAGGCCATGAGATTTACCACTAGACGCGCAGGTGCAGATGATGAAGCACGTCAGTTGATGCCATGATGAACGATCCCCGTATAGCACGTGCAGATCCCCACGGACCTCCTTGTCTCCAGCGCCGCACGTGCAACGCCTCCACATGTACAGGAAGGAAGCTCTAGGCAGAGGACTGCTAGATCCTGTCTAGCCCAAAATGGGAGTGGAGAAAGTGACGGCTAGGTCAGGGACAATGCCTTGTCACTCCACTTATATATACTCCTAGATGGGCTCGATGCTTGAGGCCCATCTAGGCCGTACCCCAATCTCCACATGGATCGAATCCACATGGGCTCCTTACCCTTAAGTGTGTGACCCTGTAGGTTTACGTACACCTAGTGACGAGGGTTTAACTCGTTAATGCCCATTGTTATGGACTTGGGTTTTGGAGAAGGAGGGAGCACTGGATCCATCAGTCGGCTAGCAAACAAGCACACAGGGATGCAACTTTTACCCAGGTTCAGGCCTCGTAGAGGTCCCTAATCCTGCTTGTCTGCTCTTGGAATTAATGAAGGAATCGAAGATTACAGGGGCGCGCAGATGCAATCTGGCGAGAGTTGTGGAAACTACGGTTGCGTGTGTGTCCTCCTCGCTGCCCCTCCTAGCCTTTATATAGATAGGCTAGGTCTCGGGTAGAAGGTCGAGTCGGTTACAGATTAGGGTTTTCCCTTTTAACTTTCCATCTTAAGCTTCTTGTTGTCTTGCAAGCAATCGAGAGTCCGTGGGCCACTCGAATTCTCCACTGGGCCTTGGCAATGCCGTGGGCTTCTGCCGTATCTGGATCGTATATACCAAACTCGAGTACCTGTAGGGTATACCCATGTCAGTAGCCCCCGAGTGTCCAGTGGAATCGCAGATTTGACTGGGGACTTTATGGAGTCTTTCGAGTGCTTGACTGAGCATTTTCTGAGTGTTTTGTTTAGGTCATAGAGATTTTTGATATACGTGCCTGATTTATCCGATGTATCGGTATCAGTTAATTGCCTTAGGGAAAAACAACGCAATCTACTCAAACTCAAGTCCCTGGACTCGAATTCAGAAAAGTACTGGTGTAATTCGACTTAGGCCATGGAGGTCTTACAGGAGTCGAATTCCAGTGTATAAGTGTGAGCACTCGACGCGTTTGTCAAGGCATGTTCATCGCACCTGCAGGCAAGGATATGTTTCTGGTAGTGCGTAGCAGATGCGTTGCCAGACCTTATTCAGGTCTTATCTTCATGATGTAAGCGCGGCATCCGAATTTTTGTCATTGCGGAGATGATTCGGGTGGCCTAGGAGACGTAGTCTCTTTCTAGGGAAAATATGAGTCGGAGTCGCCATAGCCTTCGAGTGTGGATGTTATCAACACATAGTACGATGTACAAATAAGCATAGGGTGCGTGACCAGCGCTCCCTATGGGAGTAGCCCCCGAGTGCCTGGTTGAGTCGAAGACTCAAGCGGGGACTAAAGACCTTTTGCGACTGCTGTCGTCTTTTGTTGCTTGGTTTTAGTCGAATTTGCTTCCGGCGCTCCCTATGGGAGTAACCCATAATTCACAATCGAATCATAGATTCGAGTGGTGGGTATGTTTTGAATGTTCATATACCTACATAAAGATAAATCGTAGGGTGCGCGACCAGCGCTCCCTATGGGAGTAGCCCCCGAGTGCTTGGTTGAGTCAAAGACTCAAGCAAGGACTAAATTAGTCGAAATCTTCTGCTGCTGAAATCAATGACGTCAGTGATGATGATGTGATGAACTTGGTTGCCCACGTGAGCGGCTTTGACGGGACGTGACGAGCGGTGGGTCATACTTTCTGACTTTGATTTGACCAGGCGTGTGTAATCTTCTGTTTTAACTGTGTCTCCTCGATTTCCGCACGTAATGGGAATAGTGGGGGGACGGTTCATGCTTCAGCTTCGCCACGTGTCGATGGCGATGTGCGCCACACGTGTAGTAGGGTTTCTACTGGCCATTGGATGGTTTTTGCGAGGAGGTTAAGTAGCGGCTCAACTACGGTAATTTCCCCATCTGTCTTTGTTGTTCTTGCCTCCATTGCCATTGCTGCTACTCTCTGCTTCCTTGAGCACTTTCTCGTTGTGGCGCTAGACCAGCTCCATATCTTCCCCAGCTACTTCCTTCATTCTCACCGCCATCGGAAGATGGGCAAGAAGAAGGGAGGCGCCGCTACTGGGTCAGCCGCCGCCATTGCTGCCACCAAGAAGAAGGGCAGCTCTGCCACTGTGGGCACCAGCGTCGCCGGTGCGGGAACCCGCGTCACCAACGACGCTTGGCGTGCGTCCATCATCAAGCCCGCCGAGCTGCATCTTCATCGTCAAGATGGAGTTCTTCCCTCCATGGAAGACGACTCGCGAGTGCCCAGTGAGGAGGTAATCTCTTGTCCTCCTCCTGGTTTCCGGGTTATGTTCCTTGCGTTCATCGTCCAAGGTATTTCTCTTCCCCTGCATCCTTTCTTCAGGGGCCTCCTTTGCTTCTACGGGCTCTAGCTGCATCAGCTGTCCCCAAATTCTATTCTCCACATCTCCTGCTTCATTACCCTTTGCGAGTGCTGGCTCAGAGTCGAGCCACACTTTGGCCTCTTTAAGAGGCTTTTTAAGATGAAACGCCAGTCGGCGTCCGGTTTGGTAGTCTATGACGTAGGAGGCTGCGGAATCCACGTCGACTCTTCCGCGATATCAAGCTTGTCCGTCCAAGGGTGGAGAGACAAGTGGTTCTACATCCGCGACCAGAAGTCCGACGGAGAGCACTACGGACTCGCGCCCTTCGATCCCGTGACGCCGTGCAAGAGGAGGCGCTCTTGGAAGAACATCGTGATGCCTGGCAAGTCCGAGGAAACGAAGGTGCTGTATAAGCGCGTCTGCGACCTCGAGAGTCGCATAGGCAAAGAAGAGGGAGGCGCTGCCCTCATTCGCACATGGTTGCACCGTCGTGTCCAGCCTCTGCTGGCCAGAGTCCACCCCATGTTCTGCTGGGCTGGTGCGAACGATGCCACTCACGTATCTGCCGATGGCATTTCCGCGGGTGAGGTTGATAAGAGGGTGCGACTGGTGACCAAATACACCTCCAAGGAGGTTCTCCCAGGAAAACCAGTCGTGCCTCCTTTCGACGCCTCAAACCCTCCTCCTGAGATAGAATTGTATGATGAAATAGCCTTTGTTTTCAGTTGCCTTTTTCGATGTTGTGATATATAATATTGTGTCTTCTGAATGCAAGATTGGCAGGTGTCTCCCAATTTTCCCCCTCGTCCTGAAGGGGTTATCCCTCACGAGGTGAATGAAGAGGATGAGTCAGAGTCGACCGTCCCAATTGAAGAGGAGGAGGGAGCCCCCGAGTCCAGCGACCCAGACACTCGCAAGCGTTCCCACAACAAGGATTCGGACGCCTCATCGCTGACGACGCCAAAAGGCCCTTCTGTTGTTGCATAGGAGCCAATCCCCGCCGTTCCTATGTGCTCCATGGCTCCTCCTTCCCGGAAGAAGCTGTGACTGCCAAAGGAGTCGTCGGAGTCAGAGGAGCAATCCTTCGACCTTGATAAATTTGACTGGTGAGTTCACGACTTTTCCTTGGTTTCTTTTTTCTAGAGTTGCGTTTCCTGAGGTTTTTGCTGGATGTGTTTTGTAGTCAAGCGGCGTCGTTGTCTTCTGGCGAGGTCCAATTTGTGAAGGAATCCAGAATCACATACTCCAAGGCCAAGGAAGTGGCCAAACGATCTTCCTCTCCTCCATTGGCGACCCACTCCGGGCACAACTCATCGAGTTCCCCGCATGCTGGGGGACACCAGATGGTTGCCCGGATGACTGCGCGATAGTCATCCTCGGAGTCTCTGGAGGACCATGTAAGCATCTCTTTGTTGTTTTGTCAGTCGAATATATACTTGGTGCTGTTGCTAAACCTTGTTTTCTTCTAATGCAGCTCATCGTGAAGGAAGCTGCTCGCCTGGCGGAGCAAGTCCTAGACATGGGTCGACAGCATGCGCGGCTAGAAAATCATCATCGTGTTGTTGAAGGTTAGTTTTGCCTTTGTCTTTGTCTTGGTGAAGTTTCTAGATTCGATTGATGATATGTCATGGTCTTTGTAGTTGAGCATAACGAACTTCTGCGTCGTGCTGCTTCACTCGAAAAGACGCTTGCCATGGCGGCGAAGAGTCGCGATGAAGCAATCGCGGCCCTGGAGGAGTCGCGAAAGCGTGAGGAGGACTTGCGAAAGCGCGAGGAGGACTTGCGTTCCTCCAATGCCGAGAGGGAGAAGTTGCTCGAGGAGCAGCTTTTCTCGATTGATAAGTCCCTCTAAGGTACTCTTTTAGCTGAACTTTCTTTGTTTCTTGCTTTGACATCATGTTATTGTACTAACACTTTGCTGTATGTAGATGCCGGCGGCCTGAGCTTTGACGCCCATGCCCTTCATCGCGATGATGGATTGGCTGGTGCTATCGCCGCAGTCAAAGACCACAACACTTCCCTTCAAGGGACGTTGAGGAAGGCCAAGAGTGTGCTCAGTCACATACGCAGGGATCTAACTCCCAAGGCTGGGCTGCTTGACAACCTGGAGGACCTGGTGGAATCCCTTGCTGGGGGTATTCCCATGGATTTCAGGAACTCCCAACGGTTTATCGGCGCCACCATGGCACTCGCGATGGTGCAAGGCCATGGCATGGAGGTGGATCCCGCCACAATTTCCAAGGCGATGCCCGTCGGCGCAGATTGCCAATAGGTAGTGTTTGCTCCCTTCGTTACTGGTTGTGGTAAATATGGGCCGCAACTCATCAATACAGTCGCCAAATACTCCGAGGAGCTACAACGAGCGAAGAATGCAGCGAAGGCTGCGGCATCAGGGGCTGGCACTAGAAAGTCTGTGACATCGGAGACCGCCACGGATTCAACGAGGCCCCTGAAGTCCAAGTCGAAGTCGAAGAAGCAGGCTGCTCCTTAGTAGCTATTCTGCAATAGTTGTAGTTTTATTTTTGTGTTGAAACCATACTTTTGTGGGAGTATCCCTGTCGAGACTTTGCTCTTTCTGAATGCATTCGAGCCTTTTAGCATTGTACTTCTTGGTCCCTTATTTAGCTCTTGCTTGGTTTATTATAGGGTATGTCGAGTGGTCCCTCGAGTGATCCTCATGATCCTCCACCCACCGATAAAACTTCGGCGCAACCGCACTCAAAGGTGGATGAGTTGTCCCTACTTTTGCGACTGAACGATCGCATTAAGCAACTGGAGCGTGAGTTACCCATCCTCCGTGGTAGCGCATATGTATGGAAGTCGAAGGCGGAGAAGGCTACCGCCCGCGAGCAGTATCTATTGGAGGTGGTGACACAGCTGAGTGAACAATTCAAATGTTAGCTTTCTGCCCTCTTATCTTTTCTTTTAGTCAGTCACGACGATGCCTTGTGTTCATACTTTGCCCTTTTGCTTGGCGTAGTTGTCAATGCCCGTCATCCGTAGGATGAGAAGGACCGGATTGCTGTTCGAATGAATGATCTGACCCAGGAGAACCTACAGGCGAGTGGGTACTTCTGGGTGGACCACGATCGTGCGATCGTGCTTGCGACCCTGTAGAATCGTGCTTCTCGAGTACTTCACTTTTTGAAGAAGGCGCAGTCATGCCTTAGGCATATCTACCAAATAATGTTTCTGTTGGACGTCGTCCCTTCAAGCCTGTTGGCTCTGCTAGCGAAGTTCCAGGATTTGAGTATGGTTCGCGAGTGTGTGTAACAGCAGTTAGTAGCAGGTGCCAAGGCTGCGTTGTCGCTGGTGCGACTGCATAGGTCAGATGTAGATGCTGCGGCTGTTGCCGCTGGGCCGCCACCTCCGCCAGAGGGTATGACCTAGGACATGGTTCCACACTACTAAGCGGTTGATCGCCCAACAGAAGAAGTTGTCGGCTTCTTTGAGGAACAAACGAACGTTCTCCTGTTGCAGCAGTAGCATGATTTGTATCCTGCACATAGTTGTACAAGTGTTGTAAAGTTGATATGCATATGTTGGATGTAATTAATACTCGTTGATATGTGAATCGCTTTGCTAGCTTTTATATTTTGCGAGTGTATTTGCACTCTACAGTTCCTTTTTGTTAGCCTGACTTATGTTATCTCAGCACCTTGCCAACCTATCAGGTGCGTTGCAACTGGGTTGGTGTTTATCAAGGGTTCGATTGTTGTTGTGTCAGCTACTCGGGATACTGCGATTCATAGAACGAGAGTGTAAAGGGTGGCGCAGCCCCCGAGTAATCGATTTGTAGGAAAATTAGGAAAACATAGAGTTTTGGGGCACTTAGCTTTATTTATTTGAAGGATAGTACGAGGTACAATGTGTGGCTAAGTAGCCTGGCTGAATAGCCTTATTTGTAAATGTAAAAACGACTAGGGGTAGAAGCGACGCAGCTGTACGACCTTCCAGGGGTTGGAGTATGCGACTCCTGTCTTGAAATCTTTAAGGCGATAGGCGCCACCTGGGATTACTTCTGTAATCACGTAAGGTCCCTCCCAAGGAGACTCGAGCTTGAGGTGTCCTTGTTGTTTGAGCCGTAGGACCAGGTCTCCTTTGACGAAGGATCTTGGGCGTAGCCTTCTGCTGTGGTAGTTGCGGAGGCTTTGCTGGTAGATCATTGATCTCTCCGCTGCAATTTCTCGCGCCTCGTCAAGAAGGTCGACAGAGTCTTCGAGTGCAAGAGTTGACTCCTGCTCGCTGTAGGAGACCACCCGCGGGGCTTTGTAGTGTACTTCTGCGAGTAGCACCGCTTCAGTACCGTGCACCATGAAGAACGGGGAATATCCCGTAGCGCTGTTTGGAGTTGTGCGCAAGCTCCAGAGTACGGATTGCAGCTCGTCTGGCCAACATCCGACGGCTTGTTCGAGTGGCCGGAGGATTCGCTTCTTGATTCCGCCGCAGACGAGGCCATTGGCCTTTTCGACTTGACCGTTGGTCTGCGGGTGAGCCACCGAGGCGTAGCTTATGTTGATTCCCAGGTTTTCATAGAATTCCTGGAACTCCTTGGAGGTGAAGTTCGTCCCATTGTCCGTGATGATGCTGTGTGGTACTCCAAAGTGGTAGACAATGGACTCGAAGAACTTGACAGTGCGGGCTCCTGATTGATTTGTCACCGGCATGGCCTCAATCCACTTGGTGAATTTGTCGACTACGACCAGGAGGTAGACGTAGCCTCCTCGCGAGGATTTCGGGAGCTTGCCGACCATGTCGAGCCCCCATTGCACGAAGGGCCAAGCCAATGGTATTGGCCGGAGTTCCGTGCCAGGTGTGTGCGGTTTGTCCACAAATCGCTGGCAAGCGTTGTAGTGCTGGTCGATGTCCTTGGCGTCGCGCATGGCCGTGGGCTAGTAGAATCCGGCTCGTAGAGCTTTGGTGACGAGGGCGTGACTGCCAGCATGGTGCCCACAAGTGCCTTCGTGGATGTCGAGGAGGACGGCCCTTCCGTCCCAGTTGGAGACGCATATTTGGAGCACTCCTGTGATGCTGCGCTTGTACAGTTCGCCATTCATGACGGCGAATCCTTGGATCATCGCGTGATGTGTCACTCGTCAGTCGGATCATCTAGCAGCCTCTTGCTGAGTAGATATGTGATGTAGGGTTGCGTCCAAGATTGCTCTATCATCGTGATGCTCATTGGTCCTTCGAGTCCTGTATCAAACTCCGGGTCGTCGAGTGCTATTGGCTCATTGGGTGGTGTAGCCCCCGAGTCCGTTGATGCGCTTGCTTTCTTCTCTGGAGCCTTTGGCTTGATGGAGCATTCGCAAATGCGCTCGAAAAATACTCCAGGTGGTATGGGGGCGCAGGTGGAGCCAATGTTGGCGAGTGTGTCCACTTCTTTGTTGATTTCGCGGGCCACGTGCCGCAGCTCACAACCGTCTAAGTCCCCTTCGAGTGTGTCGTAGAGGTCACGATAGGTGCTCATGTTATCACTCAGTGCGTCGCACTCATGCATCATTTGGTTGACCACCAGCTTGGAGTCACCGTAGATGATGAGCCTCTTGGCGCCGCAGGCGTTCGCCATCCGCATCCCATGGATTAGAGCCTCGTACTCAGCTTCATTGTTGGAGGCAGTGAACTACATTCGCAGAATGTATTTCAGCTTGTCTCCCTGGGGCGATGTCAGTATGACACCTGCGCCAGCTCTGTCCTTTTGTTTGGACCCATCGAAGTGCATTGTCCAGAGATAGGACATATCTGGTTTTCGGGGAGCTAGTTTTCCATCCAGAGCACGAGGAAATCAGGGAGGACTTACGATTTGATCGCGTCGCGCTTTTCATATGTGATGTCTCGTGGAGACAGTTCGATTCCCTAGAGCGCAATTCTCCCGGTGGCATCAGGGTTATTCAGGATGTGCCCGAGCGGGGCGTCATTGACCACCACGATTGGGTGCTCCTGGAAGTAGTGGCACAGTCGCCTGGATGTCATGAAGATGTCGTACGCCAGTTTCTGGTAGTGCGGATATCGCTGTTTTGTTTGCGTGAGCACCTCGCTGAGGTAGTAGACTAGGTGCTGGACCCTGTGGACCTTGTTTTCTTCGGCTCGTTCCACCACAAGCACCATGCTGACCACCTGGTTGGTGGCGGAGATGTAGAGAAACATAGGCTCCTTTTCACGTGGAGTCACCAGTACTGGAGAGGTGGATAGTAGACATTTGAGGTCTTCGAATGCTTCTTGTGCCTCGTCTATCCACTCGAACTTGTCAGTTTTGCGGAGAAGTTGGTAGAAGGGCAGTGCCTTTTCGCCCATTCGACTGATGAATCGACTGAGCGCTGCGATTCACCCAGCCAGCTGCTGGACGCCTCTGACGTTTTTCGGCTTCTCCATGGCCAGTATGGCCTTTATTTTCTTCGGGTTTGCTTTGATCCCTCTCGTGGAGATGAGATACCCAAGTAATTGCCCACATGGTACGCCGACGGCGCAATTGTCCGGATTGAGCTTGATCCGGTAACGGTCGAGGTTGGCGAAGGTCTCGCGTAGATCGTCGATTAACGAGGCTTCCTCTTTTGTTTTGATGACGATGTCATCAACGTAGACTTGGATGTTGTGACCAAGTTGATTCTTGAGGCAGGCCTGCATGCATCGCTGATAGGTTGCTCCTGCGTTTTTTAGCCCGAAAGGCATCGTGTTGTAGCAGAACACACCAAAGGGCATTGTAAACGCCATTTTTTCTTGGTATTCCTCCTTCATTCGTATCTGATTGTAGCCTGAGTAGGCATTGAGGAAGTAGAGATGCTCACATCATGCGGTGGAGTCGCTGATTTGGTTGATTCGTGGCAGCGGGAAGTGATCCTTTGGGCAGTGCTTATTCAAGGAGGTGAAGTCCATGCACATCCGCAGGATATCGGTGTCTTTTTTGGGCACAAGCACTGTGTTAGAAATCCAAGTGCTTTCCTTGATCTCGCTATGAATTTTGCATCGAGGAGTCTGTTGATCTCCATTCCGACTGCTTTTGCTCTTGGTTCAGACAGTCGTCGAATTGTTTGCTTGACTAGCCTTGTGTCTGGATTTATGTTGAGTGAGTGCTCGACGAATTCCCTGGGAACTCCTGGCATGTCTGCTGGGCACCAGGCGAAGATCTCCCAGTGCGCACAGAGGAATTCGACGAGCACGAGTTCCTATGTGGAACTCAAGTTGTTGGCGATGAGGGCCGTCTTTGTGGGGTCCATTGGGTGGACCTGGACTTTCTTCGTGTGTACCGATGAGTCGAAGGACAGGTCAGGTGAACTTGGCCTACTCAGGGGAGGCAGACTGTTGTCTGTTGACTCCTTCAATCTTGTGAGTTCCTCCTGCATGTCGAAGGACTGGGAGACTCTGTTGAATTCCCTATCGCAGCTATCGGACCTCTCGAAGTTGCTGTTGATTGTGATTATGCCGTTTGGACCCGGCATCTTCATCTGCAGGTAGGCATAGTGTGGCACTGCCATGAACCTTGCGAACGCGACATGTCCGAGGATGCAGTGATATTATGAAGGCCAGTCGATGACCTCAAAGTCGATGCGCTCTCGCCAAAAGTTTTGCAGCGTGCAGAAGATGATGTCGAGGTTGATTTTTCCCAGGGGATATATGCCTTTCCCTGGGACGATGCCGTGGAACGTCGTGTCTGAAACTTCCAGGCACGTCAGAGGGATCCTCATCGCCCGCAAGGTACTCGCGAACATGAGGTTAATGCCACTACCGCCATCCATGAAGACGCAAGTCATGTCGAAACCCCCAATCTACGCCTCGAGTATGAGGGGATAGTGGCATGGACGAGGAACTTGGCGCGGGTGGTCACGCCTGTCGAAGGTGATGCAGGAGTCGCTTCCACTGAGGTACTCAGTGGTGGAAGGTGGAGAGTTTATCGCCAAGTTGACTTGGCGAGTGATGGCCTTCTGCACTCGATTTGAGGGACGCCCTTTTTGGATCATCCACATGTTGCCCACGGCTCGTGGGTATGGTTCGCCTCCGTGATGCTGGACCGGTGCGACCGCGGGTGGTGGTGGTCCGGGCTGTGGTGGAGGAGCTCCATGTGCCACAGCGCCTGGGGAGGCTCCATAGCCCCTGTTGACCGCGTCGCGATTCATCTGTGCCAGGCCTTCATGGAGTTTGAGGAACTCGTGGTAGTCCTTGAGAAGGTGGCTATATTTCTTCTTGCCATCATGCTTGTCGATGTAGAAGTGCACGTTGCATGGCCCGGAAAGTTTGTCCTCGATAGATGTTGCGGGTGCCTCTTCGCGATTGCGGCGCTCCCACACCTGCGTGGTTTTTCTGCTATCACGGTATCCACCACTGCGGTATCCGCTGTTGCGGTTACCGTCGCGTTTGTCGGCGTAGCCGGCTGCGACCATATTCACCTCGTCACGGTCATCGTAGATGCGCATTCGACGTTTGCTTCGTCGTCATCGTCGAAGTAGGTACGGTTTTTCACCGAGTCTTCTCCGTCAGCCCACCGGTTCACGATTTCCATCAGGTGATCGATCGTTTTGGGCTTCGAGCGGCCCAGCTCCTCCCTGATCTCTATACAGAGAACACCGCCGTTGAATACGTCAATTGCGCGGTCCTCCGAGATGTTTTCTGCAGAGTTCTTCATGATGGACCATCTCTGGATGTACGAGCGTAGCGATTCGCTCGACCTTTGCTGGCAGCTTCTCAGCTCTTCGATTGATGCGGGCCTTTTGTAGGTGCCCTTGAAATTGCGCACGAAGCTGTAGACCAGCTCTTCCTAGCTGTGAATGGATCCACGCGGGAGATTGTTGAGCCATGCGCAAGCGGCGCCCTGCAACTGTAGCTGCAAGCATTGCATGACCGTGCTTCGACTCCTGCCATGTAGTCTGACGGAGGAGATGTGGTCCTCCAACCATATTTTCGGGTCCTGTAGACCGTCAAATTTTGGGTTCTCTGATGGTAGCTTGAATCCTTTAGGCATTCGCTTCTGCCTGATGGCCCTGCTAAAGCATCTGGCACCGTAGAGCTCAGTCTCGTCCTCTTCTGAGTCAGTCGAGCAAGCGCGTCTTGCCCTTGATTTGTAGATTTTGTGCTGCGTGAGATCATCGCGCGCATCTTAGTCGTGATCGTGCCGCCATGAGCGGTGACGCCGAGACAGATCATGGCTATCATTGCTGGATGAAGGCGAGGAGTAATGTTTTGCCAGAGCCTTGCTTTTCTTTGGCTCTAGCGCAGGATCTTTGTCGAGGGCTGCCTCGACTAGCCCCAAGCTCATGATCGTAGATCGGTGCATGGCAGCTCGTGGATCTCCAGCTGGCGGCTGGTTATTGAGGAGATACATGGTGGCCGCCGTTACCGCGGCTTGCGGCGTCTTCGGGAGCATGTTGCCCATTGTATCCACCGTCATGGAGCCGAAGTCGAGGACTTTCGTGGATTCCACGGCTCCTCCTCGGTGAGGTGGGCTAGTCGAGATCTTCTCTTGTTGGCCAGGTACTCGTTGCCTTTGGAGGAGGATCCTCCGTGGGAGGAGAGCCCGGCTCGCCGAAGGCTTGATTCGTCTGCCGCCTTTTTACACGCTTCGGGTTGCGCGATTGCATGTAGCTAGCGTATGTATTCCTCCTTCAGTAGCCAATGGTAGCCCATCAGCATGTCTTGCAGGGAGTTGAGGGGCAGAGGATTGCCTCGCAGAGCTTCTTGAGAGCGGGCCCACTCGTTGTCGTTGAGCTTGATCACCACGCCCTCTCCAGTGTGTTCATTCACGATGGTCGGCGGTTCTCCTGCCGCTCCATTGTTGACGGGCGTGCCGTTGCCACCGTTGGTGGGGCCGCCGTTGGGAATACTGCCGTTGGGTGGTCCGGTGCCGTTGGGCATGCTGCCATTGGGCGGTCCGGTGCTAGACCCGGTGCCAACATTTCCGCGATTGGCGGTAGTGTCGCCTGCGTTGATGACTGCGCTCATGAAGTGGTTGGGGAAGCTGTTGCTCCCGCAACTTTTAGATCCAGAGCCATAGGCTCATCTTGATCTTGAGTCACCAGATCGGATCCGTGGATCGCTGTCCGTGCTCCCAGCTGTTGATGAGGCGTTAAGCTCGCTGAGGGTGCCAATTAGTGGCAGAAACCACGATGCTGGAGCAATCACGGGTGCCGTCGGCTGGTCAGGCATGTGAAGCGTGCCCATCTGACCAACCTGGAAGTGGAAGATCCCAATCGCCAGACTGATTCCATCACCCACGGACTTGAAAGCCGGGTGAGTGGCCGGCATGTGGATGGTGAAGTCGAACGCGCCGAAGAGCTGGTGAATCTTCGCTGTTGTGGAGTTGTAGATCACGGTTGATGGGGCTGAAGAAGCCACGACATCAGCACTCCCAATTCCCACAGACGACGCAAATTGACGAGGGTTTAACTCGTCAATGCCCATTGTTATGGACTTGGGTTTTGGAGAAGGAGGGAGTGCTGGGGGCATCAGTGGGCTAGAAAACAAGCACACATGGACGCAAGTTTTACCTAGGTTCAGGCCTCGTAGAGGTCCCTACTCCTGCTTGTCTGCTCTTGGAATTAACGAAGGAATCAAAGATTACAGGGGCGCAGATGCAATCTGGCGAGAGTTGTGGAAACTAGGGTTGCGTGTGTGTCCTCCTCGTCTCCCCCTCCTAGCCTTTATATAGATAGGCTAGGTCTCAATGGTAGCAGTGATTCTGAGTTAGGGTTTTCCCTTTTAACTTTCTATCTTAAGATTCTTCTTGTCTCGCAAGCAATCGAGAGTCCATGGGCCACTCGAATTCTCCACTAGGCCTTGGCAACGCCGTGGGCTTCTGCCGTATCTAGACCGTATATACCAAACTTGAGTACCTGTAGGGTATACCCATGTCACCTAGACATGACACGAGTCACCACTCCGAGTCGATAGTTGGTAGCGACCCTCTAGCAAGACGTGCCAACTCCCAAGCGCCGTAAAGTCAGAAGACAAACCTTTCTCAATGTGACTTTTGTCCAAGTCCCTTTTCCTCACGATATATCTTGTCAAGCTATAGGCGAGTTGTTGCCATCCCTTTAATAGCTCGACTCTCTCTTCTCGTTCCGTGATATATGATTCACTAGACTAACACTTAGTCCAACTCCTTGGTTAACACTTAACCAAGTCGCGCATGGCCATGCTTCCGAATCATATCACATGAGAGGGCCCAGAGAATATCTCTCCATTTTAGAGGGGCAAATCCCATCTTGGTAATCCATGTCATGCAACTTGCTTCACAAACAACCCGAACCCTACCTTTATAACTGCCCATTTATGGAACAGCATTTGATAGGACCTAAGCTGGCGATTCACAACTCGGATCATGCGATCACCTCAGGTCGAAGGATTCCATTGCTTGAGACTACAAATGACAACATGCTTGTTGCATCTCAACTGTGGGTCAGTCCGATTCGCTAAACTCTTTAGCCGAATCAGTGTAAGTCGGAATAGCATCTCCATGCCCATGACAAGTGGAACCAAGTCATCAGCCGACTTACACATTAGTCTAAGTTGTGTGTCCGGCACAACCTCAACGACCAAGGACAATTAGTATGAACAACATGAATATATAGTTCCACAATCGAATCACACATTCAATGATACATATCTGTAGTTCATACATGGACAATAACTTTATGAATACATTGGGAATAACATCATACATGATTGCCTCTAGGGCATATTCCCAACAGTCTCCCACTTGCACTAGAGTCAATCATCTGACATCACATGTCTAGGCATCTAATGCCCATAGCTCTCC
The DNA here is from genome assembly GCA_023614405.1 of Avena insularis. Lineage (NCBI taxonomy): Eukaryota > Viridiplantae > Streptophyta > Magnoliopsida > Poales > Poaceae > Avena > Avena insularis. The sequence continues at coordinate 40,771,385 of CM042684.1, read as the reverse complement.
GGTGCGCCTCATGCTTTGGTTGTGGTAGTGGCTTTGTCAACGGATCCGCAATATTTGCATCTGTGTGTACCTTGCATAACTTGATATCACCTTGATCCACGAACTGGCGAATCAGGTGGTACCGCATGAGTATATGTTTGTTCTTCTGGTGTTGTCTAGGTTCCTTGGCTTGTGCGATAGCACCATTGTTGTCACAATACACGTCTAACGGATTGGACGAGCCCTGAACCACACCAAGATCCATGAGGAAATTCCGCATCCAAACATCTTCTTTTGCCGCCTCCGAGGCAGCAATATACCTAGCCTCTGTCCTAGACGCGGACACCATCTCTTGCCTAGAACTCTTCTAGCTCACAGCCCCTCTGTTTATCACAAACACATATCCGGATTGCGAACGAGAATCATCCGAGTCAGTGAGATAACTCGCATCCGTGTAACCCCTTACACTAAGTTCATCCTCACCTCCATGCCCATGACAAGTGGAATCGTGTCATCAGCCGACTTTCACATTAGTCTAAGTTGTGTGTCCGGCATAACCTCAACGACCAAGGATAATTAGTATGAACAACATGAATATATAGTTCCACAATCGAATCACACATTCAATGATACATATCAGTAGTTCATACATGGACAATAACTTTATGAATACATTGGGAATAACACCATACATGATTGTCATCCGGCTAGATTGAATCTAGACGGGGTAGAAGACGAGCGGGTGGAAAACAAAGTAATACAATTACACAATAGTCCATGATGGAACCCACAAGAACATAAATATAGCAATGACTCAAAGAGTCAATAATACAGATATACAATACAAAGATCCAAATCACCTTGAAAACGATACAACATCCGAGTACGGATAAGATGCAAATTGGACTAAGAGTCCTGAAGAATAACCAATGGCGTCCATAACCCTGCCAAGGCCAAGCCAGAAGGATAACCTTACTACCATCGTCGAGTTTATACGTATTAAAACAAAAGGGGTGCCAACAAAAGGAAAAGGAAAAAGGAGAGTGGTCAGTACTTAGGCTAGTACACGGCGAGTCTAGAATTCGGCGGCTCTCACCTACATATGTATGGTGGACTGAAACGGCAGCGAAGCATGAACTAAAAAACCTATAGAGACTTGGTACGACTATTAGCTCTCAGAGAGGGATAAGAAAGACCTATTCGGAACCAACCTGATACTAACAACAAACATACCCATCCTGGTATTTTCTCCTCGAGACCAAATGAGGAAGTCATCCCGAGGAACTCACACAGTTGGCAATTTTATTCATTCATTTCATGGTGGTTATCCAACTTACTAGTCATACCAGATCCACGCCAAATTATAACAGTAATTCTTTAGTTATAGTTGTCCATGATCGAGAAACTATGCTCCAAGTCGTACATAATCACAGACACGACTTTTTGAAAAGATTTAGGGGTGCACCAAAGTATCCACATGCATTTCAACCTTTGTTGTCAGATCTGATATGTGCAATATCATGAAACATACACCCAACGGTATGTCGATGGGTCTTCGGACACGAAGTTTCCTAGACCCAAAGCAAGTACATGGGGGCCACCCCACTAAGCTACCCGCCACGAAGTTGGCCATCTCCGATATGGACCCCGGTGTGTGGCGATGGTTGTAAACGACTAGGAACCCGAAAGTGTGACTGGGCTTGTTGATACAGCAAAAATGTGGCACGGGGTTCCTAAACAGTATAGGCGCTCCACACACAGTAGTAAATAAAGCAATAAAGCATGGCATAATTATAGGATAGTAATAAAGCCCCAAACTAGTTTGTATCCCCCAGTACAGTACTTTGAAATCAGGTAGTAAGATGATGGGGGATCCCACACACCCCACCTATGGTTAGCACGCTCGATCTCGGAACAAGTGTCAAGAACTCGGGTCCTAGGTGGACGAAAGTGGGCGGGTAAAACCAAATAACATCTATTACCCACTGGTGCCTCTACATTATATCTATTTCTAGCATTTTAATTAACAAGTAGTAATTAAAGCCATGATCATCTCCACCATTAAGCATGTGGCAACCTCCCAACAACTGTGGAACATCGACGATGCGCCGCAACACCTGAGAAAGCGACTATGACTCGCAACGTCGACTGTCTATCAAACAACAGGAAATAGGAGGTGTCCAAGGCAATATAGGCTACAAGGGATATAAATGGTACAGAAAACTAAAGCATCACGACACATATAGCAATAGATCAACAAGAGGAAGTAAAGACTATAAATGCAAAATAGGTAGAAAAGGGGGGAATACTCGCCTGGGAAACACTACCGAAGATACATCCGAAGAACTTGTCGAATCTCACCACATCTCATCATTCTATCCGGGAAGAAGAAAAGAACTATAAGAAACACCGGATGCACTATTTAATACTACGGCAAAAGACTGGGCATGTTCATGATATGATGCATGACATGACAAAGGTGCGATGCAACTAGGCAATATTAAGCAGAATCGGGGTCCTGACAATTAATTAGAAGGTTCATGTTGTTTAGTTACCCCGCAATTTAAATGTTGTATTAACAAGGCAAAACATGGCATCGGTTCGCTACACAAATTTAAATGGAGCCAATATAAGACTAGAATAGCCCGCATATGGTCTCCATATTAAATTATGAGGTGGATCGACAAAGTACCCCGAACAAATAAACATGTATGTGAGTATTGGTGAATTAATATGCAACAAGTTTATATTTCATTTATAAAAATAGGGGTCTTGAAAAGGGAATCACATTAGGGTTTAGCACTGATGGTCTTGGGGTTCGACGGGGTTTAGTTTGGTCTCCGGATCCTCGGGATCGGGGCTTCAGAGTCTCGGCCATCAGATCTGTGGAAGAGGTCATGGCGTTCCATGTAGAAGAACTCAGGGTACAACATCAGATCGGTCTCGGAATCTAGGATGGAGAGCTTGTTGTCCAGGAGGTAGATCTTCGAGTCCGGGTCCGTGAGGGAGAGATGGAATTCCGTGGAGGAGAGGGTTGGACTCCTTGGTTCCTTGTCGATGACCTTGTCATCCGGGAAGAAGAACTTGGGTTTACGGCACCGTGTACTTGTGTTCGCCTTCTAACATTGATCATCACCCTCTCTTCAACATCACCACCATTACCAGGTACACTACAAAACACATGGCACATAGATGATTCGGGCTTGCGTGGCGTGGGGTTGGCAGGCCGCGGTGAGGTAGAGAGGTGACGAGGTCGACGGGGGCCGGCATGGAGCTCCGGACGGCACAAGGACGCGGCTCCACACGAGGAGGCAGGGTGGCTCGGGGGCAGAGGTGCTGCCGGGAGGCGGATGCCCCTGGCTGCTACGGGAGGAGACGCGGTGATGATGTGGTACCAAGATCGAAGACGGTAGTGGCAGGGTCGTGCTGGCGGTGGTGAAGAGGGATGGGCTCATGGCGGTGCCGAGCAGTGTTGCGGGAGTGATGCGTGCACGTGGTGGTGGGAGTAGATGGGGTCGGGTGAGAGAACGGCGATGGGTAATTGTGACGATTTGCGGGAGAAAGGTAGCTTCAGGCTTGGGTTGCGTGTGTTGGTCGGGGTGGGGCCAACCGTGGGGTCAGGAATTCCGTGTGGAGCTAGGGATCCGAGGCGAGGTGGTCACGGTCGGCAGACTAGGGGTGGGGCCGTGTGCGGGAATCAGGGACAGGAATATGCGGACTGGGTGGTGGTTTCTCTCAGGGCTGGGTCGTGTGTACAACATTGATCACGGCAGGTGGTATACGCGTGCGTGTAGAGGTGCCTGTGTGGAACGGGCGTCCGGTGTGCCGTTGGGAACGGGTCATTGTGTGTGTGTGTGTGTTTTAGTGCGTGCAGCGCGTGCGGGTGAGTGCGGTGGCGGCAGAGGTAGGTGTGTGGCGTGTGGCGGTGAGTGTGCGTGTTGGGGTTAGGGAAATCTAGGGTTAGGGTTTAGGCCAACATGGTGGTAGGTGGCTGTGGGCTGGGCTTTTCGGCCTGGCCGGCGGCTGCCTCCCCTGATCAAAAACTATTTATTTAAACTTGTTTGTTTTATTTTATAAAAGACTTCTATAAATATTTTTTTAGATAAACAAAATATTTGGAAGTGACCAGGGTTTACATTTGAAATAGCGAGGGGAATATCTAGAAAACAAAGATAGCTTTTGGGAAATAGTTTGAGGCAAACATATGCATGATGTCATGATGATGCTCAAATACAATGTGGCAAGATGACATGAGCATGCGATCATGATGATGCACCAAAATAAAAGGGATTTCTATTTTCGTGCCCGCGGTTCATTAGTTGTACTCAGTTTTTCCCAGACGCTTAGCTTTTCCTTACTTTTCCCCTCCCTCTATTCTGAAACCCTCATAGGCGCTCAGACGGAGGGATGCCGTCAGGTCAAAGGCTTGATCGTTACATGCTGACCGGTGGGACCGCGTTGGGGCGGGTCGTGCGTTGAGCGTTACGTTATGTGATACCTTTGTTCCGGATTACGGATGTAGTATACACTACAAGAAAAGTTTCCTTCCGCAACGACTTGGCCCGACGGTCGTCGTACAAGGCGCGTCTTCCGCGACGAAATTCTCGGCTCGGCCGTGGACGATGGAAAACTTTTTTTTCCAGTTTCGCGGCCCTCTACTACGACGGATCTGCTAAAAACATGAAGGAAGCTCGGCCAGCGCGTGGCAGAAGCAAGATTTTCATTTCCTCGCATGATGTTGACACACCGAAGTCTTTTGATGCGTGTGGATCGCGAACGTCAGTGTCTCTAGCAGACCATACTTTTAGGTCACGCCTCCCTGATTTGAACTCGATAACGTAGTTCGAGGAGTGTGCCGTTTAGTCAGGCTGCTAGGTCCCACATGTCAGCCTCTCATTAGATGGATCGTGTGGATGATGGAATTTTTTTCCTTCGCTCGTGCTACCCTGGTCCGAAGTTGATAGCGCTGCTCGATGCATCTATTGTCTAATCAACCTCCTGGGACCCACATGTCATCCTCTCATTAGAAGAAACATGTGTATGATGGATTTTTTTCCTTCGCTGGCGCTACCCCGTTCCGAGTTGATAGTGCTGCTCGATGCATCTACCGTTTAACCAACCTCTTGAGCCCCACATGTCATCCTCTCATTAGAAGAAACATGTGTATGATGGATTTTTTTCCTTCACTCGCGCTAACCGTTTAATCACGATGCTGGGCCCCACATGTCATCCTGTCATTAGAAGAAACGTGTGTATGATGGTTTTTTACCCTCTGTAGTGCCTTCGTCTTCTGAACTTGATAGCTTTGCTCGCTGCATCAGCCGTTTATTCAGGCTGGTGGATCCCTTATGTCAGCCTCACATTAGAAGAATTGTGGGTATGATGGAATTTTTTCTTATCTAGTGCTACCATGTTCCGAACTAGATAGCATTGCTCGACGAATCTGCCGTTTGCTCACGTTGCTGGGTCCCCCATTTCAGTCTCTCATTAAAAGAAACGTGTACATGCTGAACTTTTTCTCGGTCGCGCCTCCCTGTTTCGAACTGGCTATGTTGCTCTATGCACTATCTGTATAAGGTCGCGCTGCTAGGTCCCACATATCAGCCTCTCTGTAAATGAAACGTGTGTATGATGGACTTTTTATTGGCCATGTCCGCTGTTTTGACCTTGGCAACTTGCTGGGTCCCAGATGTCAACCACCTATGTGTAGGAAATGTGTATATGCTGGGTCCTAACTGCCAGCCTCTATTTGAATGAAACGTGTGTATGTTGGACTGTTTTTCGGGTCCCAGATGTCATCCTCAGAGTACAAAAAATGCTCAGAAAGGCCGAATTAAAAAGATTATGGGCTAACTCGGGGCGGATGCCCTATTCGTCATGGCTTATATTCCATGGGCTCACTCGTAAATTGGACGGGCTACGGTCGGTGGCCACAAGACCACGAAGAGGCCGAATTAGAAGGTATTGGGCTATGCTTGGGGCTGATAGGCTAATTTCATGGGCTATACTTGGGCCTGCTGGGTCCAACATGTCAGCTTCTTTGTAAGTGCAACGTGTATATGATGGACTTTTTTTTTCGGCCGCGTCCGCTGTTTTCACCGTGGCAGCCGTGTATGGTCTTACTGATGGGGCCCTTATGTCCGCCTCTCTAGCATGTTCTGGCTTGTGGGTCCCCGATGCAGCCTTGTATGTTCTGTCTGGTGGGTCCTCGATGCGAACCTCTCTATACAAGTATTTAAACTTTTTTCGAACCCACCCTCAAAACAAACTCTAGGGACGCTGCATGCTGGTGGGTCCGTGATGTCATCCTCTCCGTAATGTGATATTGCTAGGAGAAAAAAAATGTAAACCCAAGATACACACACACAAAGGCGATTCGAACAAAAGACCTTCAAATCAAATAAACGTAAACTGAGTGCAAAATACAACAAAGATATATCATTAAACTTTTATTAGTACTAGAACTTATGTATTAGTCTTCTTAAAATATTTTGTATGTCTATGTTTATCTCTTTTAAAATATAAAAGGGCAGCGCTCCTAGCATCTCAATTTATAAAATGCCACATAATGGGGTATTTTCTTAAAAACATGGGTAGGTAGAGTTTTTATTATTATGAGAGGTGGGGGGAAATGCCCAAAAGGCCGAATTAAAAGGAGTTTGGCTATTGATCTACGTGGGTTATATTCCATGGAATATGCTCCATGGGATTCATTCTCAAATTTCACTGGGTTGTGCTCAGCAGTCCGCTAACCCGTAAAAGTCCGAACTAATATGTTCTCGGCTATGCTCCATGGGCTCCTTTCTAAAATTTCGCTGGGCTGTGGTCAGCAATAACTGACCCCTAAAAGACTGAATTAAAATGTTCTGGGCTAAAGAGGGGTTGAATGAGCTACTCCCTCCGATCCAAATTAATGTTCTCAGATTTGGCTAGATTGGGACGTATCTAGCACTAAAACATGACTAGATATGTCAGAATCTAGACAAATGTAAGAACATTAATTTAGATCGGAGGGAGTACTAGATTTCTTCTCCTGGTTAATAAAAATTGCATTGTGATGTGCTCTGCCGGATTCGAAACAAAGACCTCAGCGAGGGCGGGGGAAAAGCGATAATTCTTTTTGGCAGATATTCTTGTCAAAATTCAGCAGTATAGAATAAGGTAGAAAAATTATAAGCAGATTCGACGTTAATATTCGGGAGCACTTGACCAATTCAGCAGCCTTTCAAAAGTGACCAATGCAGCAATATAGACAATGAAATACAATACCAGTACATCATTATTAGTTGCACAAATGCTTTAGTAATAGCAACGACAGAACATTTGAGAGATTCAGTAGCTTTCCTGCTTGAAATTCAATAGCAGTACAGAGAGAATCAATTCTTGTTCCAGCTAAAAAAACCTTGGCCCACGATCAGTTTGGCCTGTTCTCCTAATACACTCAATCATTGGAGAAAGCAAAACTGACGATCAAGTCTGCTTTTCTGTGCATGCCTTCTTCTCACATCAATGCAAAGCATGGTCAAGATTATGAGTTTATGACAAGGCCAAGTTACAAAAGAAAAGCAAGACCATCTACTGCACTTGATCTAAACAAGTAGCAGTACATCAGTATTAGTTCTATAAAATGCCAAGTTCCAAAAGAAAAGCAAGACCATGTACTGCACTTGGTCTAAACAAGTAGTAGTACATCAGTATTAGTTCTATAAAATGCCAAGTTCTAAAAGAAAAGCAAGACAATCTGCTGCACTTGATCTAAACAAGTATACGTACATCACAGTTAGTTCTACAAAATATTGTATTATACGTACTAATAGTAATAACAGAACATTTGATAAATTCAGTAGCATTTAAAAGATTCAGCAGTACAGAAAATGACCAAAAAAATATCGACAAATTCCCAGCTCATATTCAGCAGCACTTGACAGACTCCCAGTTCATATTCAGCAACACTTGACAGATTCAGTAGCATTTCAAATTGATCGAATTAGCAGTACACAGACAATAATTGACAGATTCAGCAATGCACATATTAAAATTCAATAGATGTAGCTAGGTCTGATTCAAAAGTAAAGCGAGACCATATTCTGCACTTCATCAGTCGATCTAAACAAGCGCCAGTACATAGTTATTATTGCAAAATAGATTAGCAGAGGAAGAACTCCATAGAAAATACTCAGAACTACCTTAAGCTAGGAACCACGTCTCCCAAAATGATAAGTACCAGTACATATAGTAGGTATTACTACAAAATACATTAGCAGTAGTTGAACTTCATAAAAATACTCCTAAGAACAACTACTAAGAACAGGTAGTAAGTCTTTCTAGCAGTTCAAATACTCCAACGAACATTAAGATGTGTTTATCTCACTCATGAATCCTGTTAATCCGAAGACAGTATTCTAGGATGAACACCGACTGTTGACGAGCGACCAGGTGCGACATCAGCACCGGCATGAGCCACTATAGCTCTTCGAACGGGATGCCGTCGGGCGACGCGGTGCTTTCTGGCATGCATAGCCCAAATTTTTTTATCCTTCTCCCCTCAATCATAGTCGACGACCAAAACTTCACCATGTACTGTAGTGACAAGCATGCCGTCGACCTGATGCATAGGACGGATACGACGTGTAACGTTTGGCGTGTAACAAATCGCACCGCGAACACATTACCATCGTCTCCAAATCCGATGATATCTACTGTCTATAGGCCTGTTGCCGGCAGAAGCTTAGAGGAGTACCTGCGTGTTTTTCCATAGCGGAAACTGCGCACCCTCATCGAGTGAGCTTCACAGAGGTGGGCGAGGAGCGCCGCCAGCGAGGCGGCGAAAATGTAGCCATCTTTCATGTAGTTGCAAGGGCTGTGCGCGCATGCAATCTTGTGGTTGTGGACCTGACGGTACGTGACCAATGTCCCGCAACCGTCGTTGGGGTATCTGCAACCTTTTCTGCTGGTGACTCGGAGGTTCAACTCCTTGGAGCATGCGGCCAGCCGGACGGTGCTGGTAGTGTCCATATGCACAGCGATCTCGTTGAACATGTCGGCGCCGCCGTTTCTCCATCCACCGTACCACCGATAAGGCCCCGAATCCGCCACCGCGTCCCGATAGTTTGGGGGTGAGGCGGATCAATCTATGACTGTTGGGAGGTTTTGGAGGAGAGGGGTGGCGGCCTGGAAGGACCGATGCTGTAGGCGAGATGGCGAGGAAAATGAGTGATGCGCACGTTGGATACGATACCAAATACTCCCGGAGATGGGAAGACGGTATGGCTCTTTGAACGAGGAGTTTTTTGCGTGTTCCTTCGTCGCTCTTCTGCTGCATGGCACAGCTGCATCGAGGAGACTTTAATTATTAGCTAGCTAGTGTAGCACTCCAACGCTATCTAGTACTACTGTAGTAGCATCGAGGAAACTTTACTAGTAGTAATTAGCTAGCTAGTCTAGCACGCCAACGATGTCTAGTAGAATGAATGTCATATCATCACAATATAAAATTGTACTACTCCATAAAGTAGTAATAGGTAAAGCTAAGAAAATAATTACATTTTCGAGCCACTTTCATAAAGTATCGGGTGTATATTTGGTTCTTGTACTTGTGCATAGCGTTCATTGTGCTAAAGTCTAGTACAGTATCAATAGAATCTCCTACTTCCTCTGTTTCAAAATATAAGATGGTTTAGCTTTTGTGAAAAAATGTATCTAGACATCTTTTACTACACACTAAAAGTAGTGTGTAGGTTCGGAGTGAACCACACACTAAAAGTCGTCTAGATACATTCATTTCGCACAAGTTAAAACATTTTATATTATGGAATGGAGTGAGTAGATGCTAGAATGGAAAAGAAGATTCGAGGGTTAGCAATGTTAGAATTTGCTAGTCTTGATACAATGGTTAATGTTGAAAGTTAACCATACACTATATAGTGGTAAGATAAGATAAGATAAATCTTTAAAAAATATGGTCTTGTCATATCAGCTTAACCAAAGACTAGTGCATGAAGCTATAATCATTCAAGCCAAGGTTGTTTTCATAGAGTACGACCCTTACACAAGCATTGAGGTGATTGTTCAAGTGTATGGAATTTGGTTCGTAACATCCCGTTGATGCTAAAATTTCCAAAATTTCTAAAAGAACTCTAGAATCGGTGGACTAAAGTGCATTATGCTAAAGGTCCAAAAAAATATAGTCAAGTTCATACGAGTAAATAAACGTAGTACCAATACAAGGACATGTTTCAAAAGAGAGGAGACCAACAAGTTGAAAGCCAATGACTTCAGACAACCAAACAAAATAAATAGTTCAACATGGTCCAGAACTATTTCTCTACTTGTAGTACCAACTATTACATATGGATTGCATCATTATGTACTGTGGTACCATGTTTTGTTTCTTAGTTAAGCATGAGGCCGGTTCCAATCGACAGCGTTCGTGAAGGTTGGTACGAACCAAAGTGAATGCTTCACCGTTCCTGTCCAGAAGCGAGGGTTACTAATTCCCTCAAGGACATTGATTTCAGAAGTAACACCACGGTCTTCACCACTAAGACTGAAGCAGCATAATTCAGGTAGCGCCTCTTTGGAAAGCCATGCTACAGTTGGTAAGATGTAGACACCGTTGCTTCTCATTAGATAACCTGACATAAGATCTGCACCACCTACGTGTGATGGCTCTGTGTATGGTGCCAGAAAAGTGCTGGTGCGGTGTTGATGTAGAGATCGTTGGGAACCCCAAGAAGAAGATATGATGAGCACAGCAGCAAGTTTCCCTCAGTTATGAAACCAAGGTTTAATCGAACCAGTAGGAGCAAGGAAACACCCCAAAGGTGTTACTAGCTGAGCTTTGGCAGGGCGTACTACCGGTGCTAGTAGCAACATGCAGACCTGCACAACACAACCACAGAAATTTGTCCCCAACTTGTGATGAGGTTGTCAATCTCACCGTGTTTTGCAGAAAACAAAGGATTAAACGTATCGAATGGAAAGAAGTAAAAGTTTGCAGAAAGTAAAAACAAAGAAGTAAATAGTTTATAGATTGAATGTAAAAGACAATGACCGCGATCCATAGTTCACTAGAGGTGGCTCTCCTTAAGATAGATAACATGCTAGGTGAAAAAATTACAGCGGGGCAATTGACAAACATCGAGAAAGCAATACATGCATATACTAATCATCTTGACTCCTTTGGAACTTGATTTGGAATTACAACATTATACATAGACCGCCATCCAACTGCATCTATGACTAATAATCCACCTTCAGGTTATCATCCAAACCCCCTCCAGTATTAAGTTGCAATCAACAGATAATTGCTTTACGAACTGCATGTAAAGTAAACAATATGATTGTTCTATGAACAAAGGATTGTTGTTTTCTCCCTAGTAGCAACAACACATCTAGTACCTTAGAGATTTCTGTCACTTCCCAGTTACGGAGGCATGAACCCACTATCGAGCATAAATACTAACTCTTGGAGTTGCTAGCATCTACGTGGCCAAGATAGCTACTAACAATGGAAAGCATGCAAGATCACAAATAACAAAGACATGATAGAATCAATAATCAATCTGAAATAGCATCTCAATATCCATCGGATCCCCGCAAACACAACATGCAGAATTACAAATAGATGATCTTGATCATGAATGGAGATCACAAGATCTAGACATGAAAGCACAAAGGAGGAGAACCCGCCATCTAGCTACTACATGGATCCGTAGTCCAAGGATGAACTACTCACACATCACACCGGAGGCTTGCATGGTGATGAAGAAGGCCTCCAGGGTGAATTCCTCTCTCTGACAGAGTGCCGGGAAGAGCTTCAGATCCCTCTCGATCTAGGGATGGAGATGACGGTGGGTATAGACTCTTTCGTGGATTTTTGATCGGGCCCTTAGGGTTTTCGTCCCGAGGGCATCTTAGAGTCGGAAGGGGAGACAGAGGGGGTGCTAGGGCTGGCCTCACCACCCCCTGGCGTGGGTCAGGCTGGGCCACGCGGCCAGGTGGTGTGGTTGCCCCCTGGCCCCTCTCCGTCTCGTACTCTGGCATCGGATGACTTCCGGACAAATAGGCACTTTGGCTTTTGTCCCGTCCAATTCCGAGAATATTCATTTTCTGACTTTCCTGGAACCAAAAACAGCAGAAAACAGGCAGCTGGCACTGTGGCTCTTATTAATAGGTTAGTCCAAGAAATCATATGAAAAGTACTCCAAAGTTGGAACAAAACACAAGAAAGTGGATAAAACCAAGCATGGAACATCAAAAATTATAGATACATTTGCAATGTATCAACATCCCCAAGCTTAACTCCTGCTCGTCCTCGAGTAGGTAAGTGATAAAAAGAAAATAATTTTTGAGGTGACATGCACCATCAAAGACTTGATCAAAGTATTTGTAAAACATTCAAAGCTGGGATCATAGTACTTCAATCATAACATGAAAGACAAAGTTCTAGCAATAAGCAAAGAAACTATGATGCAACATGAAAAGTCACAAACAAAATATTCATGAATAACAATGCTTTGCAAGACGTTTGTTTGTTTCACATAAATAAAACATAGCATAAAAGTATTCAGCTTGTCCCTCAATAGAGTAGCAAATATAAATGCATAGGACACCTTCAAAGTTCATAAGAGTGACTAGATACAATAGTTTAAAACAAACAATATCAAAGTATGCATCAATCAACTAGTCTTGGGACAATGCACATAGAACTAAGAATGTCCTGCTCTCAAAGTAGGTGCATAAAGGTAGAAGGTGGAGACTCAATATAATGGTGGAAGAAAGGCCTTTTTATAAAAGGAAGTAGGGATTCAAGTATCATAAAGAGCTTCCAAAAATTATGGTACTTATAGCTTTCAGCTCTCATTGCCCCTATCATAAGCATCTTGAAGTGATTAAGGTTAAAGTGAACAAACTATGGTGTACATGCTTGACGAAGTATAAGTCAGAAATCTCATGTCCCTTGTATACGAGGGCCGCTCCTCATGCTACTCAAGTTTAGTCACTGGTAAGTTCTTGTCATTGTAAGTATATGTGTATCATAGAGAACCGCCAACGGGGTACCCATTGCCCGATGATACGGAAGAATCCCCATATCAAAATGACAAGGCAAGCAGACAACGAGTATCTCAGCAATCTTCTTATTTGCCTTGGGAGTATGGTGCTTTTTTCTCTCTTTCCTCTTTTCATAGTATCTCTTTTTTTATCTTTTCTCTTTTCTCTTTTTTCTCAATATAGGACTCTTTTTTATAAGAAGAATGCTTCATAGACAGCTCATTATGGTTACGCTGCAGGTTTCCACCATGTCAGCATGGATTAGACGTGCGATCCATGCGTTTTCTAACACATATACATAACTCCATGGACTTACAAGCTCCCCTTTCATTTCACACCGACGACATCCATATACAAAAGAGCATGATGTCAACTAGGTACAAGTACCAAGTGCAATGTTGAAAGCGTTCCCCATAAAGCATGGTTCTGCTAATTCCCAACAAATAAGTGCAAGCATATACAACATAGAAGACACAATGGTTCAAGTTTATTAAAGGCAAGAAAAGTAAACTGTGCCATCAAGTTCGTGAGAGCTTTAATCACTAGTTTTCTCATAACAAGTTTAATTTCGAAGGTAAACAAAAGCATGAATATACTTGGAATAGCATAAGCTAGTAGGTAGGTATGGTGGACTCTTTGGAATAACTTGGTTTAGGGAGTTGGATGCATGAGTGGAACTCATACTTGGTGGTGGAGGCTAGCAAAAGACTGAGAGCAACAAACTAAGAGAGCAAAAATGGCCATAATCATGCAGAGCGACAAAACATCATTGATCAAAGCATAAAGTGATACTATAAGTTGAAAACTAAAGGATCATAAAGGCTATGGTGACTTGAGATAGTCATAACATGGTGTGAGCATGCACCAAGTCAACCCAAATAAAGCATCATAGGAGAATACCACTATACTATGCTTTAATATGCTAAAACAACGCATGATTCATCCAAGGCACATTAAGCAATCTCAATTGTTTATAACAAGTCATGCTACAGCAAAGAATACTAAGCATAAAGAAAAAACAATATCAAGCATGGCATGACAGAGCATAGGCCACAGTCAAAAACAAGCTCTTTTTACCACATAAGCATGAACTTTCCTACTCTTTTCCAAACCAAACCAAACTATTCGCAAACCAATGTATGAAAGAGGGGGTCCAACCAATTTATTCAGCAAACTAAGAAAACCAAGAAAACAAAAACCAAAACAAAAACGAAAAAGAAGATGCTCCAAGAACAACACAACTGTGCATGAAACAATAAAAATGAAGCGTTTGGAAGAAACCTGGGATTTTTATTGATGAAGAAGGGGAATGCCTTGGGCATCCCCAAGCTTTGACGCTTGTATATCTTGGATATTTCTTGGGGTGACACGCGTGGCATCCCCAATCTTGAGCTTTAGTCCATCCTTCATCTCATTACTCATTCCTTCCATACACCTGAAAATTTTCCTTCATACAAAACTTCACACAATCTTTATTAGCAACATTAGTGCACTCAAGATAAATAAGTCTTAAGGTTCAGTTCTAACACCAAATAAAATTACATTAGAACACTAGCTACTGTAGCACTTCCCTCAAAAAGCTCAATTCCCCAAAAGAAATAAAAAAGGAACCAACAAGAAGCAAATGCAGAAAATGGCAGAAATCTGTCAAAACAGACCAGCAGGTAAATACGAATTTTTTCGAAGACCTTCTGTTGCTAAAATCAAAAAGTGTTGAACTAACGAAAGTTAGATAACAACCTAGGTCAGAAGCACAAAAATTTACGCCTGAAAAAGAGGTTCAAAGATTTTACACGAATTTTTACGGTGAAGCACAAAAATCTGTTTCGGGACAGCAACTTTCCCAATCATTACTTCTCTCTCATTAGAGGTTACTCTTGGCACAAAAAGCAAATAAAAAGGATAAGGATAGGTTATTACAGAGGTAATAACTTCCAAGACTCATCTAAAACTTTTGGGTTATCTCCCAATAAGTACTTTTCTTTAACGCCTTTAAATTAGGCATAAGAAGCAAAGAAAGAATCAAGTGTTCTCAAATGAAGAAGCATTAAGATCAATACCAGAAATATTTTCAACAAGGCAAGGTATATCATCCAAATAAGTTCGAGAGGATCCTCTATCAATGCTCTTAGGTTCAATATTCTCATCAAAAGGGTTTGCAGAAACAATCCAATCAAGATTCTTTTCTATGGCATCATGTATTGCTACTAGTTTAAAGGGTATTGGTTTCCTAGGTTCCTCCCCATTAGGTTCGGTTTTGTTCATCTTTTCTCGTGTACCAACAACATCTACTCATGAGCCTGGCATATTGAAATGTTCAAAGACTTTTCTAGCTTCCTTGGCAACATCATAGAACTCCTTAAACAAAGTTTCTAGAATAAAATCCCTCTTTTCAGGGTCCTCAATTTCTTTAAGCTTAAGAAACATTATTTGCATTAAGGGGTTGAGGTTAACAAACCTATCTTCTAACATGTGAATTAAAGAAGCTGTAGCAAACTCATAGTGTGGAGCAAGTTCTGCAAGGGATCTATCCTTAGTATCCTCATGTTTACTAACATGATTAAAGAATTCTTCAATGTTATCTTTCCCAATTATAGAACCACTACCAATTGGAAGATCTTTCAGGGTGAATTTAGGGATCAACATGGTGAGCTAAGGAAGAGGTGACAACTAAAGGAGACTTAAGTTTTTTGTGTTTTCAAATAAGAAAGCAAACTAGTAAAACTAATTTTTTTGTGTTTTTGATAAAGAAACAAGCAAACAAAGTAAAAAGAAACTAAGCAAAACAAAAATAACAAAGTAAAGAGATTGGTTATGAGGGACTCCCCTTGTGAAGATGTCCTTGACTCCCTGGCAATAGCGCCAGAAAAATGCTTGATGACTCTGTGTATGGCGGCAGAAAAGTGCTGGTGCGGTGTTGATGTAGAGCTTGTTGGGAACCCCAAGTGGAAGGTATGATGAGCACAGCAGCAACTTTCCCTCAGTTATGAAACCAAGGTTTAATCGAACTAGTAGGAGCATGGAAACACCCCAAAGGTGTTACTAGCTGAGCTTTGGCAGGGCGCACTACCGGTGCTAGTAGCAACGTGGAGACCTGCACAACACAACCACAGAACTTTGTCCCCAACTTGCGATGAGGTTGTCAATCTCACCGTGTTTTGCGGAAAACAAAGGATTAAACGTATCGAATGGAAAGAAGTAACAGTTTGCAGAAAGTAAACACAAAGAAGTAAACAGTTTATAGATTGAATGTAAAAGACAAGGACCGTGATCCATAGTTCACTAGAGGTGGCTCTCCTTAAGATAGATAACATGCTGGGTGAACTAATTACAGTGGGGCGATTGGCAAACATCGAGAAAGCAATACATGCATATACTAATCATCTTGACTCCTTTGGATTTTGATTGGGCATTACAACATTATACATAGACCGCCATCCAACTGCATCTATGACTAATAATCCACCTTCAGGTTATCATCCAAACCCCCTCCAGTATTAAGTTGCAAGCAACATATTATTGCTTTTACTTAACCATGTAAAGTAAACAATACGATTGTTCTATGAACAAAGGATTGTTGTTTTCTCCCTAGTAGCAACATCACATCTAGTACCTTAGAGATTTCTGTCACTTCCCAAGATTACCAGAGGCATGAACCCACTATCGAGCATAAATACTAACTCTTGGAGTTGCTAGCATCTACTTGGCCAAGATGGCTACTAACAACGGAAAGCATGCAAGATCACAAATAACAAAGACATGATAGAATAAATAATCAATCTGTAATAGCATCTCAATATCCATCGGATCCCCGCAAACACAACATGCAGAATTACAAATAGATGATCTTAATCATGAACGGAGCTCACAAGATCTAGACATGAAAGCACAAAGGAGGAGAACCAGCCATCTAGCTACTACATGGATCCGTAGTCCAACGATGAACTACTCACGCATCACATCGGAGGCTTGCATGGTGATGAAGAAGGCCTCCAGGGTGAATTCCCCTCTCCGGCAGGGTGTCGGGAAGAGATTCAGATCCTTCCCGATCTAGGGATGGAGATGATGGCGGCTATAGACTCTTTCGTGGATTTTTGATCAGGCCCTTAGGGTTTTCGTCCTGAGGGCATCTTATAGTCAGACGGGGAGACCGAGGGTGTGCCAGGGCTGGCCTCACCACCCCCTGGCATGGGCCAGGCTGGGCCGCGCGGCCAGGTGGTGTGGTGGCCCCCTGGCCCCTCTCCATCTCGTACTCTGGCATATGATGACTTCCGGAAAAATAGGCACTTTGGCTTTTGTCCCGTCCAATTCCGAGAATATTCATTTTCTGACTTTCCTAGAACCAAAAACAGCAGAAACAGGCAATCGTGGCTCTTGTTAATAGGTTAGTCCAAGAAATCATATGAAAAGTACTCCAAAGTTGGAACAAAACACAAGAAAGTGGATAAAACCAAGCATGGAACATCAAAAATTGTAGATACATTTGCAATGTATCAACGTGCATGATAATCGAATAGTTCACTCCAAGGAAAAGAGAATATGATCCAAGATGAGCAATCCTTTCCCATGGATTAGCTTGATCAACCTGACCAGTGTTCATTGAGAACACCAAGCAGCCAAACCCGGAAGTATAAGTGGAGATAGTGTGACCGCAGTGTACAACACGAGGATAAGCAGCACCATTACGATGGCGGCAATGACAAGTAAGACAGCTGGGATCATAAGAAGCGCCAAGCGTACATATATGAAGAAGTCTAGAACCATCTGCAGATCTTGCTAACCACCAAAAAACGAAAAAGTAGTCGTGCTCGTCTCCAGTAGCATTAATAAATGAATCCACCAACTCATCCACGGCAGCTGATCGCGCCAAGACCAGCGCAGGACCTTGAAAAGGTAGCAGAATGCGTTAACTTATGATTCCGGCAGCATGATATAGTGAATCCTACTGAAAAATTTCCTTCCAATTGAATTGCATGCAAAGTAGCTTGAACATAGGAAAAACAACTACGGCCTAGAATCGTACAAAGGAAACAAAGCATTATATAATAGGGAAATTTCCTAGAGAATGAACTCATATTTTTTTTGAACAAGACGGGCAATTTTTGGCTCATTTTGTCTAAAAAGGAAAAGATAATTGACCGGTTCATTTGCAGGGGAACTTGCCAAAAACCCGTGCAAATGCAGAAAACGTAGGATAGGAAAGACACAGGATTTTACATTTGCATATCCATTTATACTCCTGCAGGATTATGGTTGTGTTGGATTACATTGCACAGAAAAACCATTGAATGGATTCTTTTCAGGAGCTTCAAGTATATCTTAAATTCCTATCGAATGAACTAAAAGACATCCGAAAAAATCTACTGTGCATAATTCAATCCAATGAATCAAACAACTGCTATAAGAAAAAATCCTACGGAAAAACTATGATTCGTACAATTCATAGTCTAAAATAACTACTCGTATTTTCATTTAAACGAAACACTCCCTATGTCAATTCAGTACAATAGCTTGGGCACATGAGTAATTAAGCCAATGCACTACATATGAAGGAATAATTACCAGGATGCAGAGGATCCCAAACATGAACGTTGCCATATAGAGCTGTGGCGAACACCAGTCCGTCGTGGGTAATTCCATCATTGTAACTGTAAGGGCTCAGGGTGTGGTTAAGAGGAAGTGGAAGAATTGTCCATCCATCATCACCACCCTGAAGGATGGCAATTTTGACGTTGAAGACTGCAACAAGAGAGAAATCTTTATATCTCCCAGTAGCTGGTTGGAACTTGGCAATAGCAATCTTCTGCATTATAGTTGGAAGATTAATATCCAACAAGAATGTGGTTGGCTGGTCGGTTGCTTGGGATGAAAATGCTGGGAGAGGAATATTGCGACGAGTGTACATGTTGCAAAGCTCCAACTTGCCTCTGAAGCTAGCTATGGCAATCCAATCTCCATTGGCGCCTACCCACTGCCTAGAAGTATAGCCTGGTACCATAGCATTGGAGGAGAACATGTCCAGCGGCAATAGCTTGCACGGGAGGCTATCAATTTTGAAGTAATGTAAGAAATCTAGCGGTCCCTTCATTAGGGGGAATGAAGAACACATGGGTGGCCAAATGGCATTGAAGCATCTAGAGTTGCACTAGCTTTCGCTGATTCAAGAAAAAGTTTGGACAAACCGATTAGGCTGGCGATAGTGATGATGTCGCTTCGGGTTATGAGTTCTTCAAAGGGGCCTTCGGTAAACATGTCGTGAAAAAGCTCAGAATCATGCTCACTGTTCTTGATCGTTGACGCCATCGCAAGGCAGCGTCTGTATTTCATTAATTGGGGTTTCGGAAGAGAGGGGGAATCGAGGGTCGCAACTGCCTGAGTGAGACGAGGAAGAGAATCTGAAAGCGGCATATGGCGGCAGTAACGGCGCGTGGTGCGGAAGGGGAAGACACCGGGAAGAGAAGGGGAATACGCTCTGGAGGGGGCGTGGGAATAGGCAAGGGGTAAAAGATGGATTAATCAACACGAGCATGCGCTCCTCAGCTGCATTTCGAGGAGATAGTGACCCACCGACTCCCTACTCCCTAGTACTAGTAGACGTCTAGACGGTCGGAGTAGTTAATTTGGAGGAGACTATGACTGTCCTGACTCTACTAGATGCCTGGGGTACGGGTTATACTGGACGAGCTCTGTAGTATTTTACTTGCATGGATGAGCTTTGTTTTTCTTTTTTCACGGAACGAGATCTGTATTAGGGCATCCACTATGTTGTCCATAAGCAAAAAGTAGTCCTTATGGATGACCACATACATAGTAGAGCTTCACCTAAGCTTGTGGCTTGTCCATAAGCAATATAAAATTATTTACTCTCTCCTCTCTCTCTTGCAGCTGTATACTTTTTGCAGACATATGGGTCCTAGCTTATAGATAAGTTCATTTTATCAGCCACAGCGTTGATGTTGCGAAATCTGACACACAACACTATTTAGCATGGGAGGCAAATTTGGCATTAGCTCCACAACGTTTGTCTTGCCAAATATCTGCATAGTGGGCCCTTACAAATAATAAACCAACATAGTAAAGGGTGTTCTCTCTTCCCATTGCACGAGAGAGAATCAGTGCACTGCCACATGATCAGATAGAGTAGTACTTGGAATTTGGCATCAGCGCATGGAGTTGCTCCGATTCCCTAGTTTCTCAGATTTGGAACTAACCCTACAACATATGGAACTAGTTCGAAAAGCCAAATATCTATTTTGGAACTAGATTTGGCTATACATTGTGGGTGCCCAGGGCATCCACTATGTTGTCTACCCACAAGACAAAAAGTAGTCCATAAGCCTATCCATATACATAGTAGAGGTTCACTTTAGTGGAATTTCCTTAAGGGTGACCTATAAGCTTATGGGTTATCCATAAGCAATAAACAATTATTTTACTTTCTCCTCTCTCTCTTGCATGTGTGTATTTTTAACAAACAAGTGGGTCCTAGCGTAAGGTGAACTCGACCTTATACATTGTACTAGCTATTTCTATAAGCTGTGTGGGTCCCATCTTATGGCCAAAGTTCACCTTATACATAGGTGATCTTATAGCTACTTCCACAAGCTGTTGGGACCCACCTTATGGCAAAAGTTCACATAGGGCATCCACTATGTTTTCCATAAGGGTGTCCACAAGCAAAAAGTAGTCCTTATGGATGACCACATATATATATATATACATAGTAGAGCTTCACCTTAAGGAAATTTGCTTAAGGGTGACCCATACAATACTATAGAAGAAAAGCTAGAGAAGTCATAGGACACTAACTTTCCTTCTTCCAAACAATACAATATT
The DNA here is from genome assembly GCA_023614405.1 of Avena insularis. Classification (NCBI taxonomy): domain Eukaryota; kingdom Viridiplantae; phylum Streptophyta; class Magnoliopsida; order Poales; family Poaceae; genus Avena; species Avena insularis. The sequence goes on along the minus strand of CM042684.1, from coordinate 40,750,517 downwards.
AAGGCCTAAATGTCGTAAAATTAATTTGTACTACCTCCACCCTAGAGCTTATTAATTAAGGCTTATATTTTTGTACATGTGTCTTGCCATGTGTACATGTGTGGCCATGTGTACATGTATTTGTGTGTGTCTGTGTACGCGTGTGTGGTGTGCGGCCATGTACATGTATACGCGTAGCTGTTTGCGCGTGTGTGTGATGTGTGAGTGGCCAAGTATCTGCAGGCGTGTACATATACATTTCTATATACATGATATGTTTTAGTATGAGTATATATATGAGAGCGAGATGTGCTACAAACATATAATCCCTTTGACCCATATTTGTTGGTTTAGATTCATCTAGATACGGATGTATCTAATCAAGTTTTAGTGCTAGATACATCTGTATATATCTACAGTATGTGCTATTGTGTTGTATGTATGACATACATGCCCCACCCGCTAGCACACACAAAAAAATATTACGTTTGCTATATCTTATCTTATCTTACCATCTTATTTATATTACCACTATATAGTGTACGAATAACTTTGAATATTGACTGTTGGATCAAGACTCGCGAATCCCAACATTTCCAGCTGTTGGATCCTCTTTTCCATTCTAGCATCTAGAAGATTCTATTGATAGTCTTCAGCATAATGAATGTTATGCACAAACCTCAAAACACACTTCTCCATCATACTAGAATCTTCTCCCTCGTAGCTAATAATCGTTGACTTATGCATGATCTTATCTTATCTTACCACTATATAGTGTATGAATAACTTTCAATGTTGTCCGTTGGATCAAGATTCGTGAATCCAGCATTTCTAGCCGTTGGATCTTCTTTTCCATTCTAGCATCTAGAAGATTCTATTGATATATAGTCTTCGTCATAATGAATGCTATGCACAAACCTCAAAACACACTTCTCCATCATACGAGAATCTTCTCCCTTGTTTCTCTAGACCATGTTATCAAAAAGCTTTGACTTCTACATGATATACAAAGTATAAGGACCAAATATACACCCATACTTCTTATCTTAAAATAGTTCTCTATCATTCTAGAATCTTTCAGACATTTCTATAGACCATGTTACCAAAATTGGAAGTATTAGGTATAGCTAACAAACATTTACTTCTACATTGACTTCAATATGATACAAAGTACAAGAACCAAATATACACCCATACTTTATAGATGTCCATCAAATTCAAAACCTTTTGAGCTTAACCTATTATATAATCATATCTTACCACTATATATATGGTGTACAAATAACTTTGAACTTTGACCGTTGGATCAAGACTGGCAAAGCCCAACACTGCTAAATAGAATTAAGTTGGACCTTCAATCCATTCTAGCATCTGGAAGATTCTCTCTTGATGTTCTTTAGTGCACTGAATATTATGCACAAACTTCAAAACACACTTCTCGGTAATTCTAGAATCATCTTCGTCATTTTTCTAGAGCATGTCAAGTACTAGGTAACTAATAGTAGGTTGATTTCTACATGATACAAAGTACAAAGAACCAAATACACACTTGGTACTTTATGGATGTAGCTCTTATTTATAATAGGTAAAGTACAAAAATTTATAAATTTGATTAACATATATATATATAACACTAGTAAATTACACATGCCCTGCACGTGAGACTCAGATAATATACATCTGACACATATAATCACTATATAAAATTATAATACAGGTAAAGCAGAAAAATATATAAATTTGATCAACATCTATAAAAAGTATGGGTGTATATTTGGTTCTTGTACTTTGTATAGTATATATATACATATATATATCATGTAGAAGTCATCGATTATTAGCTATCTAAAACTTGAAATTTTTGGTAACATGGTTAAGAGAAATGAGGGAGAAGATTCTAGAATGTTGGAGAAGTGTGTTTTGAGTTTTGTGCATAGCATTCATTGTGATGAAGACTATCAATAGAATCTTCTAGATGCTAGAATGGAAAAGAAGATCCAATGGCTAGAAATGTTGGGATTCGCGAGTCTTGATCTAACGGTCAATATTCAAAGTTATTCGTACATTATATAGTGGTAAGATAAGATAATAAGTATGGGTGTATATTTGGTTCTTGTACTTTGTATCATCATGTAGAAGTCAAAGATTATTAGCTACCTGACACTTGAAATTTTTGGTAACATGGTCAAGATAAACGAGGGAGAAGATTCTAGTATGATGGAGAAGTGTATTTTGAGGTTTGTGCATAGCATTCATTATGCTGAAGACTATCAATAGAATCTTCTAGATGCTAGGGGCTTGTTTGATTCGTAGGATAGGAAAAGCATAGGAATAGGAAAAACATAGGATTATAATGTCATGCCCACTTTAATCCTATAGCAACCCATATATATGCAAGAAAGTTTGTTTGATTCTAGCGAAGGAAAAAAAGGATTCTAAGAAAGAGGTTTGGGCATGGATCGATGTTATATTTCCTATGCAATCTAGTGCAAAGGATTCCCTAGGAAAATTTCCTATAGGAATCAATAATCATACAAATCAAACAACCATTATAGAAAAAATTCTTATGGGATTTAATCCTATAAATTTCCCATGTAAATCCTTTCAATCAAACATGATGGCCTAGAATGGAAAAGAAGATCCAATGGCTGGAAATGTTGGGATTCACGAGTCTTGATCGGACGGTCAACATTAAAAGTTATTTGTACACTATATAAAAAAAGTGGTAAGATAATGGAAAGATGAGATAGTGGTAAGATATACTACTCTTGTTGCTCCATGTCACACCTCAAGAAGAAGAAGCACACACACACACATAGAGAGACTCACAAAGATTGCTCTTGAAGTTATACTATGGAACTATTTTGAAGGTGTACACTTTGGATCAATACCTTGAAAATCGTCAAGATTTCTGAATGACTCAATATCTTGATATATATGAATTTGCATGCTGGCAACTCTTACATAGATTTATAAACGAAAGGATATCAAGGAAAATGAATAAACGAAAAGGGTCTGCATGACATCCTCTCGTTTGCAGTACCAGCCATGAAAAATGGTAAACATGAGATTTCAAACATTCGAAAAAGTCGTAGTCACATTAGATATGGCCTGAACACTCGAGGGTTTCTCGAGCGGAATGAAAGATTAGGTCATGGCCATATATACATCATAGTTCATGATAATGTTTGTAACATCCCAATTTGTAACCTAATTAGTTGTCCAGACTGCAAAAATCAGGGGGAACAAAAACTTTTTCTTGTTAAGTGTTGTAGTGTCCATGGTCATGGACGGGTTGGACAAACTTCTGTGGAGTGTAAGTCTATTCGAATAGCCGTGTCCACGGTCATGGACGGGTTGGACAAACTTCTATAGAGCGGTGCTGGGTTTTTTTCAAAAAGGATTTCAGAAAAGAAATGGCTTTGGAAATGTTTTGACCATGGGATGGTCGGAAAGGATACCTGTTTTGACCATGGGATGGTCAGAAAGGAATGAAAGGAGTTTGGTCATGAGATGACCGGAAGGAGGAACAAATGGGTGACCCAGTCCTAATGTTTTCTAAACCTTTTCAAAAATGTTTCCAAAATGCTTTACAAAAGTTTTCAACAAAGATATGTAGATGCTATATCTACAAGAGAAACTATTTGAGAAAAGAACCTCTCTTGGAGCCCTCCTACTACCACAGCCATAATGCATATCCTCTTGTTATTATTGTTATCTTAAGGTGGTTTGCGAGTACATTCAAAGTACTCACTGACATTGTCCCTGGCTATTAACTTGGTCAGATATCAAGAAGAAGGTGACATTGACGACTATGCGAGCTAAGGCGTTCTCCCAGTCAGTTGCCTGTAGGTTAAGGCATGGATTAGGCTCTACACTTGATGAAGTTCCGCTGATGATTATTGATGTAGCCATTATGGCATCTATGTAAGTCTTGTAATTCGGTATGTCTCGGATGTTGTAATGATACTTGTCGGTTATGTTCCACGGCTCACTGATCATGGGAACATGGTGTATGCATAACAGGGACTTCTCGGATAATTAATCCAGGGGCCCCAAAGACTTGGTATCAGAGCCATCCTGACTATAGGAGAACCTTAGTTAGAATGGTCGTTACACAAGAACCTTATTTTGAAAACCTCGGCTTTCGAAAACTAGTTTCCCAATGAGTTTCCAAAAGCCCTACTCTTCTCTTACTCTAAGTAAATGCTTTCGAAAATGGTTTCCTCTAACTCTCGCCCAAACTTCAAACCTACGGATTTTAAATAACTAGGATCTAGAACCCGGTGAAGACAACGAGAACAAGATGAGGACAAGCAACTACCAGCAACACAAGGAGACTACAATATCGCTCTACCTGTGGAATCCTCACAATCAGAAGACATCGGGTTGTTCACTATCAAGAAGCGTCCAAGATACGACGAAGGCTTCATCTGCAAGATAGTGACTCCGACTCAAAGAAAGACGATATCTAGGATCAATAGTCCTAAGAATAGGATTCCCCTACCTCGCGAGTAGTTAACTCCTTGGTCCCTAGCGTTGACCATGTTTGCTTGCCTAAGTGCATCCTATGTGGCTTGATGTGTGCTGTCTGCCAGACATTGCGATTCTCTCGCTCTATTCGCCTTGATTGTATGTTATGGTTTGCTGTGACCTCTATAACAGTGTGACTCGAGGAGCGATAACCCACCTAGTAACTCAGGAAACCCTTGTGATAGATGTCGGTAATGAGACCTAGACTAACCTCGAGAGTTTATGAGAGGAAAAGCATCGCAAGAACCAGGAGTTCGACATCGTCAAGTCAGAAGCAACTCAAAGATTTCACCTCAGCAGGACGGCATACCTCGTCAAACTCACCTTGCAAGACTCGTCAATAGCACCACACTCCCTTGTTCCTCAGTCTACTACAGCTAAAATCCCGTTGAAGCCGGAAGTCTATCACCGAAGGATCCTCAATATCCACAAGAAACCACTTGATAAGTCAACCAAGACAAGAGGTGAAGACCTAACCACGCTGACCTTCGGTATATTAGACCTTCCAACCACCTCAGGAGACTAACTATTATAGTCGACCCTACTCAAAACGACAGAAGTTCCTCCCTAGAAGTCAGAAGTGCCCCTGAATCTAGATTCTAAGGAAGCGTGAAGATAACGAGTCCACTCCGCCATCAAGCAGAAGCAATGCAAGAAATTCAAGTGGAGACCGCTTACCCGATGCTGACTGCTTCAACCCTGTCTAACTACTAGCAGGAAGAATCGTAAACCACCAATTTACCTTGAGCTAACCCCTTAAGGGCTGCGTTAGGAAACTACCCTGCCAAGGTTGGTACAGTAGGGCATCGCTTGAAGACCTCAGCTCAAGATTCAGGAAAGCTATATCCTTCCTCTAACAGCAAGTCAGCCTTCCAAGACTGAAGATCCAAACACTTCCTGATGAACCTTAGAGAAGCTCTAAGGTGGAAAGACTACGTCTTTCCACTCAATCTCCAGAAGCCTATCTACCGGAAGATACTTCAGAAAAGATCCCCAGATTCGATATCTTTTCGCCAAGTAGCAACTCACAGTTCAGCAGAGGAGAAACGAATTAAGGATTCTTCGAAATCCCTTTGCTACTTCAGCTGAAGACCACCCTCAGGGACCGCAGATTCACCAACCCCGTTCGTTCTAAACAGTTTGGATGATCCGCTAATTCAACTACTTCGATAGGCTTAGTACGAATAAAGTAGTATGTAAGCCTCATAACCGCCTAGTTTGTGGATGTCATCAGAAGATTGTGATATCCACCTAACATCATCCGACGACTCCAAGAAGGAAGGATTGTGTTAACTTCAAGTCACCCTAGTTTAACCCTAAGGGGGAAAGACTGTGTCTTTCCCACAAAGTAGAATAACCCCCCCCCCCACCAGAAGCAATCCAGCAGCTAGACCCAAAGACGTAAACTAGGATACGATAATCCCTTAAGAGAGGTACACCAGGCCATAGATTATATCCTCCGACGAGTACCCCGTGAAGTTCAGTATCGAGATAGTCTGTCCAGCCTAAGCCCTCGAGGTATCGAGCCCCGACGAAAAAGAAGGTCACTCCTCACAGTCCCGAGTAAACCCTGCTCCACACATGCATCCCAAACGATTGAAGTTCAACCCCACCGTTGCAGTGACCCTATTCAAAGACAAAGCAGGCAAGTTAGTACACGAGAAACACCTAACACTAACTCTAACACAACATCCCCTAACCTTACTCTCCTGAATCTCGGGACGAGACGAGATTATTTTAAGGGGGAAAGGTCTGTAACATCCCAATTTTAGCAACCCTGATTAGTTGTCCAGACTGCAAAAATTAGGGGGAACAAAAACTTTTCTTGTTAAGTGTTGCAGTGTTTGCTTGTTGATTGTCTGTTGATTGTCTGTGCTTATGCTTCTATTTGTATAGCTTATGATATACTCCTTACCTCACCATCAGTTGACAAAAGCTATTTAACAAAACTATCCTGGCTCATTTTCCATATTCTTAAATGTTCTGGCATTCCAAAACATGAGCCAAGATGCTTATGTAACCAAAACTATTTTTGTAGCTTCTATTGACAAAACTATGGAGATATATATAAATATAATCTCCTTATGTTCCCAAGACAGAACCTTCAACTACTCCTACCTCTAGGATTCTCAAAACCTTGTATAAAACTTTTGAATTCTACTCTTGGTAGGGATACCAAGGACTCTTACCTTATTCAAACTCTAACATTTCAAAATTGCCCATCCTTACCTCAAGCTAAGCTTGATGGTAACCCTAGTAGTAGTTGATTTGTTTGTAAGATGGGTTGCCTTGATCTGATGTTTGACTTGATTGCTTAGAAGTAGTATGAGCTACTCTAGGATTTCAGCCTATAGGATCAAGAAACTTTAAAATCCCCAAACCCTAAGAAACAATGCAAGATGGATCTGATATCTAGCCACTAGGTGATCATCTAAAACCCTTAACCAGATCAATTCTGCAGTGATCCATTCTAGAAGCTTCCAAGTCAATGAAGATCAATATCAAGCATGGATCCCTTCTACTCAATCTACTATTCAACCTCATCCACTTGATGATGCTTTGGTACCTTGCAACCCATCAAAATCATCACCACCCACATTCTAGTCAAAAACCCTAAATTGGCCAAATTTGGCTAAGTCTGGAATCTGTTCCCAACATCACCTTTTTGAATGCCTCCCTCTCTCAACCCTTGAGAATTTTTGAAAATGCATTTGAACCATCTTGTTAAAAATCCTAAGGACTACCAAGGCCCACTCTTTCCCTTGGTTAGATCATCCTCCGACCCACTTGTTCTTGATGGTTTTGCAGGCAAGAAAATAACTATTCCTGCAAATCTAGTCATCATGCCTACTTTGATAGAAGCTCACACCACCATCCCACCTTCTATAGACCAACTCTTTGCATGGTTGTGTTCCACTCATATAGGTATATCAAAATCTACTTCACTTGTTATAAGTGGATCTCTGTGCTCCTTAAACCCACATGGTTTAGAAGGCATCATGACTCATTTGGTATGGCAGCCTTATTTTCAACAAAGTTTGCCATCACTAATTGACCTCCTCAAATGTAACCAATCCAAACTCCTTTTGCCATGATCATCTATATGGCTTGGTATAACTATCCATCTATCCCTTGCATCAAGGTGAGCTTTGAGCTCCAAGATCCAACAAGGTTTTGGTGGTATGAAAATAACATCAGCCTAGATCCTCAACTCTTTGTTTTTCCATCTAATTCAAGTTGGATTTCCAATTACAAAGGTTGCAAATGATTTCTACACCTTGTCTAGATCATATACCTTTATCATCAAGATTTTTATAAAATATTATCCATAATTATCATGGCCCCAAATCTATTTAATTCCTTTAATAGACAAAATCCCCAAAACTTCATCCACAATGGAAATTTTGGTTTTTGCCAAAACACTTCCTCAAATTTTGGCTCAATTGAGATCCATATATCATACCCTAACTTCCAACTTAAAAAATAAATATTTCTGAAGGGTTTTATTATTTCTTTTTGCCCATTTTCTTAAATGGCTGAAATGGGATAATAATTGTTTTAAATACTTTTATCTTCCAATAAATCATGGGAAAATTCCCCTAAATGTGTATTCACATTTGGGATCATCTCAACTCAAAAACCCACCTTGTCCAATGCAAAAATATCAAATGAACTCCAAGATTTCACTTCTGCAGTTTCTGAATAAATGGATTTAAGTGGACTTCTAATCTTCTGAAAAATCCCAAACAAATCCTAGAGATGCATATTAACCCTACCCACCTACCAGTACCATCTTCCCACCTTGTCCTATGAAAAATTTTGAACTCTCTTCACAAACACCATTTTGATCAAAAAGTGCAAACAACTCAAAACATGAGCTAAAATGAAGCAAATCTTTATCAAAGTCTTACCACCACTCTCCACAGCAACCAACACTCCTCCCTAGTAGAGGCCACTGTTGCATTGCACCCCTTTTGTCCTTTAGCTATTGGAGCAAGTGAGAGAGAGAGAGAATAAATCAATGCCATATCTTGTAAAATCTTCACAGCAGCTGCAGCATGCCCCCTTCCTCTCTCTTGCCAATCCTAGACCCCACCTCCATTCCCTCTGCACCACTAAAAGCTCCCCTAGATACCCATAGCTTCCCCTCCCTCTCCTTTTCTTTATTCACCCGAAGTAAAGAAGGAGAAGAAAATCTAGCAGCCTATGACCTCTCTAGCCCTCCCCTACTCTCAAGTGGCCCCACACCATCCTCTCCACCGCCTCACTCGACGAATCAGAAGCACAGCCCCCTCTCCAGCTCGAGCCTAAGCCCGGTGCACCATAGACAACCCTCTCCCTAGAATATAAGGCCTCGGGCCACCCCAGCACCCCTACCTCGGCTCATTTTCTCCCCTTCCCTTCCGCTGCACACCACCCAGAACCACTCCTCCCCATCCACTCTATCCTGGCCAGGATAAAGGAGAGAAGAATTCTCGGCCATTTTCATGTTTTGAGGTCTAGATCTTCCTCACTTGCTCTTTCCTCTCTACATGTGGCCTCCTAGTACTCCCTGACCTCTTCTGCATCTAATCCTACCATCGTTTACTCCCAGGTCGAACTCTCACGACACCCACAACAAACTCTAGTGAGCTCAGTTCGGTAACTGTCACGCGAGCCTCCCCTCCGTCGCCAAAACCCTCGCTGCCGCCCTTCGTTGGGATCCATGGCGAGCGTCGCCTCGTCCTCCTCCACCTCGCTGCAGAAGGCCCTCAGGTGAGCTCCGGAACAACCTCTGTAGCCCTTAGGGTTTGCTCTCCCGCGCGCCGCCGCGACAAGGAAGACAAGCGGGAGCCGTAGATTGGCTTCTAATCCAACGGCTGTCATCGCCCGATACTGCTCGACCGCAAGCCTCAAGCACGGGCATGCCTCTCTCGCTTTCAACGCCTCCTCACAAGATCGGCAAGCTGGGCCGGCCCTATACTGCGTGAAATCCGGCCCACCAACCCCTTCCTCCATTCTCCTTTTCTTTTTATTTTAGATTTGTCTACAAACTGCTTGGTTTAATTCATTTTAAAAATGCAAACCAACACCAAGTGCCTAGATCTAAATTTTCCTAGATACATGTATGTTTTCCCTAACACACTGTACCCTTGGTTAGCTCAGTTAATGTACACATTAAATATATAAAAATCAATTTCAAGAAACTATCTAAAACACTCCTTAAATCCTACTGGTGGTTTTACAAATCCAAATGGAATGGATCCTTTTTGAACTGCAAGGTATTGATCATACCTACAATCTAAACTTGGTCCTAGGTCAAATGCAACCTTGGTTCATTTGTAGCAAAAATAACAAAATACATGCAGTTAGGACTTTAGAAAATTCCCTAGGCATATCTACAGCACCTATTAGGATAATTCCAAATACCAGAGAAGTGGACCATCAATACCTATCCAAAACTAGGAGATAAGGATTTATTGACCCTCTGTTGAATTTTAGTGAATTAAATACTTCTGTAAGGGGTATTATCACTAAATAAAACACTCCAGGAGTTTGCCAACTCCAAAAAGAGTGAATCAAGTTCCTATAGAAAGGTATTCTAAATTCCTACCATGTGCCCTTAGAATCAAATCAAAATATTCTGTAGATTTAATGTGGTGAAAAAAGACAAGTTGTCTATAGAACTGCCTTTGGGAATTTCCTGAGGGCATTCTGGTCATTATTCTGGCATGATTCCAACTATCCGTGAACAAGTACATCAATCCTTACCTAACCACCCAAGGAAATAGTTTTTGGAGCTCCAGAACTTTTCTATAGATTTATTTCCTAAAACTAGAAGTTAACTCACTAGGAAAATCATAACTATTTAAAGTAAAGTGATAAAATAGTGAAACCACTTTTGTTGGTTTCATTTTCTCAACATCTACCTGTAGGTATCATTTTTGTACAATGGTATTGATACATTGCAAATGTATCTATAATTTTTGATGTTCCATGCTTGGTTTTATCCACTTTCTTGTGTTTTGTCCACACTTTGGAGTACTTTTCATATGATTTCTTGGACTAACCTATTAACAAGAGCCACAGTGACAGCTGTCTGTTTCCTATTGTTTATGGTTCCAGGAAAGTCAGAAAATGAATATTCTTGGAATTGGATGGGACAAAAGCCAAAGTGCCTATTTTTCCGAAAGTCATCAGATGCCAGAATACGAGACGGAGAGGGGCCAGAGGCTGGCCACACCACCTGGCCACACGACCAGGCTTGGCCCGCGCTAGGGGATGGTGTGGTGGACCCTGGCACCCCCTCGGCCTCCCCTTCCAACTATAAGATGCCCTCGGGATGAAAACCCTAAGGGCCCGATCAAAAATCCACAAAAGAGTCTGTAGCCGCCGTCATCTCCATCCCTAGATCGGGAGGGATCTGAAGCTCTTCTAGGCACGCTACCAGAGAGGGGAATTCACCCTGGAGGCCTTCTTCATCATCATGCAAGCCTCCGGTGTGATGCATGAGTAGTTCATCCTTGGACTACGGATCCATGTAGTAGCTAGATGGCTGGTTCTCCTCCTTTGTGCTTTCATGTCTAGATCTTGTGAGCTCCGTTCATGATCAAGATCATCTATTTGTAATTATACATGTTGTATTTGCGGGGATCCGATGGATATTGAGATGCTATTTCAGATTGATTATTGATTCTATCATGTCTTTGTTATTTGTGATCTTGCATGCTTTCTATTGTTAGTAGCTATCTTGGCCAAGTAGATGCTAGCAACTCCAAGAGTTAGTATTTATGCTCGATAGTGGGTTCATGCCTCTGGTAATCTGGGGAAGTGACAGAAATATCTAACGTAATAGCTGTGTCGTTGCTACTAGGGAGAACACAACAATCCTTTGTTCATAGAACAATCGTATTGTTTACTTTACACGAAGTTCGTAAAGAAATAATCTGTTGCTTGCAACTTAGTACTGGAGGGGGTTCGGATGATAACCTAAAGGTGGATTATCAGTCATAGATGCAGTTGGATGGCGGTATATGTATAATGTTGTAATGCCCAATCAAGTCTCAGAGGAGTCAAGATGATTAGTATATGCATGTATTGCTTTCTCGATGTTTGTCAATTGCCCCGCTGTAATTCGTTCACCCAGCATGTTATCTATCTTAAGGGGAGCCACCTCTAGTGAACTATGGATCCCGGTCCTTTTCTTTACATTCAATCTACAATCTTTTACTGCTCTGTGCTTACTTTCTGCAAACTATTACTTCTTTCCATTCGATACGTTTAATCCTTTGTTTTCAGCGAAACACAGTGAGATTGACAACCTCATCGCAAGTTGGGGACAAAGTTCTGTGCTTGTGTTGTGCAGGTCTCCACGTTGCTACTAGCACCGGTAGTGCGGCCTGCCAAGGCTCAGCTAGCAACACCTTTGGGGTGTTTCCTTGCTCCTACTGGTTCGATTAAACCTTGGTTTCATAACTAAGGAAAACTTGCTGCTGTGCTCATCATACCTTCCTCTTGGGGTTCCCAATGAGCTCTACATCAACCATGCTCCAGCATTTTTCTAGCGCCATACATAGAGCCATCAAGCTTTTTTCTGGCGCCGTTGCCGGGGAGTCAAGGACATCTTCACAAGGGGAGTCCCTCATAACCAATCTCTTTACTTTGTTATTTTTGTTTTGCTTAGTTTCTTTTTGCTTTGTTTGCTTGTTTCTTTATCAAAAACACAAAAAAATAGTTTTACTAGTTTGATTTCTTATTTGAAAACACAAAAAAATGACTACTCTTGAAAACACTAAGTTGTGTGACTTCAGTAGCACCAACAACAATGATTTTATGAGCACACCTATTGCTCCACTTGTGCCTGAAGATACTTTCTTTGAGATAAAACCCGCTTTGCTCAATCTTGTTATGAGAGAACAATTTTCTGGTATTGGTAATGAAGATGCTGCTTCCCATCTAAATAACTTTGTTGAACTTTGTGAGATGCAAAAGCATAGGGATGTAGATGGTGATATTATTAAGCTGAAATTGTTTCCTTTCTCTTTGAGAGGAAAATCTAAAGAATGGTTGAATTCCTTAACTAGGAATAGTATTGATTCTTGGACTAAGTGCAAAGATGATTTTATTGGAAAATACTATCCTCCTGCTAAGATTATATCTATGAGAAGTGAATAATGAAGTTTAAACAATATGATAATGAGCATGTTGCTCAAGCTTGGGAAAGAATGAAATCTTTGGTAAAGAATTGTCCCACTCATGGACTGACTGCTTGGATGATCATCCAAACTTTTTATGCAGGATTGAACTATTCTTTAAGGAACCTATTGGATTCTGCTGCTGGAGGTACCTTTATGGCCATTACTTTGGGTGCTGCAACAAAACTTCTGGACAATATGATGGTTAATTATTCTGAATGTCATATTAAGAGAGCTCCACAAGGTAAGAAGGTAAATTCTGTTGAGGAAACCTCCTCCTTGAGTGATAAGATTGATATTATTATGTCTATGCTTGTTAATGGGAAAGCCCATATTGATCCAAATAATGTTCCCTTAGCCTCTTTGGTTGCTCAAGAAGAGCAAGTTGATGTGAATTTCATAAGAAATAATAATTTTGGCAACAATGCTTATGGTAATAACAATTATAGGCCCTACCCTCTTAATAATACTTATGGCTAAAATGGTAAACCTGGATTACCTAGTGAAGGAAGAATTCTAGAAGTTGAAAGAGCCACTAAAAACTTCATGCAAATGCAATATGAGCAAAATAAACTCTTTACTAAAACTATGGAGGAACAATCTACCATCTCGAAGAACATTAGCCATCAACTTGAGAGTCTAAATAGGGAAATTCCTAGTTTACAATTGAAACTCTCTAATGCTGAAAGGAATATATCATCTCTATCTGAAGCTCAATCTTCATTGATTAATAAAATGGCTGCTAAACCTGAAACTAATGAGAATACCTTTGCAGCTACTAATGCCATACAAGTAAGAATTGATGAAAATGTTAGACTATTAGCTGAATTACATGCTAAGTGGGAAACAGAAGATGAAATTGCTAGAAACATTAGTGTTTCTACTATTACCACCACTAGTGTTGAGGCTAGTAATAGTTCTACCACTTTAGATGATAAATTTGATTTTTATATTGATGGTTGCAATATTCTGAAGTTATTAAGTTCCTACAAAAGCTTGCTAAAAGTCCTAATGTTAGTGCTATGAACATGGCCTTTACAAAACACATTACTGATGCTCTCATAAAGATTAAAGAAGAAAAGATGAAACATAAAGCCTCTATTCCTATAAAACAAGAAGATGGTTGGGAACCCATCATTAATATGAAAGTGAATGACTTTGATTTCAAAGCTTTATGTGATCTCTATAGTAGTGTTTCTATTATGCCTAGAAGGATTTATGATATGCTTGATTTGCCTCCACTTGAAGATTGTTATTTGAATGTCCCACTTGATGATAATGCTAAAAAGAAACTCATGGGGAGTCTTAATGATGTTCTTATTATGGTTAACAATGCCTATGTCCCTGTTGATTTCTATGTTTTGGATGTTGAATACAATGCTTCTTGTCCTATTACTGTGGGAAGACCTTTTCTTAGAACTATTGGTGCCATTATTGATATGAAAGAAGGTACCATTAAATATCAACTCCCACTCAAGAAAGGTATAGAAAACTTCCCTAAGAAGAGAGATAAGATTTCTTTTGCTTCTCCCATGAAAACAAAATTTGGTCTTAATGCTTCTTCATTTGAGAACACTTCATTCTTTTTCTTGCTTCTTATGCCTAACTTAAAGGCGTTAAAGAAAAGTACTTATTGGGAGATAACCCAAAAGTTTTAGATGAGTCTTAGAAGTTATGACCTCTGTAATAACCTCTCCTTATCCTTTTTATTTTGCTTTTTTTCCCAAGAGTAACCTCTAATGAGAGAGAAGTAATGATTGGGAAAGTTGCTATCCCGAAACAGATTTGTGTGCTTCACCATAAAAATTCGTGTAAAATCTCTAAACGTCTTTTTGAGGCGTGAATTTTTGTGCTTCTGCCCCAGGTTGTTATCTAACTTTCATTAGCTCAATACTTTTTGATTTGAGCAACAGAAGGTCTTCCAAAAAATTCGTCTTTACCTGCTGGTCTATTTTGACAGATTTCTGCCATTTTCTGCATTTGCTTCTTGTTGGTTCCTTTTTGAGTTCTTTTGGGGAATTGAGCTTTTTGACGGAAGTGCTACAGTATCTAGTGTTCTAACGGAAGTTTATTTGGTGTTAGAACTGAACCTTAAGACTTATTTATCTTGAGTGCACTAATGTTGCTAATAAAGATTGTGTGAAGTTTTGTATGAAGGAAAATTTTCAGGTGTTTGGAAGGAATGAGTAATGAAATGAAGGATGGACTAAAGCTCAAGCTTAGGGATTCCACGCGTGTCACCCCAAGAAATATGCAAGAAGTACAAGCGTCAAAGCTTGGGGATGCCCAAGGTATCCCCCTCCTCATCAATAAAAATCCCAGGTTTCTTCCAAACGCTTCATTTTTATTGTTTCATGCACAGTTGTGTTTTTCTTCGAGCGTCTTCTTTTTCGTTTTGGTTTTGGTTTTTTGTTTGCTTCTGTTTGCTTAGTTTTCTGAATAAATTGGTTGGACCCCCTCTTTCATACATTGGTTTGCAAATAGTTTGGTTTGGTTTGGAAAAGAGTAGGAAAGTTCATGCTTATGTGGTAAAAGAGCTGCTTTTTACTGTGGCCTATGCTTTGTCATGCCATGCTTGATATTGTTTTGGCTTTATGCTTAGTATTATTTGTTGTAGCATGACTTGTTATAAACAATTGAGATTGCTTAATGTTCCTTGGATGAATCATGCGTTGTTTTAGCATATTAAAGCATAGTATAGTGGTATTCTCCTTTGATGCTTTATTTGGGTTGACTTGGCGCATGCTCACGCCATGTTATGACTATCTCAAGTCACCATAGCCTTTATGATCCTTTAGTTTTCAACTTGTAGTATCACTTTATGCTTTGATCAATGATGTTTTGTCGCTCTGCATGATTATGGCCATTATTGCTCTCTTAGTTTGTCGCTCCCAGTCTTTTGCTAGCCTCCACAACCAAGTATGAGTGCCACTCATGCATCCAACTCCCTAAACCAAGTTATTCCAAAGAGTCCACCGTACCTACCTACTAGCTTATGCTATTCCAAGTATATTCATGCTTTTGTTTACCTTCCAAATTAAACTTGTTATGAGAAAACTAGTGATTAAAGCTCTCACGAACTTGATGGCACACTTTAGTTTTTTGCTTCTAATAAACTTGAACCATTGGGTCCTTCTTTGTTGCGTATATGCTTGCGCTTTATAAGTTGAAATTAGCAGAACCATGTTTCATGGGGAACGCTTTCAACATTGCACTTGTACTTTGTACCCCGTTGATATTATATTCTTTTGCTTACGGATCCCGACGGTGTGAAATAAAAGTGGAACTTGTAAGATCATGGAGTTTGTATGTGTGTTAGAGAAACGCCTAGGCCGCTAGCCTAAGCCATGCCTAATCATGGTGGAAACTTGCAGCATCACCATAGTGAGCACTCTATGAAGCATCCTCAATAAAAGCCTATGCAAATAGCAAATAAAAAGATCGCTGAGATGCTCATTGTCTGCTTGCCTTGTCATTTTGATTATGGGAAAGCTCCTGTATCATGTGCAAGGGGTACCCCATTGGCCGTTCTTAATGATACACATGTACTTACAATGACAAGATCTTACTCGTGACTGAAGTTGAGTAACATGAGGTTCGGTCTTCGTAAGTAAGGGGCATGAGATTTTGGTTTATAACTTGTCAAGCATATCCTCTTAGTTGTGTCACTATAACCTTAATCACCTTAAAGATGCTTATGATAGGGGCAATGAGAGCTAAAATCTATTAGTACCATAATTTTTCGAAGCTCTTTATGAGACTTGAATCCCTACTTCCTTTTATAAAGGCCTTTCTTCCACCATTATATTGAGTCTCCATCTTCTACCTTTATGCACCTACTTTGAGAGCATAGTGGCCATTCTTAGTTCTATGTGAATTGTCCCAAGACTAGTTTATTGATGCATAACTTGATATTGCTTGTTTTAAACTTTTGTATCTAGTCACTCTTATGAACGTTGAAGGTGTCCTATGCATTCATATTTGCTACTCTATTGAGGGACAAGCTGAATACTAGTATGCTATGCTTTCTTTATGTGAAACAAACAAACGACTTGCAAAGCATTGTTATTCATGAATATTTTGTTTGTGCCTTTTCATGTTGCATCAAAGTTTCTTTGTCTTATTTCTAGAACTTTGTGTTTCATGTTATGATTGAAGTACTATCCCAGCTTTGAATGTTTTATAAATACTTTGACCAAGTCTTTGATGGTGCATGTCACCTCAAAAATTATTCTTTCTTTTTATCACTTACCTACTCGAGGACGAGCAGGAGTTAAGCTTGGGGATGTTGATACATTGCAAATGTATCTATAATTTTTGATGTTCCATGCTTGGTTTTATCCACTTTCTTGTGTTTTGTCCACACTTTGGAGTACTTTTCATATGATTTCTTAGACTAACCTATTAACAAGAGCCACAGTGCCAGCTGCCTATTTTCTATTGTTTTTGGTTCTAGAAAAGTCAGAAAATGAATATTCTCAGAATTGGATGGGACAAAAGCCAAAGTGCCTATATTTCCGGAAGTCATCAGATGCCAGAATACGAGACAGAGAGGGGCCAGAGGCCGGCCACACCACCTGGCCGCGCGGCTAGGCTTGGACCGTGCCAGGGGGTGGTGTGGTGGCCCCTGGCACCCCCTCGGCCTCCCCTTCTGACTATAAGAATCCCTCGGGATGAGAACCCTAAGGGCCCGATCAAAAATCCACGAAAGAGTCTATAGTCGCCGTCATCTCCATCCCTAGATCGGAGGGATATGAAGCTCTTCCCGGCACCCTGTCGGAGAGGGGAATTCACCCTGGAGGCCTTCTTCATCACCATGTAAGCCTTCGGTGTGATGCGTGAGTAGTTCATCCTTGGACTACGGATCCATGTAGTAGCTAGATGGCTGGTTCTCCTCCTTTGTGATTTCATGTCTAGATCTTGTGAGCTCCGTTCATGATCAAGATCATCTATTTGTAATTCTGCATGTTGTGTTTGCGGGGATCCGATGGATATTGAGATGCTATTTCAGATTGATTATTGATTCTATCATGTCTTTGTTATTTGTGATCTTGCATGCTTTCCGTTGTTAGTAGCTATCTTGGCCAAGTAGATGCTAGCAACTCCAAGAGTTAGTATTTATGCTCGATAGTGGGTTCATGCCTCTGGTAATCTGGGGAAGTGACAGAAATCTCTAAGGTACTAGATGTGTTGTTGCTACTAGGGAGAAAACAACAATCCTTTGTTCATAGAACAATCGTATTGTTTACTTTACACGCAGTTCCTAAAGCAATAATCTGTTGCAACTTAATCGAGGGGGTTCGGATGATAACCTGAAGGTGGATTATTAGTCATAGATGCAGTTGGATGGCGGTCTATGTATAATGTTGTAATGCCCAATCAAGTCTCAAAGGAGTCAAGATGATTAGTATATGCATGTATTGCTTTCTTGATGTTTGTCAATTGCCCCGCTGTAATTTGTTCACCCATCATGTTATCTATCTTAAGGAGAGCCAACTCTAGTGAACTATGGATCCTGGTCCTTTTCTTTACATTCAATCTACATTGTTTTACTGCTTTGTGTTTACTACTTCTTTCCATTCGATACGTTTAATCCTTTGTTTTCAGCAAAACACGATGAGATTGACAACCTCATCGCAAGTTGGGGACAAAGTTCTGTGGTTGTGTTGTGCAGGTCTCCACGTTGCTACTAGCACCGGTAGTGCGCCCTGCCAAGGCTCAGCTAGCAACACCTTTGGGTGTTTCCTTGCTCCGACTGGTTCGATTAAACCTTGGTTTCATAACTGAGGGAAACTTGCTGCTGTGCTCATCATACCTTCCTCTTGGGGTTCCCAACGAGCTCTACATCAACCATGCCCCAGCATTTTTCCGGCGCCATACACAGAGCCATCAGGTATCATACAGAATATGTCCTTGGTCCAAAACCCCCTCTTAGGTAGTTCCTCGACAATAAACCCTAAGGGGTGTTCATCCCCTTCTCCAAGGCCATCTCAACCTACTAAATCCAATCCTCTCTAAAACTACTGAACCTTAATTGAAGATTATTCAATTGCTTGTTTGCTTAGTGGTATTGGTGATTGTATGCCTTGTATTGATTGTGCCCTTTTGTTTGTTTGCATGTGTTCCCTATCGACGATAGTTGTGATTATATCGGAGAGCAGAAGAAGATGGTTATTATTGTATATTATTGGGTATTCTAAGAAGAAGTCCAGGGACATATTGCCATATCGCTGATCATCAGGCAAGCCACCTTCTTGCTTATAAGCCTTGTCCTACTGTTTTACTTATGCATGTTTTATCTACTGTTTATTAAAAATTGCACTGTTTTACTATATGTTGATGAATATATGGTAGTGGTTTGGCTCCTCCGAACTACTACTCTATTATACTACTAAGTGCAACCCCCTTGATGACACCTACTTGCCCCTAGTCTGGTAGATGGTGCAATACACCATACCCTTTGGAGACCCCTGATTTAGCCGAAGCAAAGCTAGAGGATGGGAAGACCCCGGAAAAAGTTTTACCAAATGTTTTATGATAAAACCTTGGTGAGGTGGGACCTCCCAAGAGATGTTGAGAAATAAAAAGGTTTTGTTTTACAAAATGCTGAAGGAAAGGTGGAGGAAAAAGATTTACAAAAATGCACCTGGTTCTTTGCAGTTTAGCTGTAAAAACTTAACCCGTGCAACCACATTACTCTGGAATGGGACAGGGCTGGATTTGATGTTTGTCTATTCTAGTATAAGCTGCCTCGCAACTACTACAGGGGATGAAACTCCCTAGAGGACAAACGGTCCATGTGGGACATCGACCGGGAGAAGGAACGAAGGGTCTGCCGGCCTCCACGCGTTACTATGAGCCCCTCATTGAAAGCGCACACTCGGAAAGTGGAAAAAGCGCTCCGATTGGTCCTCGGTACCTGATGACCCGGTGTTGAGGGGAAAAACACTCATAGGGTAGGCACTTATACTGGAGTAGGCATTCGGAGAGTCTTGATCGGTTACTCGACCCACAATCGGTGTAGATCAGGGTAGTGTACCCAGATGGTGTGGGTAAAGTGTACAACATCTGCAGAGTGTAAATCTATTCGAATAGCCATGTCCACGGTCATGGACGGGTTGGAAAAGCTTCTGTAGAGCGGTGCTGGTTTTGTTTTCAAAAAGGATTTCGGAAAAGAAATGGCTTTGGAAATGTTTTGACCATGGGATGGTCGGAAAGGATACCTGTTTTGACAATGGGATGGTCAGAAAGGAATGAAAGGAGTTTGGTCATGGGATGACCGGAAGGAGGAACAAATGGGTGACCCAGTCCTAATGTTTTCCAAAACTTTTCAAAAAGGTTTCCAAAATGCTTTACAAAAGTTTTCAACAAATATATGTAGATGCTATATCTACAAGAGAAACTATTTGAGAAAAGAACCTCTCTTGGAGCCCTCCTACTACCACAGCCATAATGCATATCCTCTTGTTATTATTGTTATCTTAAGGTGGTTTGCGAGTACATTCAAAGTACTCACTGGCATTGTCCCTGGCTATTAACTTGGTCAGATATCAAGAAGAAGGTGACGTTGACGACAATGCGAGCTAGGGCGTTCTCCCAATCAGTTGCCTATAGGTTAAGGCATGGATCGGGCTCTACGCTTGATGAAGTTCCGCTAATGATTATTTATGTAGCCATTATGGCATCTATGTAAGTCTTGTAATTCGGTATGTCTCGGATGTTGTAATGATACTTGTCGGTTATGTTCTACGGCTCACTGATCATGGGAACATGGTGTATGCATAACAGGGACTTCTCGGATAATTAATCCGGGGGCCCCACAATGTTCCCATATTTGGTAGATGGGTGTGTCTTGCCATGGTATACAATAATGCTGGGGTGGTAGTTTCGAATTTCTGAGTTGTATCTTTAAGGTCCGTGTTGTAAAAGTATAGGTCCCAGATGTATTTTGGTTTTCTTTTTGGACCACTATATAATTAATCCGGGGGCCCCACAGACTTGGTATCAGAGCCATCCTGACTGTAGGAGAACCTTAGTTTGCATGGTCGTTAGACAGGAACCTTATTTTGAAAACCCTGGCTTTCGAAAACTAGTTTCCCAATGAGTTTCCAAAAGCCCTACTTCTTCTCTTACTCTAAGTAAGTGCTTTCGAAAATGTTTTCCTCTAACTCTCGCCCAAACTTCAGACCTACAGATTTTAAATAACTAGGATCTAGAACCCGGTGAAGACAATGAGAACAAGATGAGGACAAGCAACTACCAGCAAACACAAGGAGACTACAATATCACTCTACCCGCAGAATCCTCACAATCAGAAGACATCGGGTGTTGCACTATCAAGAAGCGTCCAAGATACGACGAAGGCTTCATCTGCAAGATAGTGACTCCGACTCGAAGAAAGACGATATCTAGGATCAATAGTCCTAAGAATAGGATTCCCCTAACTCGCGAGTAGTTAACTCCTTGGTCCCTAGTGTTGACCGTGTTTGCTTGCCTAAGTGCATCCTGTGTGGCTTGATGTGTGCTGTCTGCCGGACATTGCGATTCTCTCGCTCTGTTCGCCTTGATTGTATGTTATGGTTTGCTGTGACCTCTGTAAAAGTGTGACTCGAGGAGCGATAACCCACCTAGTAACTCAGAAAACCCCTGTGATAGATGTCGGTAATGAGACCCAGACTAACCTCGAGAGTTTATGAGAGGAAAAGCATCACAAGAACCAGGAGTTCGACATCGTCAAGTCAGAATCAACTCAAAGGTTTCACCTCAACAGGACGGCATACCTCGTCAAACTAACCTCGCAAGACTCGTTAATAGCACCACACTCCCTTGTTCCTCAGTCTACTACAGCTAGAATCCCGTTGAAGCCGGAAGTCTATCACCGAAGGATCCTCAATATCCACAAGAAACCACTTGATAAGTCAACCAAGACAAGAGGTGAAGACCTAACCACGCTGACCTTCGGTATATTAGACCTTCCAACCACCTCAGGAGACTAACTATTATAGTCGACCCTACTCAAAACGACAGAAGTTCCTCCCTAGAAGTCAGAAGTACCTCTGAATCTGGATTCTAAGGAAGTGTGAAGATAACGAGTCCACTCCACCATCAAGCAGAAGCAACGCAAGAAATTTAAGTGGAGACTGCTTACCCGATGCTGACTGCTTCAACCCTGTCTAACTACTAGCAGGAAGAGTCGTAAACCACCAATTTACCCTGAGCTAACCCCTTAAGGGCTGCGTTAGGAAACTACCCCGCCAAGGTTGGTACAGTAGGGCGTCGCTCGAAGACCTCAGCTCAAGATCCAGGAAAGATATATCCTTCCGCTAACAGCAAGTCAGCCTTCCAAGACTGAAGATCCAAACACTTCTTGATGAACCTTAGAGAAGCTCTAAGGTGGAAAGACTATGTCTTTCCACTCAATCTCCAGAAGACTGTCTACCGGAGGATACTTCAGAAAAGATCCCCAGATTCGATGTCTTTTTGCCAAGTAGCAACTCGCGGTTCATCAGAGGAGAAACAAACTAAGGATTCTGCGAAATCCCTTTGCTACTTCAGCTGAAGACCACCCTAAGGGACCACAGATTCACCAACCCCGTTAGTTCTAAACAGTTTGGATGATCCGCTAATTCAACTACTTCGATAGGCTTAGTACGAATAAAGTAGTATGTAAGCCTCATACCCCCTAGTTTGCGGACGTCATCGGAAGGTTCCAACTCCGAGCAGAAGATTGTGATATCCACCTAACATCATCCGACGACTCCAAGAAGGAAGGATTGTCTTAACTTCGAGTCACCCTAGTTTAACCCTAAGGATGTCTTTCCCACAAAGTAGAATAACACCCCCCCCTACCAGAAGCAATCCAGCAGCTAGACCCAAAGACATAAACTAGGATACGATAATCCCTTAAGAGAGGTACACCAGGCCATAGATTCTATCCTCTGACGAATACCTCACGAAGTTCAGTATCGAGATAGTCTGTCCAGCCTAAGCCCTCGAGGTATCGAGGCCCGACAAAAAAGAAGGTCACTCCTCACAGTCCCGAGTAAAGCCTGCTCAACACGTGCATCCCAAACGATTGAAGTTCAACCCCACCGTTGCAGTGACCCTATTCAAAGACAAAGCAGGCAAGTTATTACACGAGAAACACCTGACACTAACTCCAACACAACATCCCCTAACCTTACTCTCCCGAATCTCGAGACGAGATTCATTTAAGGGGGAAAGGTCTGTAACATCCCAATTTTAGCAACCCTGATTAGTTGTCCAGACTGCAAAAATCAGGGGGAACAAAAACTTTTCTTGGTAAGTGTTGCAGTGTTTGCTTGTTGATTGTCTGTTGATTTTCTGTGCTTATGCTTCTGATTGCATAGCTTATGATATACTCCTTAACTCACCATCATTTGACAAAAGCTATTTAACAAAACTATCCTGGGTCATTTTCCATATTCTCAAATGTTCTGGCATTCCAAAACATGAGCCAAGATTCTTATGTAACCAAAACTATTTTAGTAGCTTCTATTGACAAAACTATGGAGAGATATATAATATAATCTCCTTATGTTCCCAAGACAGAACCTTCAACTACTCCTACCTCTAGGATTCTCAAAAGCTTGTATAAAACTTTTGAATTCTACTCTTGGTAGGGATGCCAAGGACTCTTACCTTATTCAAACTCTAACCTTTCAAAATTGCCCATCCTTACCTCAAGCTAAGCTTGATGGTAACTCTAGTAGTAGTTGATTTGTTTGTAAGATGGGTTGCCTTGATCTGATGTTTGACTTGATTGATTAGAAGTAGTATGAGCTACTCTAGGAGTTCATCCTATAGGATCAAGAAAATTTAAAATCCCCAAACCCTAAGCAAGAATGCAAGATGGATCTGATCTCTAGCCACTAGGTGATCATCTAAAACCCTTAACCAGATCAATTCTGCAGTGATCCATTCTAGAAGCTTCCAGGTCAATGAAGATCAATAGCAAGCATGGATACCTTCTACTCAATATACTCTTCAACCTCATCCACTTGATGATGCTTTGCTACCTTGCAACCCATCAAAATCATCACCACCCACATTCTAGTCAAAAACCCTAAATTGGCCAAATTTGGCTAAGTCTAGAATCTGTTCCCAACATCACCTTTTTGAATGACTCCCTCTCTCAACCCTTGAGAATTTTTGAAAATGCATTTGAACCATCTTGTTAACCATCCTAAGGAATACCAAGGCCCACTATTGACCTTGGTTAGATCATCATCCAACCCACTTTTTCTTGATGGTTTTGTAGGCAAGAAAATAACTATTCATGCAAATCTAGTCATCATGCCTACTTTGATAGAAGCTCACACCACCATCCCAACTTCTCTGGACCAACTCTTTGCATGGTTGTGTTCCACTAATATAGGTATATCAACATCTACTTCACTTGTTCCAAGTGCATCTCTGTGCTCCTTAAACCCACATGGTTTATAAGGCATCATGACTCATCTGGTATGGCAGCCTTATTTTCAACAAAGTTTGCCATCACTTGTAGACCACCTCAAGTGTAACCAATCCAAAATCCTTCTGCCATGATCATCTATATGACTTGGTCTAACTATCTATCTATCCCTTGCATCAAGGTGAGCTTTGAGCTCCAACATCCAACAAGGTTTTGGTGGTATGAAAATAACTTCAGCCTAGATCCTCAACTCTTTGTTTTTCCATCTAATTCAAGTTGGATTTGCAATTACCAAGGTTGCAAATGATTTCTACACCTTGTCTAGATCATATACCTTTATCATAAAGATTTATAAAATATTATCCACAATTATCATGGCCCCAAATCTATTTAATTCCTTTAATAGACAAAATCCCCAAAACTTCATCCACAATGGAAATTTTGGTTTTTTCCAAAACACTTCCTTAAATTTTGGCTCAATTCAGATCCATATATCATACCCTAACTTCCAACTTCAAAAATAAATATTTTTGAAGGGTTTTATTATTTCTTTTTGCCCATTTTCTTAAATGGCTGAAATGGAATAATAATTGTTTTAAATACTTTTATCTTCCAATAAATCTTGGGAAAATTCCCCTAAGTGTGTATTCACATTTGGGATCATCTCAACTCAAGAACCCACCTTGTCCAATGCAAAAATATCAAATGAACTCCAAGATTTCACTTCTGCAACTTCTGAATAAATGGATTTAAGTGGACTTCTAATCTTCTGAAAAATCCCAAATAAATCCTAGAGAGGCATATTAACCCTACCCACCTACCAGTACCATCTTCCCACCTTGTCCTATGCAAAATTTTGAACTCTCGTCACAAACACCATTTTGATCAAAAAGTGCAAACAACTCAAAACATGAGCTAAAATGAAGCAAATCTTTATCAAAGTCTTACCACCACTCTCCACATCAACCAACACTCCTCCCTAGTCGAGGCCACTGTTGCATTGCACCCCTTTTGTCCTTTAGCTATTGGAGCAAGTGAGAGAGAAAGAGAATAAATCAATGTCATATCTTGTAAAATCTTCATAGCAGCTGCAGCACACCCCCTTCCTCTCTCTGGCCAATCCTAGACGCCACCTTCCTTCCCTCTGCACCACTAAAAGCTCCCCTAGCTACCCATAGCTTCCCCTCCCTCTCCTTTTCTTTATTCACCCGAAGTAAAGAAGGAGAAGAAAAGCTAGCAGCC
Organism: Avena insularis; assembly: GCA_023614405.1. Lineage (NCBI taxonomy): Eukaryota > Viridiplantae > Streptophyta > Magnoliopsida > Poales > Poaceae > Avena > Avena insularis. The sequence continues at coordinate 40,725,155 of CM042684.1, read as the reverse complement.
TATGACCTCTCCAGCCCTCCCCTGCTCTCAAGTGGCCCCACACTATCCTCTCCACCGCCTCCCTTGATGAATCAGAAGCACAGCCCCCTCTTCAGCTCGAGACTAAGCCCGGTGCACCATAGACAACCCCCTCCCTGGAATATAAGGCCTCGGGCCACCCATACCTCGGCTCATTTTCTCCCCTTCCCTTCCACTGCACACCACCGAGAACCCCTCCTCCCCATCTGCTCTATCCTGGTCGGGATAAAGGAGAGAAGAACTCTCAGCCATTTTCAAGTTTTGAGGTCTAGATCTCCCTCCCCTGCTCTTTCCTCTCTGCATGTGGCCTCCTAGTACTCCCCGACCTCTTCTGCATCTAATCCTACCATCGTTTACTCCAAGGTCGAACTCTCACGACACCCACGATGAACTCCGGCGAGCTCGGTTCGGTAACCGTCACGCGAGACTCCCCTCCGACGCCAAAACCCTCGCTGCCGCCCTTCGTTGGGATCCCCGGCGAGCGTCACCTCGTCCGCCTCCACCTCGCCGCAAAAGGAACAACCTCTGTAGCCCTTAGGGTTTTCTCTCCCGCGTGACGTCGCGACGAGGAAGACAAGCGAGAGCCATCGATTGGCTTCTAATCCAGCGACTGTCATCGCCTGATACCCATTCGACTGGCAAGCCTCGCTGATGGGCGGGCCCTCTCTCTCGCTTTCGAACGCGTCTCCTGCGCGCCGGCAAGCTGGGCCGGCCCTGCACTGCACGAAATCCGGCCCACCAACCCCTTCATCCGTTCTCCTTTTCTTTTTATTTCAGATCTATCTACAAACTTCTTAGTTCAATTCATTTTAAAAATGCAAACCAGCACCAAGTGCCTAGATCAAAATTTTCCTAGATACATGTATGTTTTCCCTAACACACAGTACCCTTGGTTAGCTCAGTTAATGTATACATTAAATATATAAAAATCAATTTCCAGAAACTATCTAAAACACTCCTTAAATCCTACTGGTGGTTGTACAACTCCAAATGGAATGGATCCTTTTTGAACTGCAAGGTATTGATCATACCTACAATCTAAACTTGGTCCTAGGTCAAATGGAACCTTGGTTCATTTCTGGCAAAAATAACAAATACATGCAGTTAGGCCTTTAGAAAATTCCCTAGGCATATCTACAGCACCTATTAGGCTAATTCCAACTCCCGAAGAAGTGGACCATCAATACCTATCCAAAACCAGGAGATAAGGATTTATTGACCCTCTATTGAATTTTAGTGAATGAAATACTTCTATAAGGGGTATTATCACTAAATAAAACACTCCAGGAGTTTGACAACTCCAAAAAGAGTGAATCCAATTCCTATAGCAAGGTATTCTAAATTCCAACCATGTTCCCTTGGAATAAAATCAAAAGATTTTGTAGATTTAATCATGTGAAAAAGACCAGTTGTCTACAAAACTGCCTTTGGGAATTTCCTGAGGGCATTCTGGTCATTATTTTGGCATGATTATAGCTCTCAGTGAACAAGTACATAAATCATTACGTAACCACCCAAGGAAATAATTTTTGGAGCTCCAGAACTTTTCTGGTGATTTATTCCCTAAAACTAGAAGTTAACTCACTAGGAAAATCATAACTATTTAAAGTAAAGTGATAAAATAGTGAAACCACTTTTGTTGGTTTCATTTTATCAGCATCTACCTGTAGGTATCATTTTTATACAATGGTATCATGCAGAATATGTCCTTGGTCCAAAACCCCCTAAGGGGTGTTCATCCCCTTCTCCAAGGCCATCTCAACCTCCTAAATCCAATCCTCTCTAAAGAAACTGAACCTTAATTGAAGATTATTCAATTGCTTGTTTGCTGAGTGCTATTGGTGATTGTATGCCTTTTATTGATTGTGCCCTTTTGTTTGTTTGCATGTGTTCCCTATCGACGACAGTTGCGATTATATCGGAGAGCAGAAGAAGATGGTTATTATTGTATATTATTGGGTATTCTAAGAAGAATCCTAGGGACATATTTCCATATCGCTGGTCATCAGGCAAGCCACCTTCTTGCTCATCAGCCTTGTCCTACTGTTTTACTTATGCATGTTTTATCTACTGTTTATTAAAAATTGCACGGTTTTACTATATGTTGATGAATATATGGTAGTGGTTTGGCTCCTCCGAACTACTACTCTATTATACTACTAAGTGCAACCCCCTTGAAGCCACCTACTTGCCCCTAGTATGGTAGATGGTGCAATACACCATACCCTTTGGAGACTGATGGATCTGTATATGGCGGTAGAAAAATGCTGGAGCAGTGTTGATGTAGAGGTCGATGGGAACCCCAAGAGGAAGGTATCATGAGCTGATGGCTCAATGCACTGTGCCCAGAAAAGTGCTTGGTACGTGGTGTTGATGTAGAGCTCGTTGGGAACCCTAAGAGGAAGGTATGATGAGCACAGCAGCAAGTTTCCCTCAGTTATGAAACCAAGGTTTAATCGAACCAGTAGGAGCAAGGAAACACCTCAAAGGTGTTACTAGCTGAGCTTTGGCAGGACGCACTACCGGTGCTAGTAGCAACGTGGACACCTGCACAACACAACCACAAAACTTTGTCCCAAACTTGCGATGAGGTTGTCAATCTCACCGTGTTTTGTAGAAAACAAAGGATTAAACGTATCGAATGGAAAGAAGTAAAAGTTTGCAGAAAGTAAACACAAAGCAGTAAAAGATTGTAGATTGTATGTAAAGTAAAGGACCGGGATCCATACTTCACTAGAGGTGGCTCTCCTTAGATAGATAACATGCTGGGTGAACAAATTACAGCGGGGCAATTCACAAACACCGAGAAAGCAATACACGCATATACTAATCATCTTGACTCCTTTGAGACTTGATTGGGCAATACAACATAATACATAGACCGCCATCCAACTGCATCTATGACTAATAAGCCACCTTCAGGTTATCATCCGAACTCCCTCCAGTATTAAGTTGCAAGCAACAGATTATTGCTTTACGAACTGCGTGTAAGGTAAACAATATAATTGTTCTATGAACAAAAGATCGTTGTTTTCTCCCTAGTGGCAACAGCACATCTAGTACCTTAGAGATTTCTGTCACTTCCCTAGATTACCAGAGGCATGAACCCACTATCGAGCATAAATACTAACTCTTGGAGTTGCTAGCATCTACTTGGCCAAGATAGCTACTCACAACGGAAAGCATGCAAGATCTCAAATAACAAAGACATGATAGAATCAATAATCAATCTGAAATAGCATCTCAATATCCATCGGATCCCCGCAAACACAACATGTATGAATTACAAATAGATGATCTTGATCATGAACGGAGCTCACAAGATCTAAACATGAAAGCACAAAGGAGGAGAAACCAGCCATCTAGCTACTACATGGATCCGTAGTCCAAGGATGAACTACTCACGCATCACACCGGAGGCTTGCATGGTGATGAAGAAGGCCTCCAGGGTGAATTCCCCTCTCCGGTAGGGTGCCGGGAATAGCTTCAGATCCCCCCGATCTAGGGATGGAGATGACGGCGGCTACAGACTCTTTCATGGATTTTTGATCGGGTACCTAGGGTTTTCGTCCCGAGGGCAATTATAGGCGGAAGGAGAGGCCGAGGGGGTGATGGGGTCGGCCAGACCACCCCCTGGCGCGGGCCAGGCCTCGCCGCGCGGCCAGGTATTGTGGACGGCCCCTAGCCCTTCTCTGTCTCGTATTCTGGCAATTGATCCCTTCCGGAAAAATAGGCACTTTGGCTTTTGTCCTGTCCAATTCCGAGAATATTCATTTTCTGACTTTTCTAGAACCAAAAACAACAGAAAATGTGTAGTCGCACTGTGGCTCTTGTTAATAGGTTAGTCCAAGAAATCATAATAAAAGTACTCCAAAGTTGGAACAAAACACAGGAAAGTGGATAAAACCAAGCATGGAACATCAAAAATTATAGATACATTTCCAATGTATCAACATCCCCAAGCTTAACTCCTGCTCGTCCTCGAGTAGGTAAGTGATAAAAAGAATAATTTTTGAGGTGACATGCACCATAAAAAACTTGATCAAAGTATTTGCAAAACTCAAAGCTGGGATCAAAGTACTTCAATCATAACATGAAAGACAAAGTTCTAGCAATAAGCAAAGGAACTAAGATGCAACATGAAAAGGCACAAACAAAAGATTCATGAATAACATGCTTTGCAAGACGTTTGTTTGTTTACATAAAGAAAACATAGCATAAAGGTATCCAGCTTGTCTCTCAATAGAGTAGCAAATATAAATGCATGGGACACCTTCAAAGTTCATAAGAGTGACTAGATACAATAGTTTCAAGCAAGCAATAACAAGTTATGCATCAATCAACTAGTCTTGGGATAATGCACATAGAACTAAGAATGGCCACTATGCTCTCAAAGTAGTGCATAAAGTAGAAGGTGGAGACTTAATATAATGGTGGAAGAAAGGCCTTTTGTAAAAGGAAGTAGGGATTCATGTCTCATAAAGAGCTTCCAAAAATTATGGTACTTGTAGCTTTCAGCACTCATTGCCCCTATCATAAGCATCTTGAAGGTGATTAAGGTTAAAGTGACACAACTAAGAGGATATGCTTGACAAGTTATAAATCAAAATCTCATGGCCCTTACTTACGAAGACCGATCCTCATGCTACTCAACTTTAGTCACGAGTAAGCTCTTATCATTGTAAGTATATGTGTATCATTAAGAACCGCCAACGGGGTACCCCTTGCACATGATACGGGAGCTTTCCCATAATCAAAATGACAAGGCAAGCAGACAATGAGCATCTCAGCGATCTTTTTATTTGCTATTTGCATAGGTTTTTATTGAGTTGCTTCATAGAGTGCTCACTATGGTGATGCTGCATGTTTCCACCATGATTAGGCATGGCTTAGCCTAGCGGCCCAGGCGTTTCTCTAACACACATACAAACTCCATGATCATACAAGTTCCACATTTATTTCACACCTCCGGGATCCGTAAGCAAAAGAACATGATATCAACGGGGTACAAAGTACAAGTGCAATGTTGAAAGTGTTCCCCATGAAACATGGTTCTCCTAATTTCAACTTATAAAGCACAAGCATATACGCAACAAAGAAGAACCCAATGGTTCAAGTTTATTAGAGGCAATAAAGTAAAGTGTGCCATCAAGTTCGTGAGAGCTTTAATCACTAGTTTTCTCATAACAAGTGCAAGGTAGACAAAAGCATGAATATACTTGGAATAGCATAAGCTAGTAGGTAGGTATGGTGGACTCTTTGGAAAAACTTGGTTTAGGGAGTTGGATGCATCAGTGGAACTCATATTTTGTGGTGGAGGCTAGCAAAAGACTGGGAGCGACAAACTAAGAGAGCAATAATGGCCATAATCATGCAGAGCGACAAAACATCATTGATCAAAGCATAAAGTGATACTACAAGTTGAAAACTAAAGGATCATAAAGGCTATGGTGACTTGTGAAAGTCATAACATGGTGTGAGCATGTGCCAAGTCAAACCAAATAAAGCATCAAAAGAGAATACCACTATACTATGCTTTAATATGCTAAAACAACGCATGATTCATCCAAGGCACATTAAGAAATCTCAATTGTTTATAACAATTCATGCTACAGAAAATAATACTAAGCATAAAGCCAAAACAATATCAAGCATGGCATGACAAAGCATAGCCACAGTCAAAAACGAGCTCTTTTCACCACAAAAGTATGAACTTTCCTACTCTTTTCCAAACCAAACCAAACTATTTGCAAACCAATGTATGAAAGAGGGGGTCCAACCAACTTATTCAGAAAACTAAGAAAACCAAGCAAACTAAAAACAAAAACGAAAACAAAAAAGAAGACGCTCGAAGAAAAACACAACAGTGCATGAAACAATAAAAATGAAGCGTTTGGAAGAAACCTGGGATTTTTATTGATGAAGAAGGGGATGCCTTGGGCATCCCCAAGCTTTGACGCTTGTACTTCTTGGATATTTCTTGGGGTTACACGCGTGGCATCCGCAAGCTTGAGATTTAGTCCATCCTTCATCTCATTACTCATTCCTTCCATACACCTGAAATTTTTCCTTCATACAAAACTTCACACAATCTAATTAGCAACATTAGTGCACTTAAGATAAATAAGTCTCAAGGTTCAGTTATAACACCAAATAAACTTCCATTAGAACACTAGCTAATGTAGCACTTCCCTCAAAAAGCTCAATTCCCCAAAGGAACTCAAGAAGGAACCAACAAGAAGCAAATGCAGAAAATGGCAGAAATCTGTCAAAACAGAGCAGTGGGTAAAGACGAATTTTTTCGAAGACCTTCTGTTGCTCAAATCACAAAGTGTTGAACTAATGAAAGTTATATAACAACCTGGGGCAGAAGCACAAAAAATTACAGCTCAATCCGACATACAGAACTCTCTCAGTAATTTTTACGGTGAAGCACAGAAATCTGTTTCGGGACAGCAACTTTCCCAATCATTACTTCAGTCTCGTTAGAGGTTACTCTTGGCACAAAAAGCAAATAAAAAGGATAAGGAGAGGTTATTACAGAGGTAATAACTTCCAAGACTCATCTAAAACTCTTGGGTTATCTCCCAACAAGTACTTTTCTTTAACGCCTTTAAGTTAGGCATAAGAAGCAAAGAAAGAATCAAGTGTTCTCAAATGAAGAAGCATTAAGATCAATACCAGAAATATTTTCAAAAAGACAAGGTATTTCATCCAAATAAGTTCTAGAGGATCCTCTCTCAGTGCTCTTAGGTTCACTATTCTCATCAAAAGGGTTTGCAGGAACAATCCAATCAAGATTCTTTTCTATGGCATCATGTATTGCTACTAGTTTGAAGGGTATTGGTATCTTAGGTTCCTCCCCATTAGGTTCGGTTTTGTTCATCTTTTCTCGTATACCAACCACATCTACACATGAGCCTAGCATATTGAAATGTTCAAAAACTTTTCTAGCTTCTTTGGCAATATCATAGAACTCCTTAAACAAAGTTTCTAGAATAAAATTCCTCTTTTCAGGGTCTTCAATTTCTTTAAGCTTAAGAAACATTACTTGCATTAAGGGGTTGAGGTTAACAAACCTAGCTTCTAACATGTGAATTAAAGAAGTTGTAGCAATCTCATAATTTGGAGCAAGTTCTACAAGGGATCTATCCTCAGTATCTTCATGTTTGCTAACATGATTAAAGAATTCTTCAATATTGTCTTTTCCAATTATAGAACCACTACCAATTGGAAGGTATTTCAAGGTGAAAGTAGGGATCAACATTGTGAGCTAAGGAAAAGGTGACAACTAAAGGAGACTTAGTTTTTTGGATTTTTTGAAGAACAAAACAAGCAAACAAAGCAAAAAAGAAGCTAAGCAAGACAAAAACAACAAAGTAAAGAGATTTGTTATGAGAGACTCCCCTTGTGAAGATGTCCTTGACTCCCCGGCAGCGGCGCCAGAAAATCGCTTGATGGCTCAATGCACGGTGCCCAGAAAAGTGCTTGGTGCATGGTGTTGATATAGAGCTCGTTGGGAACCCCAAGAGGAAGGTATGATGAGCACAGCAGCAAGTTTCCCTCAACTATGAAACCAAGGTTTAATCAAACCAGTAGGAGCAAGGAAACACCTCAAAGGTGTTACTAGATGAGCTTTTGGTATGCACTACCGGTGCTAGTAGCAACGTGGAGACCTGCACAACACAACCACAGAACTTTGTCCCCAACTTGCGATGAGGTTGTCAATCTCACCGTGTTTTGTGGAAACCAAAGGATTAAACGTATCGAATGGAAAGAAGTAAAAATTTACAGAAAGTAAACACAAAGCAGTAAAAGATTGTAGATTGTATGTAAAGTAAAGGACCGGGATCCATAGTTCACTAGAGGTGGCTCTCCTTAGATAGATAACATGCTGGGTGAACAAATTACAGCGGGGCAATTGAAAAACACCGAGAAAGCAATACATGCATATACTAATCATCTTGACTCCTTTGGGCCTTGATTGGGCAATACAACATAATACATAGACCGCCATCCAACTGCATCTATGACTAATAATCCACCTTCAGGTTATCATCCGAACCCCCTCCAGTATTAAGTTGCAAGCAACAGATTATTGCTTTACGAACTGTGTGTAAGGTAAACAATACAATTGTTCTATGAACAAAAGATCGTTGTTTTCTCCCTAGTGGCAACAACACATCTAGTACCTTAGAGATTTCTGTCACTTCCCCAGATTACTAGAGGCATGAACCCACTATCGAGCATAAATACTAACTCTTGGAGTTGCTAGCATCTACTTGGCCAAGATAGCTACTAACAATGGAAATCTTGCAACATCTCAAATAACAAAGACATGATAGAATCAATAATGAATCTGAAATAGCATCTCAATATCCATCGGATCCCCGCAAAAACAACATGTATGAATTACAAATAGATGATCTTGATCATGAACGGAGCTCACAAGATCTAAACATGAAAGCACAAAGGAGGAGAAACCAGCCATCTAGCTACTACATAGATCCGTAGTCCAAGGATGAACTACTCACGCATCACACCGGAGGCTTACATGGTGATGAAGAAGGCCTCCAGGGTGAATTCCCCTCTCTGGTAGGGTGCCGGGAAGAGCTTCAGATCCCCCCGATCTAGGGATGGAGATGACGGTGGCTACAGAATCTTTCGTGGATTTTTGATCGGGTACCTAGGGTTTTCGTCCTGAGGGCAACTTATAGGCGGAAGGAGAGGCCGAGGGGGTGCTGGGGTTAGCCAGACCACCCCTGGCGCGGGCCAGGCCTGGCCGCGTGGCCAGGTGTTGTGGTCGGCCCCCAGCCCTTCTCCATCTCGTATTCTGGCACTCGATCCCTTCTAGAAAAATAGGCACTTTGGCTTTTGTCCCGTCCAATTCCGAGAATATTCATTTTCTGACTTTTCTGGAACCAAAAACAACAGAAAACAGGCAGCTGGCATTGTGGCTCTTGTTAATAGGTTAGTCCAAGAAATCATAATAAAAGTACTCCAAAGTTGGAACAAAACACAAGAAAGTGGATAAAACCAAGCAAGGAACATCAAAAATTATAGATACATTGGCAATGTATCATGAGCACAGTAGCAAGTTTCCCTTAGTATGAAACCAAGGTTTAATCGAACCAGTAGGAGCATGGAAACACCCCAGAGGTGTTACTAGCTGAGCTTCGGCAGGGCGCACTACCGGTCCTAGTAGCAACGTGGAGACCTACACAACATAACCATAGAACTTTGTCCCCAACTTGCGATGATGTTGTCAATCTCACCGTGTTTTGTGGAAAACAAAGGATTAAACGTATCGAATGGAAAGAAGTAATAGTTTGCAGAAAGTAAACACAAAGAAGTAAATAGTTTGTATATTGAAGGTAAAATACAAGGACCGGGATCCATAGTTCACTAGAGGTGGCTCTCCTTAAGATAGATAACATGCTGGGTGAACAAATTACAGCGGGGCAATTGACAAACATCGAGAAAGCAATACATACATATATTAATCATCTTGACTCCTTTGAGACTTGATTGGGCATTACAACATAATACATAGACCACCATCCAACTTCATCTATGACTAATAATCCACCTTCAGGTTATCATCTGAACCCCCTCCAGTATTAAGTTGCAAGCAACAGATTATTGCTTTACGAACTGCGTGTAAAGTAAACAATATGATTGTTCTATGAACAAAGGATTGTTCTTTTCTCCCTAGTAGCAACAACACATCTAGTACCTTAGAGATTTCTGTCACTTCCCCAGATTACCAGAGGCATGAACCCACTATCGATCATAAATACTAACTCTTGGATTTGCTAGCATCTACTTAGCCAAGATAGATACTAACAACGGATAGCATGCAAGATCACAAATAACAAAGACATGATAGAATCAATAATCAATCTGAAATAGCATCTCAATATCCATCGGATCCCCGCAAACACAACATGCAGAATTACAAATAGATGATCTTGATCATGAACGGAGCTCACAAGATCTATACATGAAAGCACAAGGGAGGAAAACCAGCCATCTAGCTACTACATGGATCCGTAGTCCAAGGATGAACTACTCACGCATCACACCAGAGGCTTGCATGGTGATGAAGAGGGACTCCAGGGTGAATTCCCCTCTCCGACAGGGTGCCGGGAAGAGCTTCAGATCCCTCCCGCTCTAGGGATGGAGATGATGGCGGCTACAGACTCTTTCATAGATTTTTGATCGGGCACTTAGGGTTTTCCTCCCGAGGGCATCTTATAGGCGGAAGGGGAGGCCGAGGGGGTGCCAGGGCTGGCCTCACCACCCCTTGGCGCGGTCCAGGCTGGGCCGCGCGGCCAGGTGGTGTGGTGGCCCCCTGGCCCCTCTCCATCTCGTACTCTAGCATCTGATGACTTCTAGAAAAATAGGCACTTTGGCTTTTGTCCCGTCCAATTCCGAGAATATTTATTTTTTATCTTTCCTAGAACCAAAAACAGCAGAAAACAGGCAACTGGCACTGTGGCTCTTGTTAATAGGTTAGTCCAAGAAATCATATGAAAAGTACTCCAAAGTTGGAACAAAACACAAGAAAGTGGATAAAACCAAGCATGGAACATCAAAAACTATAGATACATTTGCAATGTATCAGAGACCCCCGATTTAGCCGAAGCAAAGCTAGAGGATGGGAAGACCCCAGAAAAAGTTTTACCAAATGTTTTATGATAAAACCTTGGTGAGATGGGACCTACCATGAGATGTTGAGAAAGAAAAAGGTTTTGTTTTACAAAATGCTGAAGGAAAGGTGGAGGAAAAAGGTTTACAAAAACGCACCCGGTTCTTTGCAGTTTATCTCTAACAACTTAACCCGTGTAACCACATTACTCTAGAATGGGACAGGGCTGGATTTGATGTTTGTCTATTCTGGTATAAGCTGCCTCACAACTACTATAGGGGATGAAACTCCCTAGAGGGTGGGCCTTCTCTGGACAAACGGTCCATGTGGGACATCGACCGGGAGAAGGAACGAAGGGTCTGCCGGCCTCCACGCGTTACTATGAGCCCCTCATTGAAAGCGCACACTCGAAAAGTGGAAAACATGCTCCGGTTGGTCCTCGGTACCCGACATCCCGGTGTTGAGGGGAACAACACTCATAGGGTAGGCACTTATACTGGAGTGGGCATCCGGAGAGTCTTGACCGGTTACTCGACCCACGATCGGTGTAGATCAGGGTAGTGTACCCAGATGGTGTGGGTAAAGTGTATAGCCTCTGCAGAGTGTAAATCTATTCGAAAAGCCGTGTCCACGGTCATGGACGGGTTGGACAAACTTCTGTAGAGCGGTGCTGGTTTTGTTTTCAAAAAGGATTTCGGAAAAGAAATGGCTTTGGAAATGTTTTGACCATGGGATGGTCGGAAAGGATACCTGTTTTGACAATGGGATGACCGGAAGGAGGAACAAATGGGTGACCCAGTCCTAATGTTTTCCAAAACTTTTCAAAAAGGTTTCCAAAATGCTTTACAAAAGTTTTCAACAAATATATGTAGATGCTATATCTACAAGAGAAACTATTTGAGAAAAGAACCTCTCTTGGAGCCCTCCTACTACCACAGCCATAATGCATATCCTCTTGTTATTATTGTTATCTTAAGGTGGTTTGCGAGTACATTCAAAGTACTCACTGGCATTGTCCTTGGCTATTAACTTGGTCAGATATCAAGAAGAAGGTGACGTTGACGACTATGCGAGCTAGGGCGTTCTCCCAATCAGTTGCCTATAGGTTAAGGCATGGATCGGGCTCTACGCTTGATGAAGTTCCGCTGATGATTATTTATGTAGCCATTATGGCATCTATGTAAGTCTTGTAATTCGGTATGTCTCGGATGTTGTAATGATACTTGTCGGTTATGTTCCACGGCTCACTGGTCATGGGAACATGGTGTATGCATAACAGGGACTTCTCGGATAATTAATCCGTGGGGCTCATAATGTTCCCATATTTGGTAGATGGGTGTGTCTTGCCATGGTATACAATAATGCTGGGGTGGTAGTTTCGAACTAGTACTAGGAAAAACATGTTCAAATTTCTGAGTTGTATCTTTAAGGTCCGTGTTGTAAAAGTATAGGTCCCAGATGTATTTTGGTTTTCTTTTTGGACCACTATGTAATTTTCATGCCCACCATTGGATTTTAACGCGCACGTTCTTGGTACTTCAAGGCAGATTCCTCGTTAGAAAGAAAAAGAAAAAGTTCTCAGTGAGCGGAATTATTTTGCGCACAAATATTTTGGATTTGAATGCCCCAGACCCAATTTTCAGAAGAAAAAGGACTATTATGCAAAACTTGAGTAGTCTATACTTCTACTGAACCAGGGGCACTAGAAAATTAACCCCAAAGCTGCCAAAGAAAAAACGGAAGAAAACGAAGAGCAAGAAGAGATTATTAAAGGGAGGCAGCGCGAGAGCAACGAAGGAGTTGAAGGCGGTGCGATCTCAGAGTAAAGCTAGTTTGACGGGTTTCTGACACGAGGTACAAGTACCTACTACTAGTGGCACAATAGTACTAGTAGTACTACTATGTTTTCTCTCTCCTTCGCTGTCTCTCACCATCCATCCTCTCTCCCCCCTCTTGTGCAGTGCCCCACGCGCACCGGCCGGCTGACCTCTCCCTCGTCCCACTATGTCGCGATGCACACGTGTGCCTTGGTATGACCGCGCTGTGTGTGTGTGGCCTGTATTTTCCTTTTTTTCTTTAGAAGAGTCTCTAGCCTGTTTTAAATTGGATACATAGCACCAATCCTGACTGTTGGGCTATAAGATCCAATGGTTCAGAGCAGCTGGATTCGTGTTGAACAGTACCTAGAGAAAACTCCACCATGTTCTAGGACCATCATACTATAAGTCTTGTTAGAGAAAAATGCATACATTAAGTTTATTAATAATAACTATCTTCTTTTCCATTCTACCATCTAGAAGATTCTATTGATAGTCTTCATCACAATAAATTATAAAATTACTATATAAAATTGATAGTCTTCGATTGACAGTCTGATATATCATCACTATATAAAATTATAATTGGTAAAGCACAATAAATTATAAATTTGATCAACATCTATAAAGTATGGGTGTCTATTTGGTCATTGTACTTTGCATGTCATTATGCTGAAGACTATCAATAGAATCTTCTAGATGCTAGAATGGAAAAGAAGATCAAATAGCTAGAAATGTTGGGATTCGTGAGTCTTGATCCAATGGTCAATATTCAAAGTTATTCGTACACTATATAGTGGTAAGAGGTAAAGTTATCTCTATCTCTTCTACTATAATGGAGCAGTTTTGAATTGGATCCATAGCACCAATCCTGATCGTTGGGCTGTTAGATCCAATGGTTCAGAGAAGTTGGTTTCGTGTTTAATAGTACCTAGAGAAAACTCCACCATGCATGTTCTAGAACCATCATGCCACGACCCCCATAATTTCTTAGCACAGTAGGCTGTAAATAGTACAGACCTAGAGAAAACTCCACCATATTCTAGAACCATCATGTCACCACCCCCAAAATCCATAAATTAAGTATATTAATAATAACTATCAACACATATTGAGAATACAACCTACTGTGCTATGAATTTTTGGGGGTCGTGACATGCATGATGGTTCTAGAACATGGAGGAGTTTGCTCTAGGTACTATTCAACACGAATCCAGCTGCTTTGATCCATTGGATCTAACAGCCCAATGGTCAGGTATGGTGATATCGATCCAATTCAAAACTTCTCTATTCTTATCTTATCTTATCTAACCACTATATAGTGTACGAATAACTTTGAACATTGACCGTTGGATCAAGACTCATGAATCCCAACATTTCTAGCTGTTAGATCTTCTTTTCCATTCTAGCATCTAGAAGATTCTATTTTTTGAACGGTCTAGAAGATTCTATTGATAGTCTTCATCACAATGAATGCTATGCACAAAAATCAAAACACACTTCTCCATCATTCTAGAATCTTCTCCCTCGTTTCTCTAGACCATGTTAGCAAAAATTTCATGTTTTAGATCTCCACTGCTATAATGGAGCAGTTTTGATTGGATCCATAGTACCAATCCTGACTGTTGGGTTGTTAGATCCAATGATTCAGAGCAGCCGGATTCGTGTTGAATAGTACCTAGAGCAAACTCCACCATGTTCTTTAGAACCATCATGTCATCACCCCCAAAATTTCATAACACAGTAGGTTGTATTCTCAATATGTGTATATAGTTATTATTAGTAGACTTAATTTATGCATTTTTCTCTAATGTATGAAATGTGATTTAACAAACATTAAGTTGTTGTTAACCAATAGTCTTGATAGAGAAAAAATCCATATATTAAGTATATTAATAATAACTATCTACACATATTGAGAATACAACCTACTATGCTATGAAATGTTGGGGCTGGTGACATGCTGATGGTTCTAGAACATGGTGGCGTTTGCTCTATAGGTACTATTCAACATGAATCTAACTGCTCTGAACCATTGGATCTAACAGCCAAACGTTTTATATGAAATGTGATTTAACAAACATTAAGTTGTTACTAACCAATAGTTTGTTTAGAGAAAAAGGCATACTTTAAGTCTATTAATAATAACTATCTACACATAATGAGAATACAACCTGTTGTGCTATGAAATTTTGGGGGTGGTGACATGATGGTTCTAGAACATGGTGGCGTTTTCTCTAGGCCGGTACTATTCAACACGAATCAAGCTACTCTGAACCATTGGATCTAACAGCCCAACGGTCAGGATTGGTGCTATGGATCCAATTCATTCAAAACTACTCCACTATCTTATCTTATGTTACCAATATATAGTGTACGAGTAACTTTGAATATTGACTGTTGGATCGAGACTCGCGAATCCGAACATTTCCAGCCATTATTGGATCTTCTTTTCCATTTTAGCATCTAGAAGATTCTATTGATAGTCTTGAACACAATGAATGCACTATGCATAAACCTCTCAAAACACACTTCTCTATCATACTAGAATCCTCTCCCTCGTTTCTCTAGACCATGTTACCAAAAATTTCAAGTGTTAGGTAGCTAATAATCTTTGACTTCTACACATGATGATACAAAGTAGAAGAACCAAATATACACCAATACTTTATAGATGTTGATCAAATTTATATTTTTTCCACTTTACCTATTATAATTTTAAGTGATGATATGTTAGACGTCTATTATCTGAACCTCACGTGCAACTTACTAGTAGTAGTAGAGAGAATACAACCTACTGTGCTATGAAATTTTGGGGGTGGTGACATGATGGTTCTAGAACATGCCGGAGTTTTCTCTAGGTACTATTCAACACGAATCCAGCTGCTTTGAACCATTGGATCTAACAGCCCAATGGTCAGGATTGGTGCTATGGATCCAATTCAAAACTGCTCCATTCTTATCTTATTTTATCTTATCTTACCACTATATAGTGTACGAATAACTTTGAACATTAACCGTTAGATCAAGACTCGCGAATCCCAACATTTCTAGTCGTTGGATCTTCTTTTCCATTCTAGCATCTAGAAGATTCTATTTTTTTGAACGGTCGAGAATATTCTATTGATAGTCTTCATCACAATGAATGTTATGCACAAAACTCAAAACACACTTCTCCATCATTCTAGAGTATTCTCCCTAGCTCGTTTCTCTAGACCATGTGTTACTGAAAATTTCATGTTTTAGTAGATAGCTAATAATCGTTGACTTCTACATGATCTTGCCACTATATAGTGTACGAAAAACTTTGAATATTGACCGTTGGATCAAGACTAGCAAATCCCAACATTTCCAGACGTTGGATCTTCTTTTCCATTCTAGCATCTAGAAGATTCTATTCATAGTCTTCATCACAATGAATGCTATGCACAAAACTCAAAACACACTTCTCCATCATTCTAGAATCTTATCCCTCGTTTCTCTAGACAATTTTACCAAAATTTTAAAGTTTTACATAGCTAATAATCGTTGACTTCTACATGATATGCAAAGTACAAGAACAAAATATACACCTGAGAAGATTATTCTACTCCCTTCGATCCAAATTATTGTTCTTAGATTTGTCTAGATTCGGTTGTATCTAGTCATGTTTTAGTGTTAGATACATCCAAATCTAGACAAATCTGAGAACAATAATTTGGATCGAAGGGAGTAGAATGATGGAGTAGTGTTTTTTGAGGTTTGTGCATTGCATTCATTATGCCAAAGACATACTATCCATAATATATTCTAGTAGAGATGCTAGCTAGTAGAATGGAAAGGGAGATCCAACGACTAGCAATGTTGGGATTCACGAGTCTTGATCCAACAATCAATATATTCGAAGTTATTCGTACACTGTATAGTGGTAAAATAAGCTAAGATAAACAATAGTATTTTCTAGAGATGATGCTACAATGGAACAGTAGATCCAACGGCTGGCAATGTTGGGATTCGCGAGTTTTGATCCAACCGATCAATATTAAAAGTTATTTGCAAAAAATATAGTGGTAAGATACGATAAGAAAGACTATCAATTGTATCTACTAGATGCCAGAATGGAAAAGAAGATCCAACCAGTTTGCAATGTTGGGATTCATGAGTCTTGATGCAACGGTCAAAATTCTAAATTATTCGTACACTATAGTGGGTAAATAATGTACTATCCATAGTGTATCTTCTATTTAGATACTAGCTAGAATGGACTAGTAAAAGGCACGTGCCACACACGTATATATTGTATGAAATATGATTTAGCAAACATTAAGTTGTTATTATTAACCAATAGTCTTGTTAGAGAAAAAGGGCATACATTAAGTCTAATAGTAAAAGGCATGAGCCACACAAGTATATACTGTATGAAATGTGATTTAGCAAACATCAAGTTTATTATTAACCAATAGTCTTGTTAGAGAAACAAGCCATACATTAAGTATACTATTAAAAGACATGAGCCGCACATGTATATGCTGAATGAAATGTGATTTAGCAAACATTAAGTTGTTATTATTAACTAATAGTCCTGTTAGAGAAAAAGGCATACATTAATTCTATTAATAATAACTATCTACACACATTGAGAATACAACCTACTATTCTATGGTTTTTTTTTGGGGGAGGGGGGTTACATGGTGGAGTATGCTCTATGGGTACTGCTCAACACGAATCCAGCTACTCTGAACCATTGGATCTAACAGCCCAGTCGTCAGGAGTGGTGCTACTAATAATAACTATCTACACATATTCAGAATATAGCCTACTCTGCTATGAAATTTAGGAGGGGGGTGTTGACATGATGGTTCTAGAACATGGTGGAGTTTGCTCTAGGTACGTACTAGCTGTTCAACACAAATCCAGCTGCTCTGAACCATTAGATCTAACATCCCAACGGTCAGGATTTGTGTTATGGATCCAATTCAAAACTTCTCTATTATAGTAATAGAAGAAAAGAAGATAACACTGTATAGTGTACGATACAAATAACTTTGAACTTTGACCGTTGGATCTAGACTCGTGAATCCCAACATTGCTAATTAACCATTGGATCTTCTATCCATTCTACTCCCTCTGTCTAGAAATATAAGACATTTTAGCTTTGTGAAATGAATGTATCTAGATGTCTTTTAGTCTATAGGCCGACATCTAGATACATTCGTTTTATAAAGGTAAAATGTCTTATACTTGTGAACGAGGGAGCAGCATCTAGAAGATTCTATTGTTAATCTTCAGCACAATGAACGCTATGCACAAATCTCAAAACACACTTTTCAATAATTCTAGAATCTTCTCTAGAGCACGTGGAGTATTAGGTAGGAGTAGCTAGGTTGATTTCTACATGATATAGTACAAAGTAGAAGAACCAAATATACACCCGATACTTTATGGACGTGGCTCGAAATTAAAATTATTTTTTGAGCTTCACCTATCCCGTGCAAGGCACATCATATTTATAGTGGATGTCCAGACCATGTTGGGGGTGACAACTGCTCCTGGCTGTCTCTTCGATTTCTGCACCAAGTACTGTATCTAAATGGAAATGGTTTTTTTACTCGCGTGGAGACTAGGAGGCCACCTCTCACGGACTCGACCTTCTTCCTCCTCCTCTTTGCAACTGTAGCTCTTCTCTGCCAGATTACTTTGCTCGTTTTCATTCCTTTTGGCTATGCTATTTCACCCACATGACCAGGAACAAGTCCCGCCACAGAAGGGCTCGTGCCGTGACGGTGAAGCTGGCAGAAGAGAAGAAGTCGGCTTGCCGTTCTACCATTATGTTTCTACCGGTACCAGGCGATGCGACAATCAAAGGGTCCCAGTCGAATCCCTCGGCTGCAGGCGAGAGGTCTTCAACTCAAGGTTCTTCGAAGCCGTGGCAACCAGGGACAGATACCTTCAGGTAAATCTCCGTTCTTGCGCAACTTTCCATGTCTTTGACCGTTTCTTGATTTATCGTTTACCTAAAAAAACACGTTCTTCCTCAATGGTGTTTTTAGGTCGGGCGGTCTTCGAATTCCATCAGCACTCCTTCCTGCAGAATCATCTTTACCATCGCCGATGGAGACTGATACCTTCAGGTAAATCTCTGTGCTTGGGCAACTTTCCATGTCTTTGACTGTTTCTTGATTCGCTCATTTCCCTATTAGTACATTTATTCTCAATGTTGTTTTAGGTCGGGCGGACTTCGCATTCCCGCGGCACTCCTGCCTGCAGAATCATCTTCACCATCGTTGATGGAGGCCAATCGGTATAGCCGCAAGGTAAGAAATCATTCGAATTGTGATTCCGTGTCTCTCTTCCTTGATAGTTCTCTGGGTACGCTTCTGAATTTACGCTCCATGTTCATCTTACAGAATATTGGCTTCGAGATCGAGTTTATGGTAAAAAGGTGATGGGTGATTTCTGCGTCAAGACAGCAGACAGAAGCGCCCTCGTCAACGAGTGCACTAGACTTTACTCCAAACTCCCCACTAACAAGGTCGGGCTTAGCCTCCTCAGGAATCTCGCCATGGAATACTTGATTGAGCGTGACGAGCTGAAGTGGCAGAACATTGGCATGATGGAGATGCTGGGCATAAGCTTCGAACAGATCCAGGACCTCGAGGACCAGAGGGACAAACTCCTGGCCGAGCTGGCAAAGCTGAAGCATGAAACTATCGTCGATCTCCATCAATGAGCCGGCACATGGAATACCTTAGTTAGTACTCCATCTGTTTTCACAATATAAGCCTATTTACAGAGCTAAAACAGCTTACAAAAAAGGCTTATATATTATGGAACAGAGGGACTAGTTGATGATCGGATATATAGATTGCAATATTGCGCCAGTAAATTGAAAAACCTTTATTACTAGTATGAATGTATGATCGTGTACTTGCTGGTAAAATATTTGGTTATTTGGTGAATGTGATATGCATCTGCATCACCAGCCACAATGTTGCCAGAGCCAATTTTGGGTGTGATTATCTTTCCTACTGTACTATAGTAGTAATTAGTAGTTATTATCGCTTCCGTGTAGAGCGGTAGCTACCTTTTCGTCATTGTCATGCTGCATCTCACCAACTTCACTTGCTCAGAGCCTCCATTCTTCTTTACTCCAAAAAAAGAGCCTCCATTCTTCCGCCATCTTCAGTTTTGGTCCTGCTGATGGCAGTGGTAGCGGTATCCCATTGATGATGACTTTAGATCAGGACCCCAACTTTGTCTCTGTACAGCTGCAGTGTAGTATAATCATTGCGCCAATGCTTACAGGGGAAGGAAGAGGTAACTGCTGGGGATCCCTCCTGAACATATGTACACTCTCCACAATTTATACATTGAAGGGATAACCACTTTTATATCCATTTAAAAGAGTTTCGGGTGATTTTGTAAAATCAATTTGACCTTTAGCTTTATGTGTGCTATTTGGTCGACAATTAGGAAACACTATTTAGTTATTTAGTAGTAGTATACAGATTCTTCCAATTTTTGACTAACTTGTGACATCTATTTTGATACGAAGGGAGTAGGATGATGCGTTAGCTACATACATGGCCTTTATTCTGCATAGTGTCAACCTGGTGGGATAATTCTCTCCTGAGGAGTGAGGCCTACACATTAAAAGGTGTCTAGATATATTCGTTTCACAAAGCTAAAACATCTTATATTTTGGAATAGAGGGAGTACATAGGATCTAATAAAGAGGGGAGAGAGGTACATATATGAGTAAAAAAATGAGAGTTGTAAGAACAATATGATGAATGAATATTCTATCAATGGTCTCCCAACAATTTGTCATCCTGTTACGGAAAAATACAACAAATCCATGAAAAATGAAAAAAAAACGTGTGTATTAGTTTTTTATATGACAACGACTGTGCCCCTTGTGCCCTGGCACACACCCAGAAAATATGTGGTATTTCTTGGACCGACTCAACTTCAGCGAGTCCGTCGCAAAAATAAAAACAAAACTATAGAAAAAGGAAACGATGTCGTGAAACTAGGTCGAACTTTCTTATATTATCTTATTACTACTATATAGTGTACGAATAACTTTGAAGGTTGACCGCTGGATGAAGACTGGCAAAACGCAACATATCTAACCTCTGGATATTTACCATTCTAGCATCTAGAAGATTCAATGGATAGTCTTCAGCACAATGAACGCTATGCTAAAACTTCAAAATACAATTCTCCGCCATTCTAGAATCTTCTCTGTCATTTCTCTAAGCATGTTACAATTTTTTTGAGTATTATTATGTACCAAGAACCAAGTATACACCTAATAATTTATGGATATGATGTGGCTCAAAATTCTTTAATAGTCTTTTGAGCTTTACCTATTATAATTTTATAAGTCATGACATGTCTTACTTTCCATGTCATAGCTAGAGATGACATGATAGTCTTTTATTTGAGTCTCACACTTGTTTTTTTGAAATGGGGATACTGCAGCCTATGCACTCAAAGGATGCACAAATCTCTTTTATTAAAAACCAAGTACCGAGTACAGTTTACGGGTCAGATAAGATTGATACAAACACCAACCATATGAACAAAGTTAAAGGTCTCACAAGAGAAAGCACACATCTCACGTGCAAAGTATTATGCAAATACTTACTTCAAGAACATAGTTTGACCGTAAATCTGGTCAATAATATATAATTATATTTAATAATTTTTAACCAATTTATTTATATTCGAAAGACGATTCCAATGGTACAATTATTGTGACATACAATTTATAAATTGGTGACCAAATTTATGGTCAAATTATTTTCTTCGAGTACGTATTTGTCTAATGAACCGGAATGGAGGTAGTATACAAAATTCCTAGGCAAATCCTTTGAATCAAATGGACCCTAGAGTAGGAGTGCTTGAAGCAGAGGCCTGCTCAAGATAGCTTTTCGCAGAGGGACACCTGAGTCTCAAGAATCGGAAAGGCTGCTGGTGCATTCATACCCCCCACCGCATTCGATGCACTTCCTCTATCTGGGCTCCTGGCTAGTGTAGCAATAATCATAGAGTAGAGATCGCCAAAAATTTTGGCGGGTTCATCTCATTCTAAACTGAGATCACCAAAATTTGAATGACATTGGCGGGTTTTTCTTTGAACTACCCGGCGCGACGCAATTCAAAAGTTCCGAACCTACCACCGGCGCCCTTGTAATACATATAAAACACGCCGTATCCCACATCTCTCACTCGACCTCAGAGCCGGAGCATCTCCCACGAACGTGGCCTCGCACCACCGTCCCTCCCCACCACCACTTCCTCCTCACCAGGTACCGTTGTAACCGAAGGCACCACTCCCTTGTTTAGCAAGACGGAGCGGCTTCCCCATGCCGACGACCGCGCCGGAGCGTGCACAGCATCACCGGAAAACACGGTACGGTCGCTGCAAAGTCCCATCTGCTTCACGGACTCCCTAGTCTCCGGCACCGGAGAGATGGGCAAACGACGCGCCGCCCCTTTCGACCACACCAACGTGAAGCGTAAACTCGTCTCCTCCCCATATGAATGTTGTTGCACACTTTATGCTTCCTTTTGTTATGCACCTTATTACTATTCAAAGTACTTCGTCGTTTGTTGTAGTGTACTTCATCCTTAGATTGAGGCAAGATAGGATACAATAATCATCATGTCATACAAACTAATACATGATCCCATCTTATGATAAATAACATGCACAAACGCTACATGGCTAGGTCGAAGCCCTTACCCCAGGAAAATTACTCACACATAGAGATGTTCTCAACAATCACAAACATTGTCATGGAAATCATGAGATTGATAGAAAATAGTATTACAATGTCACCAATTGAAGAAGAGATCTACTATTACAAGTGATGGAATATGGCTATGGTGGTGGAGAAGGATTTGGAGATTAGATCTAAGTCTATTCCTCCGGCGACTGATGATCTTGGGCAGGGACTCTCTAGGTATCTTTTCTCGTTGCCTGAGGCTTCTTTATATAGGGGTCCCTTCATGAAAGTTGTTCTTTTTGACCTAGCGGCGTTGATGGCAACTATACGACTAGAACTATACGGCCAGAATTTTGTTCCGATCGTATAGTTGGTCGTTAAAGCGCCTGCCTCCGGACCACGACTCCTAGTTTCTTGTTGTTGTTGGAAATCTCGTATCTTTGACTTTAATGTAGTGATTCCCATCATCAAACATCATTATCTACGCAGGAAAAAATGGAAGGAAAGGATTGCATACCCCTTTGAATATTAGGCATTAGTGGCAGGGTTTAGAGAGATATTTCATCAAAAATATGAATAATATCTAGTTTAAATGTGGACATAGATGGCTATATTTTAGAGCCATCATTACGTCACCTCGACCGTTACATGATGACAAGTGGAGACGCATTGGGACGGGTCTTGCATACATGGTGATGGGTGGGGCCGCATGGAGACATGTCGGACCGGCCATTCTCACTCACCCAAAGAATTCATTTTCCCCGAGCCTAGAATAGCTCCCACACTTCCCCTCCGCTCCCCCGCCATCATGCCCTCCTACCTTATGTCGTCCTCGGCCACCGAGCCGCCCCTCCCCTAGCCACGGAGCCCACTCCACCTCTGACTCTGCTCCCACCCCTGCTATATCTACCCCTTTCATGGAACAGTATGCAATGCCGGCTGGTGTACCGGTCCTCCCCGTCGAGCACGGAGAAGATTGGGTGGAATTGGAGGTAAGCATCCTTTCCCTTTGTGGATTGATTATAGGAAGTAATTGAGCGTGAATCGGTGGTGCTCAACTAACTGTCTTGCTTTTCGAATAGGATTGATCTAGCGCTGGCATTTCGGCTGGCGGTTAGACTAGATACTAGCGTAATTCGTGGTTGTGAATAGTATCTCTCTGGACTTTACTTCCTAGTGGTGGTTGCAACCTCCATAACTCTTAGAGATTTGAAAGATAAAATCTATTCTAAATTCCCCTAGAGCAATGGCGATTCAGTTGATTTGCAATATTTCAACATTAGCGAGCAAAGATTGCTTCCACTAACTAGCGAAGCTGATCTGGTAATGCTTTTCTCTTTGAATGTTGTTGAACATTTTGGTCGAATTCGTCACCATGTGTAACCTAAAGTTGAACATACATGAAAGAGGGTTAAAGCATCATCTGGTGGTCAGGCATCATCAGGTGGTCAGGCATCATGTGTCTCTGCGGTCCCTGCTAATAGTGTGCGCCCCGCGCTCCCTGTAGGTCCACAGCAGTACCATCTGTGTGCACTACGAGTGTAAGCCAAATTGCTCGTGCGGCCGATGTGGAGGACGAAGCAGATCCTAACGAGGGAGAGCCTCCACTAGATGATGAGGATGAGTTGATGTTTCCTAAATTGGTAGATAGATTCGATAAACAGGCACTAGAGGATCAATACACGGAGGAAATGGCCCATGGTGCCAGATTTGATGACACTGATGATCAAGAGAACGAGGAGAACAATGAAAGTCATGTTTTAGCCGAGTACGACGGTGAGGACTTGCCAGTAATTAAGTGGGACAAGAACGATCCTAAGATTTCAGAAGGCACCATATTTGAAACGATGTGGGACTATCGTAATGCCCTTACTACATATTGCATCCACACCAATAATGATTATGATGTTATTAAGAGTGAGCCAGCAAGGTTCACAGTAAAGTGCCCATACAAGAGGTGTAGGTGGACGATGCATGCATCCACTATGCCCAGGAGTAGTTTGGTTCAGGTATTACAAATAGTTGTGTATTTTAGATCATTGTGTAGAGTTTGTTAACTGTACCTGACATTTTCATTATGTTTCAGATAAAAATTAACCGGTTCAAACATTCTTGTCCACCTCAAGGGGGACACCCAAAGGACAAAACAAAACTAGCAAAGACTAGGTGGTTGGAAGATGCAATCATAGATTGGATGAGAACAAACCCATCACTTGGTGCAACAACGCTCATAAAAGAAGTTCCTCAAAAGTATAATATTATAGTACTGATGGCCCAAAATATATCGAGCTCGTTGGGGAACCCCAAGAGGAAGGTATGATGAGCACAGCAGCAAGTTTTCCCTCGATACGAAACCAAGGTTATCAATCCAGTAGGAGCAAGGAAACACCCCAAAGGTGTAGCTAGCTGAACGTTGGCGGGCACTACCGGGCCAAGACAACATGGAGACCTGCACAACACGACCACAGAACATTGCCACCAACTTGCGATGAGGTTGTCAATCTCACCGGTTTTGCTGAAAACAAAGGATTAAACGTATCGAATGGAAGGAAGTAATAGTTTGCAGAAAGTAAACACAAAGCAGTAAACAGTTTATAGATTGAATGTAAAAGAAAGGACCGGGATCCATAGTTCACTAGAGGCGGCTCTCCTTAAGATAGATAACATGATGGGTGAACAAATTACAACAGGGCAATTCACAAACATCGAGAAAGCAATACATGCATGTACTAATCATCTTGACTCCTTTGGAACTTGATTGGGAATTACAACATTATACATAGACCGCCATCCAACTGCATCTATGACTAATAATCCACCTTCAGGTTATCATCCGAACCCCTCCAAAGATTAAGTTGCAAGCAACAGTTATTTCTTTACAATTATGTAATGTAAACAATACGATTGTTCTATGAACAAAGGATTGTTGTTTTCTCCCTAGTAGCAACAACACATCTAGTACCTTAGAGATTTTACACTTCCCAGTTACCAGAGGCATGAACCCACTATCGAGCATAAATACTAACTCTTGGAGTTGCTAGCATCTACTTGGCCAAGATAGCTACTAACAACGGAAAGCATGCAAGATCACAAATAACAAAGACATGATAGAATCAATAATTAATCTGAAATAGCATCTCAATATCCATCGGATCCCCGCAAGCACAACATGCAGAATTACAAATAGATGATCTTGATCATGAACGGAGCTCACAAGATCTTGACATGAAAGCACAAAGGAGGAGGACCAGCCATCTAGCAACTACATGGATCCATAGTCCAAGGATGAACTACTCACGCATCACACCGGAGGCTTGCATGATGATTAAGAAGGCCTCCAGGGTGAATTCCCCTCTCCGGCAGGGTGCCGGGAAGAGCTTCAGATCCCTCCCGATCTAGGGATAGAGATGACGGTGGCTATAGACTCTTTCGTGGATTTTTGATCGGGTACTTAGGGTTTTCGTCCCGAGGGCATCTTATAGGCGGAAGGAGAGGCCGAGGGGGTGCTGGGGTCGGCCAGACCATCCCCTAGCACGGTTCAGGCCTGGCCGTGCGGCCAGGTGGTATGGCTGGCCCCTAGCCCTTCTTCGTCTCTTATTCTGGCATCTGATGACTTCCGAAAAAATAGGCACTTTGGCTTTTGTCCCGTCCAATTCCGAGAATATTCATTTTCTGACTTCCTGGAACCAAAAACAGCAGAAAATAGGCAGCTGGCACTGTGGATCTTGTTAATAGGTTAGTCCAAGAAATCATATGAAAAGTACTCCAAAGTGTGGACAAAACACAAGAAAGTGGATAAAATCAAGCATGGAACATCAAAAATTATAGATACATTTGCAATGTATCAAGTACCTTACATGAGAATGTTCTATGCAAAGGAAATGGCTCTTGATAGGATAAATGGTCCATGGAATGCAAGTTTTCAGTTGCTTTACAGCTTCAAAGCTGAAGTGGAGATGGCTAGTCTAGGCAGTGTTGTACAGATAGACAAACATAAAGTTCAGTACAAAATAAGAGGGACAACAAAGGAGAATGAGTGATTTAGAAGGGCTTTTGTTTGTTTCAAAGCTTGTTGGCAAGGCTTTCTGGATGGTTGCAGGCTTTATTTGGCTGTGGATGCAACAACTCTTTATGGCAGATTTAAAGGACAGCTAGTAGATGCTACTTCAGTTGATGGCCACAATTGGATGTTCCCTGTTGCTTTTGGAGTTTTGGAGATTGAGTCAAAGGAAAGTTGGACTTTGTTTCTAGAGAATCTGCGTGACCTTATAGATCATCCACCAGGACTTACTATCCACACGGACACTTGCAAAGGTTTGGAGAAAGCTGTAAAAGCAGTATTCCCCAGAGTGGAGCATAGGGAATGTATGCGACCCTTAGTGCCAAATTTTACAAACAAATTCAAGGGTAAAGTTTATACTAACAACCCATGGCCAGCTTCATACACATGCAATTTGAGGAAGCATCTGTATCATTTGGAAGTGTTGTATAAATAAAAACCTACGATGAAGGAGTACTTGGATGCACATCATGGTATGGTGTGGTCAAGAAGACAATTCAATGAAATTTGCAAGGTAGACTATGTAACAAGTAACCTTGTAGACAGTTTCAATGCAAAGGTCAAGTCACTGAAAGGGCTTATACTGTGGCAAATATTTGATAAGATTAGGCAGATGATCATGATAAAGATCGATTTGCATCAAAAAAATTGCATCAACAATATATGCTAGCCATCTCATCCTCCCATATTTTTTGAAGGCTTTGCATGCCAGGGCAAAACAATTGAAGATGAAATGCATTAGAAGAGGAATGGAGGCTGAGGTAACATACACTAACATGAAAGATAGGCAATGGAGATATCCAGTGAGTTTGGTTGATAGGACATGCCATTGCAGGAAATGGCAGCTCCGTGGGAAACCCTACATACCTGCATTGTTTTTCATGGGTGTTCTAGGAGGTGAAGGGGGTGAAGTTGATCAGTACGTGTCGGAGTATTTCTCCGTTGCCAAATTTAGGGCAGCATATGATCAGAATGTTCCAGCCTTGTTGGGAAAAAACCAATGGATGGAAGTGGAACCAGGCTTCAAGCTATACCCTCCAATTTTTACTAGACCAGCAGGTAGGCCAAGGAAGAATATGATGAGAGCTAGTGCAGAGGGTGGTGCACCACCTCGATGATGTAAGTGCAAATGTTGTGGGATCCTAGGGCACATTTCTAGGCTTTGTAAAAATGCAGTGGACCTAGCTTATGAAATAGATGATCAGGCGGGAGCAGCAAATGCAGATGAGAATGAAATATTTGAACGAGAGGATAATGAAACAATGAATACATTGCAGATTGAACAAACGGATCGAGAGGAGATTGAACCAAATGCAGATGAGATTGAACCAAATGCAGAGGAGATTGAACCAATGGATCTAGAGGAGATTGAACCAAATGCAGGGGAGATTGAACCAATGGATCGAGAGGAGACTGAACCAAAAGCAGGGGAGATTGAACCAATGGATCGAGAGGAGTTCAAACCAATGGATCAAGACATTGGAAGCACAGTTCAAAAGTAAATGAATTACACAAGAGGATATTGAAGAAATGATGCCAATGCATTTTGAGCCGTATGAACCAATGGATCGAAACGTGATTGAACCAATTGTACGATAGACTGAAGCACTTTATTCATTGGATGTAGAGGAAAAAACAAAGGGAACAAACGGAAGAAGCTAATGGTGGACTCCGTGAATATTCCAGCTAGGATCACCCGGAGCAAGGTGGTGAACCTAGCAAAAAACACTAGGAGCAAGAAAAAAATGAATTTGAATTATTAATTTGAATTTGTATGATGAATTTGAACTACTGTAAATGTTTGTATTGGATTCGAACTAGTGTGACGCTCCCAAGTTTGTATGTTGGATAATCCCATAATGTATGTGTTATTGCAAGTTTCTATGGTCATCCACCTAGTTGCTTAGCACTACTTAGTTTTTCCCTCGACATGTGGTTAATACATGGGGTTTAGCTAGTTCATAGCTTAAACCATAGGAAACGTTGACCAATTGATCCAAAATTTGGCAAACTTGTGTATCTTGGATTGATTTACCATGTGAAATTGGAAATTTTGGATTTACTTGTAATCAGCCACTGTTTTCTTTTCTAAGTGATTAAATTCAAAAAATGTTTTAGGGTTAGTTTAATTCAAAAAAAAGTCAAAACATAGTGCAACCTTCGCATGGAGTCTTGTTATGTTACCTACATCCTAGCTTGAATAATAAAGGAAAAGGAAATAAAGAGAAATGGACTTATCTCCTAAACCACTTCTTAAACCCTTCTTGGAATGAGCTACTAGCTATGAAGATGCATGGCTTTCTACTCAATCAACCTCCAAAATAACCCATCCCAAAACATACTTTGTCTAAATGAGGCTAAATTTGGAACACTTGTGTATCTTTGAGTTGCAAACAATATAATGTCAGCCTAGATGGATTACATTGTTCAAATAACACATTTTCCATTTGTTATGCCAAAATCTTGAATTTCCCTTAGTCATTTTTTTATCTGAGTGACATTGTTTTCCTTAGCTCTACTCAATTTTCCCCTTCCGCTAAAGTTTTCCTAAGTTTTCCCCTCCCGCTAAAGTTTTCCTCACTTTTCCCCTCGCTCAGTTTTCCCCTCGCTCTGATTGGTCGAGATGTATGTCACATGGATCTTGGCCAACCACCATTAGATACATCATGATCTGACGGGCTAGAGGTCTCTCTCTCTCTCTCTTGATGGGCACACCTAACCTTGTATGGCGAGGAGAGCCCGATAGGCTGGATGTCTCTCTGATATGTTGCTAACGTATCCATAATTTTTTATGTTCCATGCTTGGTTTTTATCTACTTTCTTATGTTTTGTCCACACTTTGGAGTACTTTTCATATGATTTCTTGGACTAACTTTTTAATAAGTGCGACAGTGCCAGTTGCCTGTTTTCTGCTGTTTTTGGTTCCAGGAAAGTCAGAAAATCAATATTCTCGAAATTGGACCGGACAAAAGCCAAAGTCAATATTTTACCAGAAGACTCACGGAGCCAGAAGACAAGACGGTGAGGGGCCACAGGGCGGCCACACCATGTTGTGGCGCGGGCTAGCCCTGGCCGTGCCACCAGGTGGTGTGGGCCCCCTGGCTGCCCACCGACCTTGCCTCTCCGCCTATAAGATGCCTCCCGATGCAAAAACCCTAAATCATCAAGCCTCCATCCACGAAAAGTTCCGCAGCGCCGCCGCCACCGAAGGGGAGATTCGGGGGACAGAAAGTCTCTGTTCCGGCACCCTGCCAGGACGGGGAAGTGCCCCCGGAGCCATATCCATCGATCTCCACCGCCATCTCCATCACCATTGTTGATTCCCATGATGAGGAGGGAGTAGTTCTCTCTCGAGGATAAGGGTTCTACCGGTATCTATGTGTTCATCTCTCTCTATGCGTAATCTTATTGAGATCATGAGCTCGTAATCTATAGATCTACCATGCTACTCAAGTGCTTTAATAGATCTATGCTCTCCCTATGTGTGTGAAGTTGACAGTGTGCACACCATGGTGGCACTTAGGCTAGAGATTTCAAATACTTGTTATGAGTTATATTTGGAGTTGGATGTCTTTCTGAAATTGTGGTGTTTGTTGGATCCATCTAGCGCTCAAGGTGACAGTGTGGGGTTATCTAGATGGGTAAAGCAAACTTTGAGGAGTGCTGTTATAGCCCTACCATGGATTAGAGTGTTCAACTAAAGAGTAGTTAAGAGTAGTATCATAAAGAGAAGATATTTATATGAGAGTGTTCACTAGTGAAAGTATGATCCCTAGGCCTTGTTTCTAAACATTGAAACACCGTTTGCAATTAGATCTGTTACATGTTTGCTTGCTTCCGTCTTTATTTCAGTTTGCCTTTAGTCTCTTCCATGCCATCAAGCTATTTTCTAGCACCGTTGTCTTATATCCATACCACTTGTATTTTACTATCTCTTCGCCGAACTAGTGCACCTATACACCTGACAAGTGTATTGGGTGTGTTGGGGACACAAGAGACTTCTTGTATCTTGATTGTAGGGTTGCTTGAGAGGGGATACCTTTGACCACTTCCTCCCTGAGTTCGATAAACCTTGGGTGATCCACTTATAGAAAAACTTGCTGCTGTTCTACAAACCTCTGCACTTGGAGGCCTAACAACTGTCTACAAGAATAGAAGTGTGTAGACATCATTCTCCCTCCCTTTCCCTGTCGCACGTATACGAGCCGCATCAACTAGCGCTCAGTTTGGCTACGCTCTGATTGGTCAAGATGTATGTCACACAGATTTTGGCCAACCACCGTTGGATACATCATGATTTGACGGGTTGGAGGTCTCTCTCTCCCGTTGGGCTACGGAGAGGAGAGCCCGACGGGCTGGATGTCTCTCCCTCCCTTTCCCAGTCGCACGTATACCAACTACATCTTCCTTCCCTCCTATCGACGTACGATGGAGCGACAGTCCGAACGGCGTGCAGCGGCACGGATCTAAGCATGGCGGTCGAAACGGTGTGCGGCAACACAGACCTAAGCGTGGCGGCCGGAATGGCTTGCGGCGGCACGAACCTACGCGTGGGGGTCAAAACGGCTTGCGGTGCTACGGATCTAAGCATGGCGGCTAGAACAGCGTGCGGTGGCGAGGATCTAAGCGTGGCAGCTGGAACAGCGTGTGGCGGTGAGGATCTAACCATCTGAAATTTCTGTCTCTATCTGTCTCACTTTCGTTCACATCCTCAGATCCGTTGCTGATGAAAGACACCGATGGAAGCCATCATCCGTAGGATCTGTGCGACGGCGGTCATGCCAACAGTGGTCATCGATGCAAAGATGATTGAAGCCATCATCCGCAACATCACCACAACGGCGTAGATCAAGCCCTCGTGAACCAAAGTTGTGGGAGGCAGGCCGCTTCCGCAGCTGGCACGTCGAGGTGCACTTCGACGGTGAAGGCTGGATTTACCTCGTGGCCAGATGGGAGCACTTTGCCCGTACTTCTTGGAGTACATATACAGTGGGGAGGGCGGCTAGCTCACCATCCACTTAAAATTGGGACAAATTTGAGCCCAATTTGAACCAAAATCCCGTGACTTAAAATATATGTATGATTTGAATAAATTTGATATGTATTTGAGCCATGAGACCGGTGTATATGCTCTAAAGCTGATTCATAAGTAGTAGTACTTGCTTTGACAATCTCCATTGGGCTTGTATAAATTTGATCGAAATATATATGATTTGAATCAATGATATGTATTTGAGCTATGAGGACGGTGGATATGCTCTAAAGCTGATTCATAAGTAGTACTCCCTCCGACCCAAATTAGTTGATTTAGATTTATCTGGATTCGATTGTATCTTGACAAATTTGAGTCAAATAACTTGGATTGACAATCTTAGCCACTAATTTGGAATGGGAAATGGATGCTGCCGCCAACGCTGCAAGTCTACATGGCAGCCATGATGGTAGCAACAGAACAATCACAACTTATAGGCCCCAACTTGACCCTCTAGGAATTTTTCACGCCAACTATGGGCAGCTAGATCCAATGGCAAGAAAATCGGGCCCCGTAATGCATTCTCTCGACAACTTTGGGACCTCTACATCCAACGAAAAGCAACTCAGGCCCCTCAATGCATTCTCCCGACAACTTTGGGATCGCTAGATCCAATGGCAAGCAACTCGGGACCCGCAATGCATTCTCTCGACAACTTTGGGACCACAAAGTGACTAAATTAGCAGGAACTCACAACCATCCATTGAATAACAATTCTACTCTCTAAATTAGCTATCTATTCAACTAATCATTACACGTGCCACCCTTCACCACAACTGCATACTGTAACTGCTAGGACGCGGATGACAACACTAAAACTGCCCACATGAATCTACTATTCTCCTCCCCCCTTCACTTGAAGTTCATGCTTTAGATTTTCTACCACTTGATCAGATACGGCAAGATCAGCCTCAAGTGTCAAAATCTCTTTGCGAATAAGATCTAAATTCTTCCTCAACAGTATGCTTCAGCTCAAATATCAATAGGTTTTTATGGGCCAATTCATCACCTAACTTGGCAACCATCTCCTCCAAATGCATCCTCTGGCTAGACCACAGGGTTGATTCATCTTGGTATGCAATGTACCATGGATCATTGGCCTGCATAGCACACTATAACAATCCCAAAACAAACCCAATTGAAATCAGTCTAATAGGCCATGGCATCACTTAAAATTCAATGATAGTACAAATAGAAGGAGCTGCATGTACTTCCGATGTGGTAGGAGAAGGAGAATGTGGAAATGACATGATCGATTTCCCACCCTCGATGGTGTACCTGCTATGATCAGACATTGAGGACTAATTTGCACCTGCAATATCGAGAAAATTACGGAACCGAATCAATTAGGGTGGGCGCAGCAGGAGCAAAGGTCTTACCAAGAACTACTAGCAATTTCTATGACTGTTCATCGAGCTATGGCGATAGAACCAAATCCCGGTCGTCGTGGGTGGCGGACCTGCTTGCGGTTGGTACTACCTCAATGTACAATGCATGCAGACGAAATAGGTGCTGGAGTCGTGGTTGAGGTGCAGTGCGGTAGTCCGTCCGATACCGCCGTAGGACGGATCTAGCGATGCGCTGACACGCTGACGATGGTTGCTTTGTCCGCTGGTGGGATAGGAGCTTCTCGGGGATGGGATCTCGAAGCGGATGAGAGAGAGCCGACGTGTCATACACGACCCCACCTGTCAATTTTTGCATATCTGCCAAACTTTTTTTTTAAATTTGCATATTGGCCACATGACCAATACATGTCAGTGACACACAAATTGGCAAATATGCAAGTTGCAAAGTAAAACGTGGCAAATATGCAAATCCCCCCTCCAGCCCCACATGACGGCCCCACCGGTCATTGGCTACGATGACCCCACAGAACGACCCCATCGTTCATTGGCTACGACGCCCCCACAGAACGGCCACAAGTCAGCGAGAGATGGATGGCTGGTCCCCCGTGTATCTTGGCACCACCCGTTAGCATGTAACGGTCGAGGTGACGTAATGTAATGCTCAACGCACGACCCGCCCCAACGCGGTCCCACCGGTCAGCATGTAACGGTCAAGCCTTTGACCTGACGGCATCCCACCGTCCGAGCGCCTGTGAGGGTTTTAGAATAGAGGGAGGGGAAAAGTGAGGAAAAGCTAACCAGCTGGGGAAACTGAGTACAACTAACAAACCAAGGGCATGAAAATAGAAATCCCAAATAAAAACAACAAGCGATTTTCTAGTTGTGGTT
The DNA here is from genome assembly GCA_023614405.1 of Avena insularis. Taxonomy (NCBI): domain Eukaryota; kingdom Viridiplantae; phylum Streptophyta; class Magnoliopsida; order Poales; family Poaceae; genus Avena; species Avena insularis. The sequence goes on along the minus strand of CM042684.1, from coordinate 40,691,624 downwards.
TTACCGGGGTGCTACAGGCGGCGATGGCGGCTTGGGGCTGAGGCTCCTTGGATACTTGTGTGTGTTGTGCCCTTTCCATCTCCTCTCATATATAGGTGGCATCTCCCCTCCCAATAGGAGAGTAGGAGTAGGACTCCGTGTCCTACATGGATCCAACCAATGCCTCCTAGCAACAATGAGAGAGAGTAGACGAGGAGTAGTTGGACTCTGTTACGACGTCCTCCCTCTCCTCTCCTCCAAACCGACTTGGAGAGTCGGAGTCTGGGGAGGACTCCTCCCATCCCCACTGCCTCACCCGCCCCGCCCCCACCCGCTGGCCATGGGGGTAGCCCTGGCCAATTCGGCCAGGGACTTCTTCCCCCACCGCCGCGCGCGCGTGTGGACCAGTGGGCCCATGGGACCCACTGGGATAATAAATAATAATATTTTTTTAATATGAATACTTATTCTAAAGTGTTCCGAATTAAATTTCGGACACCTCCAAATTAATTCACAACCTTCCTAAAATATTCCCAGCATCCTCTTTTAATGTCCGGAACAATTTGTCCACTCTCGATGATATCCCGGACACCTCTAGAATATTCCGAAACACTTTGAAACACCTTTTCGGGATTTATTCATTTAACTATCTTATTCGCACTCATGTTTTAGAATACCGAAAACATCTTAAGTGTGTGAAAGGATAGAGATGTATTCTAGAGGGGGGATGAATAGGCAATTTTAAAACTATTACGGTTTTGTCTTGATAGAATGCGGAATTAAACTAACATTTATTTTACAAGCACAAAACCTAAAAATACTAGGCTCAACTAAGTGCACCAACAAGAAGTTAAGCTAAGCATGATAGCACAAGATAAATATATCACAAGTGATAAGCAAGATATAAGTAATTCAAACTCGATGGCTATCATAAGGAATGTAAGCTTGGGTATAGACATAACTGAGGTACGCGGAGACGAAGATGTATTCCTGTGTTTCCCTTACAAGTAAGGTACATGAGGTTAGAGAGGTATGGGATTCCAAGAAGGATTTCCCAACACTATGAAGGCTCACCTTCTTTTTTGAGTCTATCCCACGAAGGAATAGGACATTTCCTTATGGCTAACTTTTCCTCCACTCCGGAGATGGCAAGCTCCACAAACACGTCACAAGCTCCACGAAGGAGAAGCCCGAGTCTCTTCACAATCTTCCACGCAACCCAAATGTCTATGATTGTACAATATTTCTAAAAAAACACGCAACCCAGATGTCTCCAGTGTGTGAGAATCTATTTTGACTCGTAATTGTAGGTTGTGATCATAATGATATTCGTGTCGATGACAACCATTAATGGGAAATCTAGTGATTGCCATCCATAGTCGTTTCCAACATTCAACAGCTGACTACTCGCTTGCTTTATGTTTGAAAATTTGAATGTTCCGTTCTTTACAATTTTTTATTTATTTTTATTAGTAGTAGAAGTCAACTTGTTGATTGCAACAAATTTACTAGCAGTACCACAAAATGTATTTTGGTAGGTCTTGACCATATCGTCTCGAGCTTCCACAACTAAAAACCCGACGAGGAGCATATCCACTTAGGGCCCTAAAGGCCCCCAAGCGGCTATGGGGTGGTGTGGGGGGCACCCAAAATCACGCTCATGTCGGCCACAATTCCAAAATAGCGTCAACACGGCCCATTTAGTACGCTCTCAAGCTTAACCCAACCCACGGGGATAGGGGAGACGGGGACGCTAGACTGACGTGTTTTGGCAGGAAAGAGGACGAGGATAAGGCGCGCGAAGCGGTTACCTGCCGTAGGCCACCCTAGTCAGCGCCAACGTAACGGCTGGTCTGTCTTCCTTCCCACTGACCGTGTCGCGCATTAATGGCATTGCTCGCCACGGCAGGCTTTGCATCAATGGTAGGAGAGCAGGGGACCCGTCCCGTCACCATGTCGTGCCTTCCAGAGGCATCACGCACCTTATTTTCCCACCTCGACGCCTCCTTTTCCCGATAACGGATGTCGGTCATCGGCCGCTATAAAAGAGGACTTCCCTCACCGTCGTTTCATCATCTCCTTTCTCACCACCATCTTGTCTCCTCCTTCTTCCCCTTCTTCCCCTAGCCCATCCCAACCCCGAGCGCATACAGAGGTTCAACAGAGATGGTGCTACCGCAAATGGCTCTGCTCGTCCACAGGCATAGATGCCGTGGGAGTTGGGTTACCGAGTTCCGCTGGGCATGCGCTGTCCAACAAACTGGGTGTTGAGCACCAGCGTCCTGCTGGTCCTACCCGTGCCGGTTGAAGTGGCGTGCACAACAGCCATCTACGAGCACTACTTGGGCATCTTCACGATGGAGGAGAGGAACTATCCCCAATGGCACCCCGACAATAACCGCACGTGGTAAACGTTCTTCGTGAGGCAGTGGGAGGACCACATCGACATGTACGACGGCCCCGACCATACACCATTAAACACAACAGCGAAGGCCGACGTCAGTGGTTGAGTGCCCTAGGCAGGACACTCGCATGGGTGCTCTACCACATCGCTAGCGGGAACAACCTACTCCTGATGATGCCACCAGCGTAGCCATGGCAGTTGCGCCAGTGTTGGAGCCGCGCCATCAGGTGTCCAGTTTGTCGAGGTCTTTATCGTTGGTGGCATGACACTCTCCCTACTCCATGTCGTCGCCCCGCTTCTCTACGCCTCTTGTCCCATTGAAGGACAAGTACGAGGAGAGCCCACCCCTACTTCGTAGGCGCTCAGCATCGTCCTCAGGGACCGCCCTACGCCACGTGATCCTTCCCCTTCCCATGCCCGCCTTCGCCTTGCCAATCCCAAGCGCAAGGTAAAGAAGGAGTGGACGCTCCCGCCGGAGTACAAGGTCGTCGCCCTCCATCTCAAGATCGACGAGGACCCGGAGGAGTTCTCGGGCTAGCACGTGGTGGAGCACGTCTCCTTCGAATCCGTGCCTGCTGCGAGAGACGAGTTCGCAGAGGCGTGATCTGCGGCGGAGTGCCGGCGCGAGCCTCTTCATCAACCTGGAGGGCGGGGATGAGGTGGCACGGTGATTCTGGCCAGTGATGTAGTAGCCGCCCGAAGCCGAAGCAGGAGCCGCCTAGCGACTCCGTCTCTGACAACAACGACTACGCTGTGTCGATGTACCATCCCCTCGGTCTCAGCCGCTGTGGCAGCTGGTAGCTCGCGCCCTGCAGTTTCTTTTGTTTTGTCTTTATATTTTGTAAAATATGTTTGAACTAACATTGAACTCGCCGTTTGTGTTTGAAATTACCAAATTTCAAGTAGTAGTTTAAACTGTTTTAAAATTTTGTTTGCGGGCATGGTTGGAAGACGGCGCCTCCCATTACACTGTCCATGACGGTGCCCCCATACGGCTTAAAAAACTACTGCACTGGACACTTTATTGGGTAGAGTGGAGATGCTCTAACAGACCATCGTGAAAATGAAGCCGGAGGTGAGGTCCTCGAATCAGGCTTTCACCTCACTTTATAAATAAAGCATACATGTGAGACCGCTGCTGGACCAGACAGCACATCACCCAAAGGAACAAACACCATAGGATACAAGGCACTGGGAGAACCCAAGCCCAACACGAAAAGCAAGAAGAAATAAAAGAAGAAGAAAGCCGAGAACGGCGGTGTGCCGAAAACAGAAACAACTTGCAAACGGTGCGCCCTCCAGCAAAGTACCACCACACATCCCGCAATCCAAAGCGCCTACGTACCAAAATAGCACCTCCAAGAAGGGGGTGACGACGACGACACTGCTATCCGGCCAAGACCTAGGGTTTCCCCCGGTATGCAGCGGGGGTGGGGGAGAGAGGTCTCCAACACACTTCAAGAAGGAAGGTGACACCCTCAGGCATCACCGTGCCAGTGTCAACAGACAAGGATTTCTCCCGACCCCTCCAGAACCACCCTCCCGAGCACTTTGTAAAGATCCACCACTCATGTCACCCATGAGCACGCGTCATCCCGGTCTTGAAGTCGCCACCGCCGTCACACCGAGAGACATGGAGCAAAGTCGGTAGGCCGAAAGAGTGGGGACTTCGGCGAGGGTCGGTCTGTCAACAGCACGCGGGAGAGAACTACCTCCACCACCAGCAGGTGGTAACCGACCGGATGTAGCAGCAAGACAAACTAGGCCCTCTGGCCCGACCGAGCCCGCGGAGGCTCGTGAAGTCCTACCGCCGAACACGCAGCAGGGGTGCCACCGAACACGCCAACCGCCACCCCAAGCCCAACTCCTCCTTCCACCAGGGGATCCGCCTCCACGGCAAATCCTAGCCGCCAAGCAATAGCACCATCGCCACAGACCTCTGATACATTGCAAATGTATCTATAATTTTTGATGCTCCATGCTTAGTTTTATCCACTTTCTTGTGTTTTTCCACACTTTGGAGTACTTTTCATATGATTTCTTGGACTAACCTATTAACAAGAGCCACAGTGCCAGCTGCATGTTTTCTGCTGTTTTTGGTTCCAGGAAAGTCAGAAAATGAATATTCTCGGAATTGGACAGGACAAAAGCCAAAGTGCCTATTTTTTCGAAAGTCATCAGATGCCAGAATACGAGATGGAGAAGGGACAGAGGGCGGCCACACCACCTGGCCGCGAGGCCAGGCTTGGCCCGCGCCAGGGGGTGGTGTGGCCAGCCCAGGCACCCCCTCGGCCTCTCCTTCCGCCTATATATTGCCCTCGCGACGAAAACCCTAAGTACCCAATCAAAAATCCATGAAAGAGTCTATAGCCGCCGTCATCTCCATCCCTAGATCGGGAGGGATCTGAAGCTCTTCCGGCACCCTGCCGGAGAGGGGAAGTCACCCTGGAGGCCTTCTTCATCACCATGCAAGCCTCCGGTGTGATGCGTGAGTAGTTCATCCTTGGAGTACGGATCCATCTAGTAGCTAGATGGCTGGTTCTCCTCCTTTGTGCTTTCATGTTTAGATCTTGTGAGCTCTGTTCATGATCAAGATCATCTATTTGTAATTCTGCATGTTGTGTTTGCGGGGATCCGATGGATATTGAGATGCTATTTCAGATTGATTATTTATTCTATCATGTCTTTGTTATTTGTGATCTTGCATGCTTTCCGTTGTTAGTGGCTATCTTGGCCAAGTAGATGCTAGCAACTCCAAGAGTTAGTATTTATGCTCGATAGTGGGTTCATGCCTCTGGTAATCTGGGGAAGTGACAGAAATCTCTAAGGTACTAGATGTGTTGTTGCTACTAGGGAGAAAACAACAATCCTTTGTTCATAGAACAATCATATTGTTTACTTTACACGCAATTCGTAAAGCAATAATCTGTTGCTTGCAACTTAATACTCGAGGGGGTTCGGTTGATAACCTGAAGGTGGATTATTAGTCATAGATGCAGTTGGATGGCGGTCTATGTATAGTGTTGTAATGCCCAATCAAGTCTCAAAGGAGTCAAGATGATTAGTATATGCATGTATTGCTTTCTCGATGTTTGTCAATTGCCCCGCTGTAATTTGTTCACCCAGAATGTTATCTATCTAAGGAGAGCCACCTCTAGTGAACTATGGATCCCGGTCCTTTTTCTCTTACATACAATCTACAAACTGTTTACTGCTTTGTGTTTACTTTCTGCAAACTATTACTTCTTTCCATTCGATATGTTTAATCCTTTGTTTTGAGCAAAACACGGTGAGATTGACAACCTCATCGCAAGTTGGGGACAGAGTTCTGTGGTTGTGTTGTGCAGGTCTCCACGTTGCTACTAGCACCGGTAGTGCGCCCTGCCAAGGCTCAGCCAGCAACACCTTTGGGGTGTTTCCTTGCTCCTACCGGTTCGATTAAACCTTGGTTTCATAACTGAGGGAAACTTGCTATTGTGCTCATCATACCTTCCTCTTGGGGTTCCCAACGAGCTCTACATCAACACTGAGCCATCAAGCAGTTTTCTGGCGCCGTCGCCGGGGAGTCAGGGACATCTTCACAAGGGGAGTCCCTCATAACCAATCTCTTTACTTTGTTATTTTTGTTTTGCTTAGTTTCTTTTTGCTTTGTTTGCTTGTTTATTTATCAAAAACACAAAAAAATTAGTTTTACTAGTTTGCTTTCTTTATCAAAAACACAAAAAAATTAAGTCTCCTTTAGTTGTCACCTCTTCCTTAGCTCACCATGTTGATCCCCAAATTCATCCTGAAAGACCTTTCAATTGGTAGTGGTTCTATAATTGGGAAAGATAATATTGAAGAATTCTTTAATCATGTTAGTAAACATGAGGATACTGAGGATAGATCCCTTGCAGAACTTGCTCAAAATTATGAGATTGCTGCAGCTTCTTTAATTCATATGTTAGAAGCTAGGTTTGTTAACCTCAACCCCTTAATACAAGTAATGTTTCTTAAGCTTAAAGAAATTGAGGGCCCTAAAAAGAGGGATTTTATTCTGGAAACTTTGTTTAAGGAGTTCTATGATGTTGCCAAGGAAGCTAGGAAAGTCTTTGAATGTTTCAATATGCTAGGCTCATGTGTAGATGTTGGTACACGAGAAAAGATGAACAAAACCGAACCTAATGAGGAGGAACCTAAGATACCAATACCATTTAAACTAGCAGCAATACATGAAGCCATAGAAAAGAATCTTGATTGGATTGTTCCTGAAAACCCTTTTGATGAAAATAGTGAACCTAAGAGCATTGAGAGAGGATCCTCTAGAACTTATTTGGATGATATACCTTGCCTTGTTGAAGATATTTCTGGTATTAATTTTAATGCTTCTTCATTTGAGAACACTTGATTCTTTCTTGCTTCTTATGCCTAACTTAAAGGCGTTAAAGAAAAGTACTTATTGGGAGATAACCCAAAAGTTTTAGATGAGTCTTGGAAGTTATTACTTCAGTAATAACCGCTCCTTATTCTTTTCATTTGCTTTTTGTGCCAAGAGTAACCTCTAATGAGAGAGAAGAAATGATTGGGAAAGTTGCTGTCCCGAAACAGATTTTTGTGCTTCACCGTAAAAATTCGTGTAAAATCTCTGAACGTCTTTTTGAGGCATGAATTTTTGAGCCTCTGCCCCAGGTTGTTATCTAACTTTTGTTAGTTCAACACTTTTTGATTTGAGCAACAGAAGGTCTTCGAAACAATTCGTCTTTACCTGCTGGTCTGTTTTGATAGATTTCTGCCATTTTCTGCACTTGCTTCTTGTTGGTTCCTTTTTGAGTTCTTTTGGGGAATTGAGCTTTTTGAGGGAAGTGCTACAGTAGCTAGTGTTTATTAGGTGTTGGAACTGAACCTTAAGACCTTTTATCTTGAGTGCACTAATGTTGCTAATAAAGATTGCGTGAAGTTTTGTATGAAGGAATAATTTCAGGTGTATGGAAGGAATGAGTAATGATATGAAGGATGGACTAAATCTCAAGCTTGGGGATGCCGCGCATGTCACCCCTAGAAATATACAAGAAGTACAAGCGTCAAAGCTTGGGGATGCCCAAGGCATTCCCCTCTTCATCAATAAAAATCCCAGGTTTCTTCCAAACGCTTCATTTTTATTGTTTCATGCACTGTTGTGTTTTTCTTCGAGCGTCTTCTTTTTCGTTTTGGTTTTGGTTTTTCGTTTGCTTCTGTTTGCTTAGTTTTCTGAATAAATTGGTTGGACCCCCTCTTTCATACATTGGTTTGCAAATAGTTTGGTTTGGTTTGGAAAAGAGTAGGAAAGTTCATGCTTATGTGGTAAAAAGAGCTCGTTTTTTACTGTGGCCTATGCTTTGTCATGCCATGCTTGATATTGTTTTGGCTTTATGCTTAGTATTCTTTTTTGTAGAATGACTTGTTATAAACAATTGAGATTTCTTAATGTGCCTTGGATGAATCATGCGTTGTTTTAGCATATTAAAGCATAGTATAGTGGTATTCTCCTTTGATGCTTTTTTTGGGTTGACTTGGCGCATGCTCACACCATGTTATGACTCTCAAGTCACCATAAGCCTTTATGATCCTTTAGTTTTCAACTTGTAGTATCACTTTATGCTTTTATCAATGAAGTTTTGTCGCTCTGCATGATTATGGCCGTTATTGCTCTCTTAGTTTGTCGCTCCCAGTCTTTTGCTAGCCTCCACAACCAAGTATGAGTTCCACTCATGCATCCAACTCCCTAAACCAAGTTATTCCAAAGAGTCCACCATACCTACCTACTAGCTTATGCTATTCCAAGTATATTCATGCTTTTGTTTACCTTCCAAATTAAACTTGTTATGAGAAAACTAGTGATTAAAGCTCTCACGAACTTGATGGCACACTTTACTTTTCTTTCCCTTAATAAACTTGAACCATTGTGTCATCTATGTTGTATATGCTTGCACTTATTTGTTGGGAATTAGCAGAACCATGCTTTCATGGGGAACTCTTTCAACATTGCACTTGGTACTTGTACCTAGTTGATATCATGCTCATTTGTATATGGATGTCGTCGGTGTGAAATGAAAGGGGAGCCTGTAAGTCCATGGAGTTATGTATATGTGTTAGAGAAACGCCTGGGCCACTGGTCTAATCCATGCTGACATGGTGGAAACCTGCAGTGTAACCATAATGAGATGTCTATGAAGCATTCTTCTTATAAAAAAAGAGTCCTATATTGAGAAAAAAGAGAAAAGGAAAAAAAGAGATTATGATAAGAGGAAAGAGAGAAAAAAGCACCATATTCCCATGGTAAATAAGAAGATTGCTGAGATGCTCGTTGTCTTCTTGCCTTGTCATTTTGATATGGGGATCCTTCCGTATCATCGGGCAAGAGGTACCCCGCTGGCGGTTCTCTATGATACACATGTACTTACAATGACAAGAACTTACAGGTGACTAAACTTGAGTAGCATGAGGAGCGACCCTCGTATACAAGGGACATGATATTTCTAACTTATACTTCATCAAGCATGTACACCATAGTTTGTTCACTTTAGCCTTATTCACTTCAAGATGCGTATGATAGGGGCAATGAGAGCTGAAAGCTATAAGTACCATAATTTTTGGAAGCTCTTTATGAGACTTGAATCCCTACTTCCTTCTATGAAGGCCTTTCTTCCACCATTATATTGAGTCTCCACCCTCTACCTTTATGCACCTACTTTGAGAGCATAGTGCCATTCGAAGTTCTATGTGCATTGTCCCAAGACTAGTTGATTTATGCATAACTTGATATTTCTTGTTTTAAACTATTTGTATCTAGTCACTCTTATGAACTTTGAAGGTGTCCTATGCATTTATATTGGCTACTCTATGAGGGACAAGCTGAATATTATTATGCTATGTTTTCTTTATGTGAAACAAACAAACGTCTTGCAAAGCATTGTTATTCATGAATCTTTTGTTTGTGTCTTTTCATGTTGCATCATAGTTTCTTTGTCTTATTGCTAGAAATTTGTCTTTCATGCTATGATTGAAGTACTATGATCCCATCTTCGAATGTTTTACAAATACTTTGATCAAGTCTTTGATGGTGCATGTCACCTCAAAAATTATTCTTTCTTTTTATCACTTACCTACTCGAGGACGAGCAGGAGTTAAGCTTGGGGATGTTGATACATTGCAAATGTATCTATAATTTTTGATGCTCCATGCTTGGTTTTATCCACTTTCTTGTGTTTTGTCCACACTTTGGAGTACTTTTCATATGATTTCTTGGACTAACCTATTAACAAGAGCCACAGTGCCAGCTGCTTGTTTTCTGCTGTTTTTGGTTCTAGGAAAGTCGGAAAATGAATATTCTCGGAATTGTATGGGACAAAAGCCAAAGTGCCTATTTTTCCGGAAGTCATCAGATGCCAGAATATGAGACGGAGAAGGGCCAGAGGGCGGCCACACCACCTGGCCGCACGGCCAGGCTTGTCCTGCACCAGGGGGTGGTGTGGCCAGCCCAGGCACCCCCTCGGCCTCTCCTTCCGCCTATATATTGCCCTCGGGACGAAAACCCTAAGTACCCGATCAAAAATCCACGAAAGAGTCTATAGCCGCCGTCATCTCCATCCCTAGATCGGGAGAGATCTGAAGCTCTTCCCGGCACACTGCCAAAGAGGGGAATAAACCCTGGAGGCCTTCTTCATTACCATGCAAGCCTCCGGTGTGATGCGTGAGTAGTTCATCCTTGGACTACGGATCCAGGTAGTAGCTAGATGGCTGGTTCTCCTCCTTTGTGCTTTCATGTTTAGATCTTGTGAGCTCCGTTCATGATCAAGATCATCTATTTGTAATTCTACATGTTGTGTTTGCGAGGATCCGGTGGATATTGAGATCCTATTTCAGATTGATTATTAATTCTATCATGTCTTTGTTATTTGTCATCTTGCATGCTTTCTGTTGTTAGTAGCTATCTTGGCCAGGTAGATGCTAGCAACTCCAAGAGTTAGTATTTATGCTCGATAGTGGGTTCATGCCTCTGGTAATCTGGGGAAGTGACAGAAATCTCTAAGGTGCTAGATGTGCTGTTTCTACTAGGGAGAAAACAACAATACTGTGTTCATAGAACAATCGTATTGTTTACTTTACACGCAATTCGTAAAGCAATAATCTGTTGCTTGCAACTTAATACTCGAGGGGGTTCGGTTGATAACCTGAAGGTGGATTGTTAGTCATAGATGCAGTTGGATGGCGGTCTATCTATAATGTTGTAATGCCAATCAAGTCTCAAAGGAGTCAAGATGATTAGTATATGCATGTATTGCTTTCTCGATGTTTGTCAATTGCCCCGCTGTAATTTGTTCACCTAGCATGTTATCTATATAAGGAGAGCCACCTCTAGTGAACTATGGATCCCGGTCCTTTTTCTCTTACATACAATCTACAAATTGTTTACTGCTTTTGTTTACTTTCTGCAAACTATTACTTCTTTCCATTCGATATGTTTAATCCTTTGTTTTCAGCAAAACACGGTGAGATTGACAACCTCATCGCAAGTTGGGGACAGAGTTCTGTGGTTGTGTTGTGCAGGTCTCCACGTTGCTACTAGCACCGGTAGTGCGCCCTGCCAAGGCTCAGCTAGCAACACCTTTGGGGTGTTTCCTTGCTCCTACTGGTTCGATTAAACCTTGGTTTCATAACTAAGGGAAACTTGCTGCTATGCTCATCATACCTTCCTCTTGGGGTTCCCAACGAGCTCTACATCAACACTGAGCCATCAACAACCTCATCGCAAGTTGGGGACAGAGTTCTTTGGTTGTGTTGTGCAGGTCTCCACGTTGCTACTAGCACCGGTAGTGTGCCCTGCCAAGGCTCAGCTAGCAACACCTTTGGGGTGTTTCCTTGCTTCTACTGGTTCAATTAAACCTTGGTTTCATAACTGAGGGAAACTTGATTTTGTGCTCATCATACCTTCCTCTTGGGATTCCCAACGAGCTCTACATCAACACCGAGCCATCAAGCATTTTTCTGGCGCCATTGCCGGGGAGTTAAGGACATCTTCACAAGGGGAGTCCATCATAACCAATCTCTTTACTTTGTTATTTTTGTTTTGCTTAGTTTCTTTTTGCTTTGTTTGCTTGTTTCTTCATCAAAAACACAAAAAAAATTAGTTTTACTAGTTTGCTTTCTTATTTTAAAACCCAAAAAAATGACTACTCTTGAAAACACTAAGTTGTGTGACTTCACTAGCACCAACAACAATGATTTTATGAGCACACCTATTGCTCCACCTGTGCCTGAAGATACTTTCTTTGAGATAAAACCTGCTTTACTCAATCTTGTTATGAGAGACCAATTTTCTGGTATTGGTAATGAAGATGCTGCTGCCCATCTAAATAACTTTGTTGAACTTTGTGAGATGCAAAAGCATAGGGATATAGATGGTGATATTATTAAGCTGAAATTGTTTCCTTTCTCTTTGAGAGGAAAAGCTAAAGAATGGTTGAATTCCTTAACTAGGAATAGTATTTATTCTTGGACTAAGTGCAGGATGCTTTCATTGGAAAATACTATCCACCTGCTAAGATTATATCTATGAGAAGTGAAATAATGAAGTTTAAACAATCTGATAATGAACATGTTGCTCAAGCTTGGGAAAGAATGAAATCTTTGGTAAAGAATTGTCCCACTCATGGACTGACTACTTGGATGATCATCCAAACTTTTTATGCAGGATTGAACTATTCTTCGAGGAACCTATTGGAGTCTGCGGCTGGAGGTACCTTTATGACCATCACTTTGGGTGCTGCAACAAAACTTCTGGACAATATGATGGTTAATTATTCTGAATGGCATACTGAGAGAGCTCCACAAGGTAGGAAGGTAAATTTTGTTGAGGAAACTTCCTCCTTGAGTGATAAGATTGATATCATTATGTATATGCTTGTTAATGAGAAAGCCCATATTGATCCAAATAATGTTCCTTTAGCCTCTTTGGTTGCTCAAGAAGAGCAAGTTGATGTGAACTTCATAAGAAATAATAATTTTGGCAATAATGCTTATAGGAGTAATTTTGGTAACAACAATTATAAGCCACATCCTCCCAACAATGGTAATGCTTATGGAAATTCTTACAACAATAATAGGAGTGCTCCCTCTAAAGTTGAAGTTATGCTTAAAGAGTTTATTAGTAAACAAACTGCTTTCAATAAAACTATTGAGGAAAAACTCTCTAATGCTGAAAGAAATATAGCATCTTTGGCTGAAGCTCAATCTTCTTTGAATAAAATGGCTGCTAAACCTGAAACTAATGATAATCCCTTTGCAACTACTAATGCTATAAAACTAAGAATTGATGAAAATGTTAGACTATTAGTTGAATTACATGCTAAGTGGGAAAGAGAAGATGAAATTGCTAGGAACATTAGTGTTTCTACTATCACCACCACTAGTGTTGAGGCTAGTAATAGTTCTACTACTTTAGATGATAATTTTGATTTTGATTTTCATCTTGATGGTTGCAATATCTCTGAAGTTATTAAGTTCCTACAAAAGCTTGGTAAAAGTCCTAATGCTAGTGCTATGAACATGGCCTTTACAAAACACATTACTGATGCTCTCATAAAGATTAAAGAAGAAAAGATGAAACATAAAGCTTCTATTCCTATAAAACAAGAAGATGGTTGGGAACCCATCATTAATATGAAAGTGAATGACTTTTATTTCAAAGCTTTATGTGATCTTAATAGTAGTGTTTCTATTATGCCTAGAAGGATTTATGATATGCTTGATTTGCCTCCACTTGAAGATTGTTATTTGAATGTCCCACTTGATGATAATGCTAAAAAGAAACTCATGGGGAGTCTTAATTATGTTCTTATTATGTTTAACAATGCCTATGTCCCTGTTGATTTCTATGTTTTGGATGTTGAATGCAATGCTTCTTGTCCTATTACTTTGGGAAGACCTTTTCTTAGAACTGTTGGTGCCATTATTGATATGAAAGAAGGCACCATTAAATATCAACTCCCACTCAAGAAAGGTATAGAACACTTCCCTAAGAATAGAGAGAATATTTCTTTTGCCTCTCCTATAAAAACAAAATTTGGTCTTAATGCTTCTTCATTTGAGAACACTTGATTCTTTCTTGCTTCTTATGCCTAACTTAAAGGCGTTAAAGAAAAGTACTTATTGGTAGATAACCCAAAAGTTTTAGATGAGTCTTGGAAGTTATTACTTTAGTAATAACCGCTCCTTATCCTTTTTATTTGCTTTTTGTGCCAAGAGTAACCTCTAATGAGAGAGAAGTAATGATTGGGAAAGTTGTTATCCCGAAACAGATTTCTATGCTTCACCGTAAAAATTTGTGTAAAATCTATGAACGTCTTTTTGAGACGTGAATTTTTTTGCTTCTGCCCCAGGTTGTTATCTAACTTTCGTTATTTCAACACTTTTTTATTTGAGCAACACAAGGTCTTCGAAAAAATTTATCTTTACCTGCTGGTCTGTTTTGATAGATTTCTGCCATTTTCTGCATTTGCTTCTTGTTGGTTCCTCTTTGAGTTCTTTTGGGGAATTGAGATTTTTGAGGGAAGTGCTACAGTAGCTAGTGTTTATTTGGTGTTGGAACTGAACCTTAAGACCTTTTATATTGAGTGCACTAATGTTGCTAATAAAGATTGTGTGAAGTTTTGTATGAAGAAAAAATTTCAGGTGTATGGAAGGAATGAGTAATGAGATGAAGGATGGACTAAAGCTCAACCTTGGGGATGCCACGCGTGTCACCCCAAGAAATATCCAAGAAGTACAAGCGTCAAAGCTTGGGGATGCCCAAGGCATCCCCCTCCTCATCAATAAAAATCCCAGGTTTCTTCCAAACGCTTCATTTTTATTGTTTCATGCACTGTTGTGTTTTTCTTCGAGCGTCTTCTTTTTCGTTTTGGTTTTGGTTTTTCGTTTGCTTCTGTTTGCTTAGTTTTCTGAATAAATTGGTTGGACCCCCTCTTTCATACATTGGTTTGCAAATAGTTTGGTTTGGTTTGGAAAAGAGTAGGAAAGTTCATGCTTATGTGGTAAAAAGAGCTCGTTTTTTACTGTGGCCTATGCTTTGTCATCCCATGCTTGATATTGTTTTGGCTTTATGCTTAGTATTATTTGTTGTAGCATGACTTGTTATAAACAATTGAGATTGCTTAATGTGCCTTGGATGAATCATGCGTTGTTTTAGCATATTAAAGCATAGTATAGTGGTATTCTCCTTTGATGCTTTATTTGGGTTGACTTGGCGCATGCTCACGCCATGTTATGACTATCTCAAGTCACCATAGCCTTTATGATCCTTTAGTTTTCAACTTTTAGTATCACTTTATGCTTTGATCAATGATGTTTTGTCGCTCTGCATGATTATGGCCATTATTGCTCTCTTAGTTTGTCGCCTCTTTTGCTAGCCTCCACAACCAAGTATGAGTTCCACTCATGCATCCAACTCCCTAAACCAAGTTATTCCAAAGAGTCCACCATACCTACCTACTAGCTTATGCTATTCCAAGTATATTCATGTTTTTGTTTACGTTCCGAATTAAACTTGTTATGAGAAAACTAGTGATTAAAGCTCTCACGAACTTGATGGCACACTTTAATTTTCTTGCCCTTAATAAACTTGAACCATTGTGTCGTCTATGTTGTATTTGCTTGCACTTATTTGTTGGGAATTAGCAGAACCATGCTTTCATGGGGAACGCTTTCAACATTGCACTTGGTACTTGTACCTAGTTGATATCATGCTCTTTTGTATATGGATCTCGTCGGTGTGAAATGAAAGGGGAGCTTGTAAGTCCATGGAGTTATGTATATGTGTTAGAGAAATGCCTGGGTCGCTGGTCTAATCCATGCTGACATGGTGGAAACCTGCTGCGTAACCATAATGAGCTGTCTATGAAGCATTCTTCTTATAAAAAAAAGAGTCCTATATTGAGAAAGAAAAAAAGAGAAAAGAGAAAAAAAAAAGAGAGATACTATGAAAAGAGGAAAGAGAGAAAAAGCACCATATTCCCATGGTAAATAATAAGAATGCTGAGATACTCGTTGTCTGCTTGCCTTGTCATTTTGATATGGGGATTCTTCCGTATCATCGGGCCAGGGGTACCCCGTTGGCGGTTCTCTATGATACACATGTACTTATGATGACAAGAACTTACCGGTGACTAAACTTGAGTAGCATGAGGAGCGGCCCTCGTATACAAGGAACATGAGATTTCTGACTTATACTTCGTCAAGCATGTACGCCATAGTTTGTTCAATTTAACCTTAATCACTTCAAGATGCTTATGATAGGGGGAATGAGAGCTAAAAGCTATTAAGTACCATAATTTTTGGAAGCTCTTTATGAGCCTTGAATCCCTACTTCCTTCTATGAAGGCCTTTCTTCCACCATTATATTGAGTCTCCACCTTCTATCTTTATGCACCTACTTTGAGAGCATAGTGGCCATTCTTAGTTCTATGTGCATTATCCCAAGACTAGTTGATTGATGCATAACTTGATATTGCTTGTTTTAAACTATTTGTATCTAGTCACTCTTATGAAGTTTGAAGGTGTCCTATGCATTTATATTTGCTACTCTATGAGGGACAAGCTGAATGCTATTATGCTATGTTTTCTTTATGTGAAACAAACAAACGTCTTGCAAAGCATTGTTATTCATGAATCTTTTGTTTGTGCCTTTTCATGTTGCATCATAGTTTCTTTGTCTTATTGCTAGAACTTTGTCTTTCATGTTATGATTGAAGTACTATGATCCCAGCTTTGAACATTTTACAAATACTTTGATCAAGTCTTTGATGGTGCATGTCACCTCAAAAATTATTCTTTCTTTTTATCACTTACCTACTCGAGGACGAGCAGGAGTTAAGCTTGAGGATGTTGATACATTGCAAATGTATCTATAATTTTTGATGCTCCATGCTTAGTTTTATCCACTTTCTTGTGTTTTGTCCACACTTTGGAGTACTTTTCATATGATTTCTTGGACTAACCTATTAACAAGAGCCACAGTGCCAACTGCCTATTTTCTGCTGTTTTTGGTTCCAGGAAAGTCAGAAAATGAATATTCTCGGAATTGGAAGGGACAAAAGCCAAAGTGCCTACTTTTCCGGAAGTCATCAGATTCCAGAATACGAGACGGAGAGGGGCCAGGGGCCACCACACCACCTGGCCGCGTGGCCTAGCCTGGCCCGTGCCAGGGGGTGGTGTGGCCGCCTCCGGCACCCCCTCGGCCTCCCCTTCCGCATATAAGATTCCCTCGGGACGAAAACCCTAAGGACCCGATCAAAAATCCATGAAAGAGTCTGTAGTCGTTGTCATCTCCATCCCTAGATTGGGAGGGATCTGAAGCTCTTCCTGGCACCCTGCCGGAGAGGGAAATTCACCCTGGAGGCCTTCTTCATCACCATGCAAGCCTCCGGTGTGATGCGTGAGTAGTTCATCCTTGGACTACGGATCCATCTAGTAGCTAGATGGCTGGTTCTCCTCCATTGTGCTTTCATGTTTAGATCTTGTGAGCTCCGTTCATGATCAAGATCATCTATTTATAATTCTGCATGTTGCGTTTGCGGGGATCCGATGGATATTGAGATGCTATTTCAGATTGATTATTGATTATATCATGTCTTTGTTATTTGTGATCTTGCATGCTTTCCGTTGTTAGTAGCTATCTTGGCCAAGTAGATGCTAGCAACTCCAAGAGTTAGTATTTATGCTCGATAGTGGGTTCATGCCTCTGGTAATCTGGTGAAGTGACAGAAATCTCTAAGGTACGAGATGTGCTGTTGCTACTAGGGAGAAAACAACAATCCTTTGTTCATAGAACAATCATATTATTTACATTACACGCAATTCGTAAAGCAATAATCTGTTGCTTGCAACTTACTACTGGAGGGGGTTCGGATGATAACCTGAAGGTGGATTATTAGTCATAGATGCAGTTGGATGGCGGTCTATGTATAATGCCCAATCAAGTTCCAAAGGAGTCAAGATGGTTAGTATATGCATGTATTGCTTTCTTGATGTTTGTCAATTGCCCTGCTGTAATTTGTTCACCCAGCATGTTATCTATCTGAAGGAGAGCCACCTCTAGTGAACTATGGATCCGGGTCCATTTTCTTTACATACAATCTATAAACTGTTTACTGCTTTGTGTTTACTTTATGCAAACTTTTACTTATTTCCATTCGATACGTTTAATCCTTTGTTTTCAGCAAAACACGGTGAGATTGACAACCTCATCGCAAGTTGGGGACAGAGTTATGTGGTTGTGTTGTGCAGGTCTCCACGTTGCTACTAGCACCGGTAGTGCGCCCTGCCAAGGCTCAGCTAGCAACACGTTTGGGGTGTTTCCTTGCTCCTACTGGTTCGATTAAACCTTGGTTTCATAACTAAGGGAAACTTGATGGTGTGCTCATCATACCTTCCTCTTGGGGTTCCCAACGAGCTCTACATCAACACCGAGCCATCAAGCTCCTCCTGGCCTGCCGGACCGCCACCGGTCTGGGGATCTCACGTCACCTCCCGGAGCCTCCTCTGACAGAGGGAAGTCGAAGCCGTCCACCTTCCGAGGCTGTCGCCCCAGCGTCCACCGAGCCGGACTCACACCCACTGAGCCAGGAACGTTGCGTGACCTGCAAGGTGGGGGTAGGTTTGGTTGATATAGGATGGCGGCCGTGGCACAGCCGCGTGGAGGAGATCAACCTCCACCACCAATGGCGGTTGCCGTCCGGACGCGGTAGCAGAGACACACCAGGTCTCGGGCCTGGTCGGACCCAAAAAAGGGCCCGTAAATTCTCTGCCGCCACGCTGCTACAGCGCAGCCGCAGCCACCGACACTGTCCTGCACGCCCCACACCGCTGCCCCTCCTCCAGAAGGTGCCAGCATCGCGACAGGCCCGCCCTAGGCCCAGATCAGGCCCAAGTGGGCACAGATCTGAGCAAGCCGAAGCTTCCCGAGGACGCAGGCCCGCGATGCTCCACCCTGCCAGCGCCCCGCGCCGCCACCGTGGCCCCCGGATGCCGAGCCCCTGACCCTCCTGCCGCGTCCGCCGAGTCAGGACCACCATCGCACCACAGCGCCCCCGCTGCCAATCACTGCAGAGGATGCCGACCGTGGCTCGCGCTGCACCAAGCCTGTGCCGCCTGGAGAGAGCACCTGCCGCCACCTCCGAGACGCGCCCCCGCTGCCCGTCGTATGCCGCGCCGCCGCTGCGAGATTCGCCCTCGTGCCGCCGCGCCATGGCCCCGAACGGGCGAGCCACGCTCAGGCCCAGAGGAGCTTCACCGCGGCCACACTACTAGGAAACATGCTATAGGTGATTTTTGTGGCGCACGGAATGCCATGCGCCACAAAAACTAATTTTTGTGGCGCACGGGCATGGATGCGCCACAGAAAGCGCCACTTCTACGGCGCATCCGTGCCCGTGCGCCACAGAATTCCAGAGGGACCCACTCCAATCATTGCCGCTGGCCAGGCATCCAACTTCGTAGGCGATCTGGGCGCGCGCCAGAATGTGGCTTTTCAGGCGCATAACACCACGCCTACGTAAAAGTGCACTGTGGCACATCGCCCAAATGCGCCACAGAATTTGCGCACATGGCCCAATATCTGTGGCATCTCCCACCTTCTCCCACCCACTCCATCCCCTTCTCCTACATACCTCTAGCTAGCTCGACCCCCTTCTCTCTCCTAGGCCATTTTGCTCATATTTTGCTTTATTTTGTGTGTTTAACCTAGATTTGTTGGTATATATTTGG
The DNA here is from genome assembly GCA_023614405.1 of Avena insularis. Taxonomy (NCBI): domain Eukaryota; kingdom Viridiplantae; phylum Streptophyta; class Magnoliopsida; order Poales; family Poaceae; genus Avena; species Avena insularis. The sequence goes on along the minus strand of CM042684.1, from coordinate 40,672,465 downwards.
TGAGGGTGAGCCTCTCCATAATCTCCTCCTCTCCCACATCTCACCGACCACGTTCTTGTCCGGGATCTACTAGGTGAGTATAGCTTGGAGAGACATGCATATGCATGTTTTGGCGTGGGGGTGTGTATGTATGTTTGTTGTAGGGGAAGAGCTTGTCGCGCGCGGGCGTTTTGCGCGACCGGATTCGTATGGTGATACGATGCTTATGCTAGGCAAGAAGCTTTTTGGCGTGGCGCATGCATATTTGGATATGTGCGAATATTCTTTTTGTTGTTGCTTGTGCCGGCGTGGTGCATGGATGTTTGCTGAAATGTTGATTCATTTCTGTTTCGGCAAATTTTTGCACCACCCATATGTCCTAGTTTTAGGGGAGGTCATGCCAAATTTTTCCGGCGACCATGCATATGCATGCATGTGTGTGTGTCGTTCTGTGGGTGTGTGTGCACACGCATGTTGCGGTATTAATAAACATACTTTCTCACAGGCAATAATTAACCATGGTTCTCGCGATGGACTCCGGTCGAATCGCTAGATACAAGAAAGACGCGAAGGCAGCATGATTCAGCGGAACATGCGCCAGATAAGATGCCCCTGTCGATCATGCAAACTCGATAGGTGGATCGACCGATTCGAATCTGAGCAGCACCTGCTCAGACGCGGTTTCTTCGAGCCGACAGCAAATGGTGCGGGTGAAGACGAGGGCGGGCGGCGAGAAGACGAAGAGTCTCCCGGACAAGACCATAATAATGATGAAGGAGATGCCAGCGGAGAAGATCATCATGATGAAGAAGATGGATCTGTGGACACGGAGATCCCTCGATCGGCCTTTCAGGACATTCATGTTCAAGAACTGCTCCACAAGTAGACGAGCAACGCCAGGGCTGCTGAAAGGGAGAAAGCCAAGCTGGCACAAATGAAGAAAGACGGGATGACTCCGTTGTTTCCTGGATGCCGGCCCCAGGATACACGCTTGCAAGTAACGCTTGATGCTCTGGAGTTGAAGTCGAATAACAAATGGACCGACACTAGCTTCAGCGAGAACATGGAATTCTGGCACGACCGTCTTCCGGAGGGGAACACATTGCCACATAGTATCGAGGAGGCCAAGAAAGTCGTGTGACCTCTTGACCTACCTCACAAGAGATACAACGCCTGCATCAACGATTGCATAATGTATCAGGACGAGTATGAGAACAGCACAACATGTCCGAAGTGCGGCCACGGGCGGTACAAGGTTGGGAAAAAGAAGGTTCCTCGAAAGGTGGTATGGTACTTTCCTATCACTCCCCGTCTGCAGCGGTATTACGTGAACCCTAAGGAAGCAAAGCTCATGCAATGGCACGCGGAAAGGGAGAAGCCCGAAGAGGATCCGGAGAAGGGCTATATCCTGACACACCCTGCAGACGCCACCCAGTGGCAAGCATTGGACCTCGCCTTCCCGCAGAAGTTCGGGGACGACGCAAGGAACGTCAGGCTGGGTATGAGCACCGATGGACTCAATCCGTTTGGCAACCAGAGTAGCACGCATAGCACCTAGCCCGTGTTTGTATGGCCTTACAACCTTCCCCCGTGGTTGTGCACGAAGCAGAAGTACATACACATGTGTATTCTCATTCAGGGGCCGAAACAACCAGGTGTCGACATACATCTGTATCTCGGGCTGCTGAAAGAGGAGTTAGAATTGTTGTGGAATAATCCACCCCATACGTGGGACACCTACAAGGAAGATTATTTTGATATAAGAGTCGCGTTGCTCACGACGGTGCACGACTATCCTGGTTACGCATATGTAGCTTGCCAGGTCGGCCACGGATTCTGCGGCTGTGTCAGGTGCATGGATAATACCCCGCATCTCCAGCTACCAAGGGATCCCGGGTCTTCGAAAACCGTGTTTCCAGGTGCTCGAAGGTGGCTTCGCTTGGATCACGCATGGAGGAAACGTGGTGATCTGTTCAATGGTAAAGAGGAGCCTGACAGAGCCTCGCTGCCGAGGAGTGGCGTAGAAATCGACGAGCTTTTGGAAAATTGGGAGGAGTGCCCTTCACCGGGAAAAATGAAGCGACCGAGGGCGGTAGAGCCGTTACTGGGTGTATGGAAAGCCAGGTCTGTTTTCCACGACTTGGAGTACTGGAAGTACCTCCACACGCCACATTCCCTCGATGTCATGCACATTACGAAGAACATTACGGAGAGTCTGCTTGGCACTCTTTGCAATTCGGAAAAGGGCAAGGATGGGGCGAAAGCAAGATACGACCTAAAATATCTTGGCATTAGGAAAGAACTACAAGCCCCCAGTAGTGGTGATGAAGCCGACGATGATGATGATGATCAGACGGAAGGGACTCAACGTCTCCGCAAAAGGGCTAAGAAGAACTCTGTGGTGCTTCCAGCTGCATGCTACACGCTTAGTCCGGAGGAGCTCGATCAGTTTTTCAGGTGCCTCCTAGGAGTCAAAGTTCCTCACGGTTACTCATCGAAGATAAGCAGATATCTCGACGCAGCAAAGAAGAGGTTCACCGGGATGAAGTCTCACGACTGTCACGTGCTGATGACGCAGATACTACCCGTCGCGATTCGAGGGATAATGGATGAGCACGTACGTGATACGCTATTTGGCCTGTGCAACTTTTTCGACGTCATCACCAAGAAGTCGATCGGCGTGAGGTAGCTCCAAAGGCTACAGGAAGAGATCGTGGTGATACTATGCGAGCTCGAAATTTACTTCCCACCCGCATTCTATGATATTTGCGTGCATCTATGTCTCCATGTCGTTGATGACATCAAGCATCTCGGCCCAACGTTCCTGCACAACATGATGTCGTTCGAAAGGCAGAACGGTGTCATGAAAGGATACATTCGCAGCAGGTCCCGTCCAGACGCAAGCATGGCCAAGGGCTTCCTAACATACAAGTGCATCACCTTCTGCCAGGATTATATAACGAGCGAGGACGAGGATGTTGGTCTGCCAACCAGGACACACCTCGGTAGGCTCGCTGGAGAGGGTCACCACGAGGGGTCCCGCTCACTCCATGTCGGCATCGAGAATCGACGCGACGACTTTGACAGGGCTCACCAGGTCGTGCTACAACACTTGACATTGATCGAACCTTGGGTGAATGAGCACAAACGCGTAGTCGAGCAGAGTAACATCGACCTGGGTCGAACGAGGAAGAATGGAGACATAACCAGAGAGCACAACTCGAGCTTCGGCCGCTGGTTCAAGAAAACACAAGAGCTTCTCGCAAAGACCATAACACCGTCTATGGAAGAAGAAAAACTCATATTTGCCTTATCACGGGGCCCCGGGCAAAACGTAAAGACCTATCAAGCGTATGACATCAATGGTTATAGATTCGGCACCGAGGAAAAGGACAAGAATAGCGAATACCAAAACTCAGGAGTAACTATGCTATCTTTCGCCGATGACGAGGCTACTATCAAGGAACGGTACTTCGGAAGGATCGAGGAGATTTGGGAGCTCAACTACTGTGGAGAGATGGTGCCAATGTTCCGTGTGAGATGGGCCAAGAACGTCAAAAAAGAAGGCTGGTATTTCACCACCATGGTTATACCCGATGCCAAGTCAAAGAACGCATCCGCGAAAAATGAGCCATGGGTACTCGCCAGCCAAGTTGACCAATGCTTCTTCATCGCCGACCCGTCAAGACCTAGACGTGTTGTCGTGAGGAGGGGCAAGAGGAGCATCATCGAAATGCAAGGAGACGCCAACAAGGAAGACTTGGATAAGTACGGTGATCCGAAGATCGAGGAGGAATTCAACAAGCACTTTGACATGCCTACTACTAGTAAAGTAAGAAGGAAGACCTCCCTACCCACCAAAAGTTGTCCGTTCACGCGAAGAAATCTCAAGGTGGTTGGCATAAAGTATTCAACCGCCAACAAGAAGGGCAAGAAGATTGCGAAGAGACGCTAAAGCTAGCTAGCTTGGAACTGGGACGAAAAAAGACTTTTTTGTGTATCACATGTGTGTCTATGTGAGAGAACAAGCATATATGTATGTGAGTGATATTTAAGGATATGGAAATAGAAAATCCCTAGTGTTTTCTTTCATTAAATGTAATTAACTAAAATAATTTAAAAAAAGTTAAAAAAATGTGGGGCAACTAGGATTCGAACCTAGCCACCCCAGGTTCTAGGTTAACAGTAGCAAACCACTGGGTTAGTTCTCTGTTGTTGTCAATATAGCAGTGACTTTCTTTTTATTTAATCTAGTCAAAGAATTCTGCGGCGCATCTATTGGTGGGATGCGTCACAGAAATCTACAATTCTGTGGCGCATCTGTTGGTTGCATGCGCCATAGAATGTTTACACTTAGCAAAAAAACGACACCACTCCCTTCCCCTCCCCCTCTATCAACATTGCAACTCTCGATCTGTCGTGTCATCCCACGCCGCCGTCCCCCTCCCACGCCGTCCTCCTCCCGGCCAGACCGAGGAGCACCGAGCGCCCACCATGCCGTCTACGCCGCCACCGAAGGAAGAGCACCACGCCAGGAGGAGGAGTCCCGCACCAGGAGGAGGCCCACGCCGTCGACCTCGCGCCCGCACCCGTGTAGGAGAGAGGAGGAGGAGGCCCACGCCGTCGACCTCGTGCCCGCAGCCGGAGCACCAGCTGGTAAGGCCCCCTCCCCCTTCCTCCTCCCCCTCCTCCTACTCATTGGCTAGGGTTCTTTAGGGTAGATTAGGTGATATGATTTCATTGAGTACAACCATTCAGTACAAGATTTGGGACCTCCATTCAGTACAGCCATTCAGTACAAGATTTGATTTCAACAAAACAACACAAGTATCATTCCACCAGCAGTTCAAGTCTCAATTCTTATTATGGTTCTAAAATATTCTTCTATTTAGTATTGATTTCATTGTAAATGATTTAAACGTAAGTAATGATTTATTTTACTACTATTTTGAGAAGGATTGTTGCATAGTGGAACAAGGGGACAAAATGTTCCAAGGGGACTAAATCTGAATAGAAGCCTGACATGTTTTGAAAGGTTAAGAAACTAAAGATTATGAACAAATTACACTTGGTTTTACTTGGTCCTAGGAAATAAAATAAGAACAACACTTGATTTTACTTGGTCCTAGGAAATAAAAAATCCATAGATGTACCATAGTGCAGAAATACTTGGATTTTGATCTCATGGCTATTTTAATCTCTATGATTAATAGCTATTCAGTTGTCATATGTTGCTCTCACTTGCACATGACCTATATTCATGCATGTTGTCTTAGTGGTTGAAGGACTCTAAATTTGTAATGTATTATTATTTATACATGAGTTAGCATATGAAGTCTCTTTGTTGTACACTTCCCTCACTCAAACAAGTAACCAGATTACTCAAAGACAAAGCAATCAGATTTATTAAATGCTTATAGTAATAAGTTTCTCATTATAATTCCTTGGTCTTTTGGGATTTGCCATTATTATCAATGCCTCTGTTTTTACTAGAGATTTTCTTAAGAGTATTGTATTTTGTGCACTGATAGTTGCTGATCTTTGGGTCCTAGCTTATTCATATAAGGAAAATTGAATATGTGTGTATGTTGTGATCTTATTCATGTACTGCAACCCTAGAAAGCATTGTGTTCCAGGAGATCAAGTCTCTTATTGGCATTGTCCTGAATAAAAGGTTGGCAGTAGATGAGTCATCGCATTTCATATACAAATCTAGTAGCTGTTTCTTTTCGATTATACATCCGTAAATTGTATCTATTCATGACCTGGGTGCTACGAGCACCATATGTGGTGATATATATATGTTGGGGATATGTTTTGCAGGATTATTGAGTCCCATTTCTCCGGAATGTTGATTAACTTCGTTTGGTTGAGAATGGCACTCCTATGTAGTAGAAAATTAGCAAAGGTCATGCCGAAATTTTGAATTTTGGGCATGACCTTTGCTAATTATTCTACTATTTAGGAGTGCCCATTTTCAACCAAAATGTGGTTAATCAACATTCGGGAGAAATGGGACTGCATTATATTTTTTGCCTTTTGTGCTAACTTTTTGCCTCATTATATAAAGCGCAAATAAACATGTCGGGAAACGCGGATGAGCCCGGCACTTCTAAGCACATGAGCATTGAAGAACAAGCGAGAGAGCACAACAAGTCATTCTAGAACGAGGAGATGGAGGAGGCGGAGGCCGCCGCCGGAGCTGCTGGTTATGAGGGTGGCCGGGAGGAAGCTGCCGATGATTATGAGGGTGGCCGGGAGGAAACCACCGATGATTACGGCACCACCGATGGCCGGGAGGAAGACGACACCACCGATGGCGGCGACCACGACACAAGTGGTAGCGGCACCAATCCGACCGCCGGGAAGAAGGCGGCGAGGCCAAGGAGGCCCCGGAAGGCGCAAAGTGCTCGCCAACGTCACGACGCAAGTTCACTGTCTTGAATCTGGCCTACCATTAGAGCCGAAGAAGGCGGCCCGGTTCAGCATGCAAATAGGGTGCATCGTCCGGGAGAGTGTTTCAATCAACACTAAGGACATCAGAAGCCCGGAGAATACGGCTATACTCCAAACCATGCTCGATAAGCTTCACCAAAGATACAAGTTCCCGGACAAGGACTCCAAAAAAAAGGGCGGAAGCTAATGCCATCACGAAGATGAGCACCGCCTTAAGCAGCTGGAGATTCCGGGTGAAGAAGAAGATTAACAAGGGTGACAGTTGGGAGAAGATAAGTAAGGAAGAGCCGCATTTCCCTAGAGAAGACTTCGATGCATTGAAGGAGTCCTTCAACACGGAGGTGGCTCGAAAATGGACCGCCTGGGGGAGGGAAATGCAAGAGCTGAACATAGGTAAGCACCATCTCGGGAGCGGTGGCTACCGAGGAAAACAGCCGATTTGGGAGAAGGAGGACAACGAGTATATACGTCTGGGAAAAGACAACCCGTGGTACAAAATAACTGACGTACAGACGAGGAACTATGTCCGGTCCCGCTACTTCCTCGACTGGAAGACCGGGGAATTTGTTACCAACGATCCGACCGTGAAGACCTTCGAGGAAAAGCTGGTAAGGAATTTCATTACCGATTATATCTCGAGTTGATCTAATTAGATAAGGAGACAAAATTCTAATTGGGTTCACCTTAATTTCCTTTTCCCGAAGGACGAAGCGTTGAAGGATTTGGCTAAGAACCCGCAGTCGTCCGAGGGGTCTACGGAGCCGTGGGACACGGCTTTCAACCGGGCGACGAACGCAATGAAGAAAAGGAAGTTAGATCTCCCGCCGACGTCAGCTGGCCATGTGTCCGACTTTGGTTTGAACATGAAGGTACGGGACTACTACGATTCGGATGCCAAGTCCAAAAAGGCGAGGAGGGTGACGGGCGCGGCACGCGCCGAGGTTGAGTAGCTGAAGAAGCAGGTGGAGGACCTACAATAGGTCAAAGCGCAGTTGCCCGACATAGTGGCGTCCCAGGTCAACGAGACGATAAAGTCGTTGATCCCCCCTAATTTGTGGGAGGGGATAAGTGCTTGGAATGCTAGAGGTCAACAGGGGCCGATACACGTGCCTGCCTGCACCGGCAGCAACTCGAGCAGGAACAGGCCCGCCTCGCCGGAACTCGTGACCCCACAGCCCAACACCGCCGGGCCGCAGCCGCTCCTCCAGTTGGACGCACCCAACCAGCCGGCCGAGGATGATAGGGCGGCGATGCACGGTGATGCACCCGAGCAGCCGAAGATTGATAGGCCGCCCGCCGCCCTTGTCTCCACATTAGCCGAGCTCGACGCCATCATAGTGGTAACTAATTAGTTAGTCTGCGCATAATTTTTTTTAACTATGCCTTTGATGACTGTCATCTCATCATCCCAAACATGTTTTGACTCAGGACACGCCTTGCGTAGTGCTGCATAGCGTGGTGCCCGGCGGCGAGTTGAAGGAGGTTGTGGCGGGCCAGGTGATTCGCCCAAAGAGCACGGAGGTTATGCACAACGTTAAAATGGGCAAAGACATCATGAGGGTCAGTTTGACTTACATAGTGCCGGAGTACCGCGACATCCTCCCGCCCTTTAACCCTCCGGGAGCCGAGGACAACACTCCCCTCCACGAATGCACCAATTGGGTCATGCCATGGCCGAAGTCCCAGATTCGTCTTGGGAGGCGGGGGATCTTGTGGGGCCAAAGCTTCCCGCAGGCGGCACCTCGGTCCGCCGGCCCATGCCCATCCGGCCCTTGGCGAAGCGCGCCCCAAAGGAACCGGCGGTCGCCGCCGCTACCACCACCCAGAAGAAGCTTAAGGTACCGCCGGTCGTCGTCACCCGGGAGGAACCGGTTCTCGTCGCCAACACCAACCGCCACCAAGAACTGTTGGGACGAAATCGTTATCGCTACCGACCATCCAAAACCAAGGTCACAGACTCAACCGGCATCGCAACCGCCAAGAACTAAGGACGTTGACATGGCACCACTTGATCATGATGACGGCCACTACCATGACAATGATGACCACAACTATGACAATGATCAGGATGAGGATGTCGCCGATGCCTACATCAACACCGCTACCGCAAGGATGTGTATATGCCTCCTATTGAGGTTGATGAAGAAGCCTTCCATGGTCACGACGATGAACCTAGGCGTCCCAATGCAGTACCCTTGCAGCGCCAGCCCCTCTTCAAGGGTTTATCTCAGGAAGAAGACACGCCTCCGGAGGCCGGCGATGCAGCTATACAGAAATCGGCTACCATTTTCAGCCCTACCACGCTGAAAAAGACGGTCAACGAGGTAGGGGTAGCACCCCCAGAACAAGCTGACAAGAAGAAGGCCAGGAAGAGGAAACCTAAAACTGCCCCGGGTGCCTCTATGAGCCAGCCAGCTCAGAAGATACGGCATGACAGCGTGATACCACCCCGTCCGGATGGCTTGACGCGAGTTCATGAAGCTGGGAAACCGATACTACCTCCTGATCTGCTACGCTATAAGTGGATCAATGCACTTTGCATAGTCATATCTTATATGTTGAGCAAACCCTTCTCAAGGAGAAAGATCCAACTTACCCGGTAAAAGGCCGTCAACGTGCCATAGGACCCAGACTTTGTCCATGAGGAACCCGCAAGTCTGTTCCTCATAGCGTACGAGGACGTCTTCAAACTGTTTCACCTCAGACGGCTGGACTATAACTTGGTCTGCCTATTCTCGATCAATCAACAGTTGAAGATCAAGAGAGAGTTACTCCCGCAAGTCGCGGTAGCGGATCCCTACTACATGCACGACAGCCAGCTGGTGGAAGGATCAGCGACACGGACCCGGGCGGTGGAGTACCTTCAGAATTTCATGCTCAGATACAAAGAGAACACCATTCTTCTGTCCGTCTTTCGCGAGTAAGCACACACTTTCGTAAATCCAAACACACTTTTAATAAATCCAAGCAAACCTTTCGTAAATCCAAGCAAACTTTTCGTAAATTCAAACAACCTTTTCGTAAATCGCCGTCGTAACTAATGCTTTCTTGTAGATTTCTTTCATTGCTTATCCTTTCCAACATTCATTTCAATTGTGTTGAGCAGGGACTACTACTCTGTAACCATCGCCATTTACCCGACGTATTCAGTAGCCCAGTATTTTGACTTGTCGAATACCACGTACAAGAAAAACTGGGCCAGAATAAAAGCTGTTCTCGATGATGCTATGGAGGGATACTTCCAAAAGGGAGGCACCTTCGTAAAGAAAGGGGAATTTGTTAAGACGGATAAAAGACACGGATTCAAGCACGTGACCGAGTTCCCCTGCATCAAGTAGCCGGCTGGCAGCGTGAGGGATAGCTTCTACGCCCTCCATCACCTTCACGGGTTGGTCCGGGATGCAGAGCAGATCAAGTGCCCAGACACTGTTCCAGAGTGGTCTGCAAGATATATAGGGGAAATCAGCGATGCTGATCTTAGAGAATACTTCCATCGCATCCAAAGGAAGTTATCGGAGATAATCAAGGAAGATGTCGAAACCATGGGGGGGTGCTTAAACGTACGCCGGAAGCCGTCTAAGAGGGCGATCAAAAAACTCCTAGATGCGCAGGGTGATCGAAGGACGTGGACGACGAAAGACTGCTACAAACCGTTTCCGGCGCCGTCCGGCAAGTAGGCTCATTGATCATGGACACATGTGTGTATTGTGTCGTGTTCCCAGGTGTCGTGAACTATAATTTCTTTGTAATAATTTGTATCGACGGATGTGTGTGTGTGTTTTGTTGTATTTCGTTGAACTTGCTTCTGTGATATCGATGCAATATGTCTTATATGTTGCATTATGCACTAATATATGCCTTGTGTCTATAGAGATGATGTACTACGTGGTGTTCGAGGGTCGGGTTCCAGGGATCTACGAGGAGTGGGAGGACTATAAGAAACAGGTGCACAAGTTCAGCGGCAACTGCTACAAAGGATACGCGACTAGAGAGGAGGCGGAGGCCAAGTGGAGGAACTACCGGTCGAGGAAGAACAAGAACAAGATGAAGACTGCGGTCGTGCTCATGCTCTTGCTCAGCATCATCGCGGCTCTACTATATTTCATCATAGTGTAGGCGGCGGTGACCACTTTATTTGTAACTTTAGATGATGAACTAATTTATACTTGTGTAAAAATGTGGCACTTATGACTATATGTATGCATGTATGTTGGGATCTAATATTTGATGACATAGTAATGTATATGTTTGCATCTACTGTTTGTCCAGATTATTATTTACTATCTATATATAAATCCTGTATATGCACTGTATTCTGGGCTGTGTTAGAAATTAAAAAAAATACCGAAAAACATTCTGTGGCGCATCTTGTAACGTTTCTGTGGCGCACAACATTTTGTGGCGCATGTGTGCATATCTTGAAAGCACGTAGCATACATGGCGACGGGAGCACATCGCATGGCGCAGTTTAATTCATGCGCCACAGAAAGCCTAAATTTAGTGGCGCAAATTCTGTGGCGCACAAGGCATACGCCACAGAAACCAATTTACATGCGCCACAAATAAGGATTTCCCTAGTAGTGCCACCCCCACGCGTGAGAGGGCGAGGAGACCCTGCCGCCAACGGCCCCGACCGAGCTTCGCCCGACAGTGCCCTTCTGGCGGCATTGAAGGGGGAGGAGAATGGGGAGGAGGCCGCGAGCAGACGAGGTGGAGAAGATCCCCCCGGCCGCCGCGCGGTGGCGGCGCGGGAGGGGGAGAGCGGCTAGGGTTTCTTCCCACCACCACCACCGTTGGCGACGACTTGGAGGCGAGGTCCGCCTCCCCTTTATGCACGTTCAAAAGCTGCATCCGCTGTAGCCTGTAGCTGCATTGCAGCAATCTGCATCCAGCCTTGTCCCCTTCCCCTGCTGCATGCCTGCTCCTCTCTGCGCAGCTGTGGGCTGTGGCTGCATCACAAGCAGCAGCTGGCCGGCGGCTGCCTCCAGAATCCCCCTTGATGTTGCGGTGGTGGCCGCAAGATTCTTCAAAGATTGCGTCTAGAGGCGACGTAAGCTGGACGCCAAGGAAACTTTCTGGTGTACTCCATGCAAGAACGTCCGTTCGATGCGGTAGGGGCGTGCCCGCGCCCTGTTCGGCAGAGTTCCCCACAGAGGTTCCAGGCGCCGGAGTCCGGTCGGCCATGGCTGCCTGCCCTGTACAGTGCAAAGCGGGGGCGTCGTGCTGCGGCAGCCCGCTTGCCTTGGTGGTGGGTCTCGAGGGGTTGCGTCCATGCTAAGCGAGAACCGTCAGGCTGTCCTCGTCCAGCCATGGCCAGGCCGTTTTGCTGGGGGATGTTGTGCCTGTGCCATCTTAGGGAAGGCTCGACGGCTCTCCCTTTCACTTGGTCAGTGATTTTGTTCTTACACTAGAACAAAAGGCGCGCAGTGCCATGGGAGAAAGACATGGCCATCGTGAAGCTGCAGAAACGAACTGATAATATCTATGCATCAACTGCTGGATCATGAGTTTTTGGAGTGGATTTCTCTAAAACTGGAGATGAGGCGCCATTATCGATGTATTCCGGATGATTGGTGGACACAGGGGCAGGCCGCAGGCTGGTTCAACATGGGTGGGTCAGGCAGACAACTTCAACATGGTGAGCGCAACCCCAGCCATCGGGTCCAGCACGAACTAGCCGTTCTTAACAGAGGAGCATGTGCAAGGGTTTACTTGCATGGCCAGGAGTTGTCTCACTGATGGTCAATGGGGGAATCTACTGGTAAGTGTATGCTGAAACCTGAAACCTCGTCAGCTTTGCACATTTGCACGTACACAGTTGTCAGTTGATAAATCTATATGATTCAGAGAGTGGCAGAGATGATATTTTTTTGCTCAAATGTTGTTTGTGGTTTTAGATTAGTGGCAAATGGGAAAGTGGAAGAGGCTACTTCTATTGATAGCAGATGATGTCAGAAACTCTTTTGTTTTCCTTATGTCATGTCTTTCGAGTGGTTTAGTCGATAATTGAAGACTGGAATATATCTTGTTAGCCTGCACTCGTGCTACTTTTTTTTTCTGGAAAGGGGAAGCCCCAGTCTCTGTTAGAAACGGTAAGCACGATCGATTCCGGTACGGCGTCCCGTGTGTTCTGGACGTACGTATACGTCTACGTCTCCGAGTAGGTTTAGAACTCCACGTTGAGTAGGTTAGCTGATCGCTCGTTGCTACGTGTATAAAACTAGCCTAACGTGTAATCTTGTGATCTACCCGAGAGACAGAAGAAATACAAAGAAAGAATTTGAGGCTCGACACGAGCCTCTAGCACATCGTGTTTTTTTCTGTGTTGATACGTACGTGAAGCTAGCTCAGCTAGGAAACGATCAAGGAGCCTGTTTGACTGCTTAGCTTGTACGTGAACCTCTCGGCGTCTTGTTCTTCCCGTGTTCGTCTCGTCAGTGTTGCCGTTCATCGCTGCTCACACCGGAAAGTACTCGGTGTGGGGCCAATTTCTAGCAATTGGTATCAGAGCCAAGGTCGTCATGCGTGAACTATTGAAAGTACTAGGAGGTCATGGCGATGGTGAAGTTTGGCGAGAGCTCGGCGTCGGCACCGGTGACGGAGACGGTGGGGGCGGCTTTGTATTCGCGCCTCGATCGCAAGGACTACGGGCTATGGGCACTCAACATGGAGGTGGCCATGGAGGCTCAGGAGGTTTGGGAGGCCGTCGATCCAGGAGGCGACGAGTACGTCAAGGGTGGCACGAAGTACCGGAAGGATCGCCAAGCGTTAACGGCGCTCTATTCTGTAGTGCCGAAGGACATGATGCAGCACCTCGTCGGAAAGAAATCGACGAAGGATGCATGGAAGACGATCAAGATCTTGCACCAAGGTCATGCCCGCGTGAAGGAAGCACATCTTCAAACTTTGACGAAAAGCTATGAAGATCTGAAAATGGAGGAGAGCGAGACGGTTGATCAGTTTGCCGCCCGTTTCGTTACCCTCGTCAATGCAATCAGGGGATATGGCGAGAGATTAGACGAGGTCAAGAACGTCAGAAGGTTCCTACGTGCGGCACCGGCGCGCTACAAGCAGATCGTCACATCGATCGAACAATGTATCGACCTGAATACATTAACAGTTGAGGATCTCGTCGGAAGATTTAAGGCACACGACGAGAGAATCCGGATCAGCTTTGGTGATCCAGAACAGGTTAAGCACCTGATGCTAACGAAGCAGCAGTGGATGACTCTTTTGAAAGAAAAGCAAGAAGGCTCCACGAGCGGCAAGGAGAAGCAACGCCAGCGAAAAAGTACATCGCGGGGCAGGAGGACGAAGATGACACCCCGCCGCGGAGGAAGTTTGACATAAAGAAAGTAAGGTGTCTTAACTGCGGCGAGCTCGGTCACTTCAAGGCTGATTGCCGAAAATCATCAAAGGAAAAGGAGAGGGCTCTCATCGCCCAGGAAGGAGATGATGGACCGATGATGCTGATGCTCGAAGTAACTGAGCTGAAGGATGAGAAGGATCCTCCATCACCGGCTACGGAGATTGTGGCAGAACTGGATCACGATCTATCCTGTGTGGATCACGAGGAACGGAGTGCCCTGTTTTCATGTGAAGCCACGTTTGAGGCAAGTGAAGCCTCGGGACTAATTCATGGTGATCTATGCGTTGGAATTTCACCCGCAACTCCGTCCGACAATAAGTTCTTCATGCTTATGGTGGATGATCATAGTAAATACATGTGGATTGTGTTGCTGAAAAGTAAGGATCAAGCTGAACAAGCATTCGAGAAGATCAAGGAAGCCGAAGAGTTCAAGGTGGAGGCGAAGATAAGAGCCCTACGCATTGATCAGGGGGGTGAGTTGCATCAAACTGTGTTGACCATGGCACGGAGCATGATAAAGAGTAAAGGCTTGCCAGGAAAATTCTGGGTTGAGCCAGTTAATACGGCTGTGTATTTGCTGAACATGGAGCCAATATTGAGTGGAGTTGGTATAACGCCGTACGAAGTATGGTACGGATGGAAACCCTCGGTTGATCATCTTCGCACTTTTGGGTGCGTGGCGCATGTCAAGACGGAGTCCGACCATAAGAGTAAATTGGCGGAGCAGAGGACTCCAATGATCATGACGGGCTATGAAAGCTCAAAGGACTACCGCTTGTGCAATCCTTATACCAATAAGGTGGTTGTCAGGGGCGACGTAATCTTTGAGAAAGGCGAGTCATGGAATTGGGGATCCAACGAACCGGGATATCCAACTTTTCACGTCACGTGGGATCTTGAGTATGAAAAAAATATGGATCGACCAAGCTTATCCTTGTCAGCAAGTTTGAGCCCAGAAAACGTTGAAGGCCTAGGGGTGCTTCAGGTTTGGACACCGGGCCAGAAGCACTAGGGATTCTCCTAGAAGACAAAGAGTTTGAAGAAAAGGCTAGTCCGTGGCTAGAAGATACGGAACTGGAAGGGTGCACAAATGCATGTGCAGCGATACCTGCACTTGTTTGCCCAACAAACAGGCCAGCAAGGCTTGAAGACGATGGTCCAAGAGTGTGGACTGGTGGCCAGACAGATGGAAGAGACCCAACAATTAGGGGTGCAGATCCATCAAGGGGCTTTTCACGTGGTATAGAGAAGCTAGAAGGAAACATGCCAGAAAGGGATTCAAAAGGAAAAGACAAATCTCTACAGGTAGGCAACCAGTGTCTTGCTACTCCGGACGAGCCAGAAGATGGTGTTGGTCAGGAGCAGGTAAAAGTCAGAATTGCTAGTCACGATCTAGCTTTGCTAGTCAACCAACGTGATCTAGCTCCTACATATTTGTTCTATTGCATCCAAGAGTACTGGCAAGCAGAAGATCAAATATGCGAAGCATTGATGAGAAAGTACTTCATCGAACCAAGTATATTGTCTCAAGGCGCAGACAAAAAGGACTGTCGGCGTAAAGGCGTGGAGAAGGGCGCGGACAAAAAGGACTGTCGGCGTGAAGCCATGGAGAAGCCGACAAAAGAAAAGTCGGTGACATGGATGCTGAGGAAGGGGGCGGCGAAAGCAATGCCATGGATGACGCCCACGATGAGCAGCTGGCGCATTTGGGATCCAGGTAGAGGTGAAACACACGTCGTGCTTCAGGAGTGATTGTTAGAAACGGTAAGCACGACCGATTCCGGTACGGCATCCGGTGTGTTCTGGACGTACGTATACGTCTACGTCTCCGAGTAGGTTTAGAACTCCACGTTGAGTAGGTTAGCTGATCGCTCGTTGCTACGTGTATAAAACTAGCCTAACGTGTAATCTTATGATCTACCCGAGAGACAGAAGAAATACAAAGAAAGAATTTGAGGCTCAACATGAGCCTCTGGCACATCGTGTTTTTTCTGTGTTGATACATACGTGAAGCTAGCTCAGCTAGGAAACGATCAAGGAGCATGTTTGCCTGCTTAGCTTGTACGTGAACCTCTCGGCGTCTTGTTCTTCCCGTGTTCGTCTCGTCAGTGTTGCCGTTCATCGCTGCTCACACTGGAAAGTACTCGGTGTGGGGCCAATTTCTAACAGTCTCTACATAGATTGCTGCACTTGTTCTATATGGAGTTGTAGGAACAATGGAGCACCCCCATCTGCCCATTTGCGTTGTCATCCATATCATCAGAGATATCAAAGATCAAGGTTCGTAACAAAACACAGTCACTCATGTCGTTCCCTTAATAGAACTTCCCAAGGATATCGGTTGAGTTTCCAGCATACAGTTTGAGTTCCCAATAGGTTACGGTTACACATTTGAAAGTTGGTTTCAGACTTTTAGGATATTTCGCTCATTAACAATTCATATTGTTATATTAGGATATTAATAAATTTTCATGACCATTCCATGGAGGATTGCTGCTGGAATATTATGTACTTCCTAAGGTTATCAGATAATCTCATCTGATTTGCTTTAGGCGTGCCTTTCAAAACGGAGGTTCTTACATTAGATTTGCTTTGTTTGGTAAAAATGGCGCCAATATCTAGTGCTTAGATAAACCAGGTAAATATCCTTGGAGCTTGTAAATGTTCTAGTGCTTAGATAAACCAGGTAAATATCTTTGCAGCTTTCAGGTTTTCTGTAATTGATCTTTAACCTTTACTTTGTAGTAACATGCCCCTATCATGAAACATTGTTGTCGGTCCATATAAAACAATATCCGAGTAAAATAATTCATGTTATGAGAAATGAACTAAGTTGGATATGCAACTATTCTTATAATCAGTACTATGAAAAACAGCGGTATCAGAAGACACACCTCTGAATTTATCTTTATATGTCTCTGGTCAAAACATACTCATTCAGGTGCCTTAAATTGCTGTATAATGGTCCTCTATCTATAGCATTCTATTCTGTTACATCTGTTCCTTAGCTCTCATTCTTCTCTCCTCTGCATCTACCTCTTCATTTTAACTCTGAAAGGATTTTCTATCTGGTCCCTCTTTAGTCATTACTACATAAACTTCTAAAGCCTGCATTGTCCTATTTATGATTCTGTTCGCACCTACTTCTACTACATCCACACGATCACCTTGCAATGATTCTCATGAACTCCTGACTAGCACTTCTGGCTGCTATTTCAGAGAAACACCGGTCCAATAGGACATTCATTCTTACCTAATTTCTTCCACTAGGCCTCAAATATACATTGCCTCTGGTTAATAGAAGCTGCTAGTGAGTTGAAATTCCCCTTATTCTCGCATTTTGATACCGCAAGGTGATGCAGGTGCCAGGGGAGGACAGCCAGCACATGTGCAGCATCCTCAAATATCTTCTGTTCATGAATAATACACTTAAACACTTATACAGCTGGATTTTATCAGCAGGGCATTTAGCTGGGGTGGTGATGAAACCCACCATGCCAACTTTGGCAAGGAGCTGGAACCATGCCAATCACTAGGATGGTGTGGCAGTCCTTGGGCCACGAATGCAACCCATATATTCTGCAATCAGTCTGAGTGTCATCTCCGTATTTCGTCCCTATTGTGTCGTCTTCAGATAAACTAGTCTTATTCCCATAAATCACCATCTAATCCTATGTAATAATCATTGCTTTTAGTGTCGTTATATATGTGCCACAAATTAATACCCAGATACACCTGAGCAAGTCGGTGGGTGTCTCTCACACTTGAGTCCAGCTTAATTCCTAGCTGTATTGATTATACAAGAGGGGTCAACATTTTGTGCAAATTAAGTTCAAACAAGCAGCTGTGGATACTTTGGAAGCTCCGTGCCCTGTCGTCTGAAGGAGATACTGAAGAGGGGTCGTTCTCACAGTTACAGAAACTGCACGTCTTATGCACAATACTTAATTTTGTTATACGCAGCAGATGAAATACTCCTCCACGGCTACGCAGGAGCAGTATAGCTTCGTGCACGCACCGTACCTTCTTAAATAAAATAAGGCACCCGTGAGTACTATATATATCACCTAGTTCCACTGAACAATGCAAACCAAAGCGTACTCAGTACTACGAGGGATAAGCAATTTAGAAGAGGGCCTGATCAAACATGGCAACCCCGAGGGCTTCGCTCCTTGCCATCCTCGGCTACCTCTGCTTATTTAGTTCTGTTCATGCAGCTCGAGAGCTAAACGGTGACTTGTCCATGGTCGCAAGGCACGAGAGTTGGATGGTACAATATGGTCATGTGTACAAGGATGCTGCTGAGAAGGCGCAGAGGTTCGAGATATTCAAGGCCAATGCTCGATTCGTCGAGTCGTTCAATGCTGAGGGTCCAATTTGCAGACCTTAGCAATGATGAGTTCAGGGCAGCCAAGACTAACAAGGGGTTTATTCCAAATAAGGCCAAGATTTCGACAGGGTTCAGGTATGAAAATTTGAGCCTTGATGCGATCCCGGCAACGATGGACCGGAGGACGAAGGGTGCGGTCACTCCCATCAAAGATCAAGGCCAGTGTGGTAAGTACATTTAGGCTACAAGTGAATTACTTACATATGAATCTTCGATGTTAGAATGGTGTTCATAATTGCATATGTTGCAACAAAATCATTTGCAGGTTGTTGCTGGGCCTTTTCTGCTGTTGCTGCAACAGAGGGCATTGTCAAGATAAGTACGGGCAATCTTATCTCGCTCTCGGAGCAAGAACTGGTGGATTGTGATGTCCACGGTGAGGACCAGGGCTACGAGGGTGGTCTCATGGACGATGCATTCAAGTTCATTATTAAGAATGGAGGCCTCACTAAGGAGTCAAGCTATCCATATTCCGCAGCGGATGGCAAGTGCAAGAGTGGATCTAGCAGTGCTGCAACAATTAAGAGCTATGAGGATGTGCCTACCAATGACGAGGGTGCGCTCATGAAGGCAGTGGCAAGCCAACCCGTGTCAGTAGCTGTGGATGGGGGCGACATGACATTCCAATTCTACTCCGGTGGCGTTATGACCGGTTCCTGTGGTACTGATTTGGACCATGGTATTGCAGCCATCGGTTATGGCACGACCAGTGATGGTACAAAGTATTGGCTGCTGAAGAATTCTTGGGGCACAACATGGGGCGAGAACGGATTTTTAAGAATGGAAAAGGACATTGCTGACAAGAAGGGCATGTGTGGCCTTGCCATGGAGCCCTCCTATCCCACGGCTTTGTTTGACCACAAAATGCCACATATTTACACACATACACTAGATCGAATAAATAAATGTCTCTTATTCTAGTGTTGTATATATGCCCATACCATACGTATATGATTGTAAATTGTTCTATGAAAACTCATTATATGTGTCTACACTTTTATACAACTCATGAGTCATGACTATTGTGCAGCTATGTCGAATGTAGTATGATCAATGAAGAATATATTTTTGTTATATTTGTGGTATCTAAGAAGTTCCCAAAATGGTATTGTTGTATGTAAAATTTAAAAGATAAATGTTGTTATCCAGGTGTCTTCTGGTATGCATATATAAGGAACTTCAGTAAAAACTTGTGCAAGCAGAAGCTGTATTTTGTGCATAAATGATTTGAAAGATGGGATATATAGCTAGTGAACTGCAGACAATTCCTAAAAAATGTTAGTTCACTCGTGGTTCATAAACTCATTTGCATGTGAATGAGAAAATGAAAGAGCAGAACATGGTTATGCTAGCTATCTTAAATGTAAAGCAATAATTAGTAGCTCTTTGTCGCAAACGAAATACGGTTACCTCTTATAAGATAATATTGTGAACTAATATGTACAATTTGCTTTTGCAAACAAGGAAATAAATAATATTGCAGTTAAAGTCGTAGCACATCACCAAATCTGGAAAGGTATAGCACTACCAAGTAATATCTAGTTCGCCTGCAATTTGTGCTACATGGAGTTGTAGGAATGACTCCATAAGACGACTATTGTTATTTACCATTTGACATTGCCTTCCATATAATCAGAAACATCTAAGATATTGGTTCACAACACAAACAATCAGTCATTTTTCCATTTCAAAAATAAGGTTGAGTTTTCTGCATACATGATATGTCACCTGGAATCTCCAAGATCCAAATTGACCCCTTCTTTTCTCAGTAGGTTACTGTTAGTCTGTTACACATGTGAACGGATATTTTGTTAATTTATTAGTTATATTAGGATATCAAATATATCTTTCATGAGCATCCTATAAATGATTGTTGCTGAAATATTGTGAACTTCCAAGGTTATCAGATAATATCATATGATCTGTTTTAGGCTCGCCTTTCAGGATGGAGGTTCTGACATTAGATTTGCTTTTCTAGTAAGAAATGGTGCTAGATAGCTGAAGCCGGGTGTTCTAAACGATCTGCACAAATGCATGAGCTCATTCTATTGCTTAGCTAAACCAGGTTTGCAGTTTTCATGTTTTCTATATTTGATATTAAACCTTGATTTTCGGGTGACATGCCATCATTGTTGTCTGTCTTATTTTTAGCTTTTGACAAGATGCAAGTATTTATAGGAATATTTGGAGACTACTGATACTATCAACTACAAGAATGACATAGGAAACAATATCAGAGTACAATATTTTTTTTCCGAAAGGAAGTTGAGACCCCGGACTCTGCATCGAAGAGATGCAACGGCCTTTATTTGCGTTTATACAATAAAGAACTAATAAGAGCATACATCAAACAACCCGAAACCACCACACAACACCTACGAATCCAACAATGGAAGGAGAAAATGCTATCAAGGCCTTATATGCCCTAAAAACACCAACAACACCCCACCGGCTAGGTACTGGGGGCATCACCGAGTCACCCTAGGGCGAGTCAGGAGCACTCATCCGGACCAGTAGACCCTCCGCGAGCACCTTATGCCCTCGCTACAGCAACCGTCACCAGTGCAGAGATTTGCATAGCCCTTGTCAGGCCTATCATCGACACTGCCACAACGCCAGACAGGGCATCCACCCTGCGCAAGTCCATCTAGCCACATCCATCACCGAGACCCCACTGCGCCACTCCACCGAGATTCGTTGTCATCGACGCGGAAGATGTACACCGCACCACCTCTTCCTCCTCCATCCAGTAAATGCTACAAAACAATGCGCCCACGAGGGAGGGCGACACCAGAGCGACGCCATCGTCCGATCCGGTAAACCCAGACCTGGGGTTTCTCCCGGAGCAGCACGAGCGAGTATACGATGGATGCAGTAGCAATGCCTTCAACAAGGTAACGTCACGAATACGCCGCCATCGCCCACCAAGACCGGAGTACGGGATCAGTTTTCACCAGCGGCCGTGCCTCCCCAATCGCCACCGGTGCTAGTTGTTGGGTGAAACACCACAAACAACCAGGCCGACCACCTCCAGCAGAGAAGTAGGCCGCCACCGCCATGTCTGGGGCTAACACCCAAGGCTTCCTCGTGCTACGGGGATGAACAAAGATCATCTCCATGCGTCGTTGTCCAACGACAAGGTGCTACAAGGGCGTTGGAGTGGATGTCACGGCCCGCCCGAACCCATTTGGGCCTAGATCAAGGCCCGCCTGCACCGCTACCACCACCTGCTGGCCACCTGCACCACCCACCACTCCAGCTCGCCGTGACGCGCCGGCCGCCGCCAACCCGCATAACTTTCATTGAAGAAGAGCGAGTGGACACCGTCACCGTGGTCCAGAACTTGGCCGGGGGAGATCTGCCGCCGCCGCGCAACCAGGGCTTTGCCCGGTGACGTTCCTGGTGGCGGCGAGAGGAGGGGAGAGTCGTGGGGTGGTCGAGAGGAGGGCAGGCGGCAGCCGCCTGGTGCGGCCCGGCGTGGCTGCACAGGATCGGAAGGGGAGCAATAATCGGAGTACAATATGTTATGCAAAGAAATGAACCAAGTTGGATACACAACTATGCTTGTAGTGAGTAATATGATCCACTCATGAGAAAAAAGCGGGTATCAAAATGCACATCACTGAATTTCTCTTGATATGTGATCAAAACATACTCAATCATGCGCACACCTCAATTCCTATCTGTATCGATTATACAAGAACGGTTAGTGTTTTTTTTGTGCAAATTAACTTCAAACATGAAGCTGTGATTCCTTTGGAAGCTCCGTTATAGCCCTGTAATATAAAAGGAGATACTGAAGATGTGAACTCAGGTCGTTCTCACAGTTGCAGCAACTGCACGTCTCATTCACACCTCTTTTCACACAGGAGAAATACTCCTGCACGCCTCTTTTCACACAGTACAGCTTCATGCACGCACCGTACCTATCTCCTACTTAAATAAATAAAGCACCTGTGAGTGCTATATATGTCACCTAGTTTTCCATTGAGCAATACAAATTAAAGCGTACTGACTACTAAGAGTTGAAAGAAATTCAGAAGAGGGCCAGATCAAACATGGCCATCCCGAGGGCTTCGCTCCTTGCCATCCTCGGCTGCCTCTGCTTCTTTAGTTCTGTCCTCGCAGCTCGAGAGATGACCAATGATTTGTCCATGGTCACAAGGCACGAGAGATGGATGGTGCAATATGGTCGCGTGTGTACAAGGAAGCTGCTGAAAAGGTGCAGAGGTTTGAGATATTCAAGGCCAATGCTCGATTCATCGAGTCGTTCAATGCTGAGGGACACAAGTTCTGGCTCAACATCAACCAATTTGCGGACCTTAGCAATGATGAGTTCAAGACAACCAAGACTAACAAGGGGTTTATCCAAATAAGGCCAAGATTTCGACGGGGTTCAGGTATGAGAATTTGAGCCTTGATGCACTCCCGGCGACGGTCGACTGGAGGACGGAGGGTGCGGTCACTCCCGTCAAAGATCAAGGACAGTGTGGTAAGTACATTTAGGCTAAAACAGAATTACTTACGTATGAATCTTCGGCGTTAGGATGGTGTACATAATTGCATATGTTGCAACAAAATCATTTGTAGGTTGTTGCTGGGCTTTTTCTGCTGTTGCTGCAATAGAGGGCATTGTCAAGGTAAGTACTAGAAACCTTATCTAGCTCTCGGAGCAAGAACTGGTGGATTGTGACGTCCATGGCGAGGACCAGGGCTACGAGGGTGGTCTCATGGATGATGCATTCAAGTTCATTATCAAGAATGGAGGCCTCACTAAGGAGTCAAGCTATTCATATTCTGCAGCGGACGACAAGTGCCAGAGTGGATCTAGTAGTGCTGCAACAATTAAGAGCTATGAGGATGCGCCTACCAATGATGAGGGTGCCCTCATGAAGGCAGTGGCAAGCCAACCCGTCTCAGTAGCCATGGACGAAGGCAACATGACATTCCAGTTCTACTCCGGTGGTGTGATGACCGGTTCCTGTGGTACCGATTTGGATCATGGGATTGCAGCCATCGGTTATGGAATGACTAGTATGGTACAAAATATTGGTTGCTGAAGAATTCTTGAGGCACATCATGGGGCGAGAATGGATTTTTAAGAATAGAAAAGGATATTGCTGACAAGAAGGGCATGTGCGGCCTTGCCCTGGAGCCCTCCTACCCCACGGCTTAGGTAGACCACAAAATGCCACATATTCGCACACATACACACGATTGAATAAATACATGTCTCTTTTCTAGTGTTGTATATATGTCCATATGTACTATATATGCTTGTAAATTGTGTTATGCAAACTCATTATATATGTATGTACACTTTTTATACAATTCATGAATCATGACTACTACGCAATTACGTTGAATGCAGTAAGATCGATGAAGAATATTGTGGTATCTAAGAAGATCCAAAAAAAATAGTATTGTTGGATGGAGGTTTTAAAAAAATGTTGTTATCCTGGTATGCATAAGGAATTTCAGGAAAAACTTGTGCTACCAGAAGCAGTATCCTGAGCAAGATCTGCTGACAATTTTTAAAAAATGTTAGTTCTATGGTGGTTCATAAAGTTATTTGCTTGTGAAAGGGAAAATGATAGAGGAGAACATGGTTATGCTATTTAAATCTAAAACAAGAATTATGATATCAAGTATATATACATGCTATACATTATATTTTGTTCATAACGTGTATACAACTAGCCGAATCAGCACCATTGTAGAGGACGGTATGATATGAAGGGCTAGTTATTTAGCTGCTTCTCTATCCAGAACCAGAAGTCATTCATTCATCTCGTGAGTACTTGTGTTTAAATTGTGGAATCGTACTCTCAAGTAAGTTCCAATCTTCTATGTTTAGAATAGAAATGTGTTATGACGGACACTTTACATGACAACTGACAAATTTGTCACTATGATAGAGTCGTCAGCTGATTATTCATAGAACATATACTACTCTCTCCGTCTCAAAATAGATGTCGCAAATCGTCTAAATTTGGATGTATCAAGTACTAAATAGTGTCTAAAATTCTAAATACATCTAAGTTTAGATAAATTTGAGGCATATATTTTAAGACAGAGGGAGTACCGATAATTTCTTCGTGCATCGTGCAGAATAATAGATTAGAACAATGAGCCAACAAACCTATTAGTGAATAAAAGGGTCAAGCACTCAAAGTTGACAAAAACCATATAAAAATGCAAGGGTAAAATAATGAACAAATAGGCAGGTGTTTAACCTGTCAGCTTCAATCCTAAAATGGTTCAACACGCAAGGTTAAAAAAGGTATATCCGTGCTAACTGAACCATCAATAAGAATTCATGAAGTGAATTATCCTTTGTTTATACCTATAAAGATGTTAATTTTCTCTGAATCATTGCCGCTCTAACGTCTTGTTGATCTTCTCTGGTATTAAATGATCCAGTGTCATTCTCGATTTAAGTAGCGGGAACTGAGAGGAAAGGACCCCGCGTGTCGCACTCTAGGATGACACCACGTGCCACCAGAGCTCCTCACGCCGCCATTGTTGTGGGCCTCGCCGCAGCGACGGCGAGCCCAGCCGCCGAAGGTGGTCTAGGGATGGTGGACGCCGGAGTTGGCCGCCATGACTGCTGGGGCGGAGATGGCCGGCTCGTCGATGACCAGCGACTAGGGCGGCGCCCCTGGTTGGAGTGGTGCCAGAGGTCCTTCCCGGCAGCGCCATGACCGGCGGTGGAGGTGAAGGGCTAGGTCGTGTGGGGTTGGAAACCCTAGATCTTCCGATCTGGGTCTCTCCTGTGCCGCCTCCCCGTTCCTCTTCGCTGCTGGTAGAGCCGGATCCGGTGGGGGTCGACGCTACTCTGTTGTCACCTTTCTCGTTGCTGGCGTAGCCACAGGGCTGCTAGTAGGTTTTGGTGCGGCGGATCTTGTAGGTTGCCGGTGGGTGGCATGGGGTTTGCTGGCTCGGCTTGAATAAAGGAAGCAGTCCTAGGATCCCTCTTATGCCATGAAGAAGATCTTCTTGATGTATGCCGTCATTGATCTAGCCGGAGTGTAGAGTTTCGGAAGACTCCGCCGACGAACTCCAAAGGACGACATGCCTGGAGATTGCCGGATCGGATGGGATTTGATCGCGCAAACATATTTTTTCTGGCCGTTCATTTTCAGAGGGAGCGATGCAAAGCCCTGCAGTTTGTTGCCATCGCGGAGCATGTCTTTAGTACCATGGTGAACTCAGTCATGGAGAATGTTATGAAAGTCGAGATCTTAGGACTAGTGGGGTGGTTCAATTCATGGTGGCGATGAGGTTTTTGGCTTGGTGATTCGTGACTTGGAGCAGCGGCATCAGTAAGTGGAGACGATAGCATAAGAGAAATTCAAAGTCTAAACTTGCAGGATAAAACCCAAGATCTGACCTTAATTGGTTGTGCCTGACAATGGTCTTGTTGAGGCATTGTTTTCTGAGCGCGAACTACCTTCTGGGTGGAAACCTATGATCTACGATCAGGACGATGACAACGCTTGTGCACTATTCTCTTTTTGGAGGTGTTGATTTTGTAGAAGATTGATTTCTGGTGCTGTCTTGGTGATGTTTGGTCCGTTCCTACAAGAAATAAATCACTATAGAGGGACTTTTTATGCAATTCTTCTTTCTGCTGGGCCCATCCTTATTGTCGCTGTGACACTGCGTTGCTCTAGAGACTGAATATAATTGGTATCTTTGAAATATTAATATTTTTTTTTATAAAAATAGGTAGCGGGAGCTGTCAACCACGAGCAAAAATATTGGCGAAGAGGAGGATTCTTCTTTTAAGCTTTTTCTTTAATTTTTTTCACCTCAAGCTTTTTAGTAGGTGCCTAGGTGGGCAACCTGCTCTACTAAGCTATCTTAGGAAAACATCGATGCATAGGTCAAACAGTCAGCAGGAAGGAGTTGCATACGTGGACATTTGCACTGGCTGTTAGACCTTGCTGCCGATGATACATGTCACTGTCTGCTCATAGGTCAATGGAAAAAAACTAGGTAATTGGTTATTTAACCTTGATACGAGCTATCAAGAGAATCTTGGATAAATTGTTAAAGAATGTGTACAAAGGAGTGGCATGTTATCAAAGATAGTTCTTTTGATGTTTGGAATTTTTTTAAAGTAAGATAAGATAAATTGAGCAACAGGACGCCTCGTTAAAAACCCTTCAGTCTCCTTAGATATCCTGGTAGGAAAAAGAGTGTGTAAGAAACCTGTTGCCCCGAAGTTTACATAGTGTTCTTACAATCTAATGTGACCAGGTCCCGAACACACTCAGGAACTGAGTCACAAATAAGACCTGAAGACCCAGATTTACCAACATGTGCTAAAACATGCGCAACACCATTACAAACCCGCTCTGCCTTTGATATCAAGATATCTTTGTAAACCTTCAATAGTTCTCGGGCCTCCAGAATCGTTGTCTAGGACGTCGACTCATCCACCTCCTTGTTTGTGATAGCCTGGACCACACGGACACAATCTAACTCCAGTATAGCAGGCCAGCGGCGAAGAGAGATTAGGTGGCGAAGCCCCTCGAGACAAGCAATAACCTCGACTTCCTCAGCGCTACCACAAAACGGTATGAACTTCCACTCATAGAGGAGGGGCCGACCTTGGTGATCTCGGATGGTGATGCCTACACCTGCATTTTTAGAGGTATGTTGGGGGATACCCCCGGGTAAGATAACGCCGGGGTATAAGGGCCGAGTTAGCCGGGGTACGGCGTGGTCAAAGCAAGTGCTGACCGGGTCATCTCAAGGCAGGCCGAACCACGGAGTGACCCGGCCCATGGAGCGTCTTCTTGACTATAGTCCGGCCGGCATAAAATAAATATCGGCCATGTTTATCTATCTGTTTTGCATGTAACTTGATAGCCGGATTAGCCACAAGCTAGCCGGACTATCTTATGGATTCCAAGAGAAGGAATTCCCCGCTGGTCAAAAGGTGGCTTTATTAGCTGTAGCATGAGCGAAGCAAAGTAAAGAAGAAGACCAGCGGGTCAGGGGCGACCAAGGTGACGCGAGCAAAGCCGGGTGACGCTTAAAGACAAAGATTACGCTGTGGGTTATGTCCAAAGCCCGGACAAGCCGTTAAAGAGAATAAAAAAGCATCTAGCCTTAGGCGAGGGCCCTAATATTGTAACCCGGGCTCCCCTATATAAGGGGCACCGGGGCCTTCATAGAGAGGGATCGATCATTTTTCTCTGTCTAAGGAAGAACTCTAGAGATAGTTGGTAGGGAGTAAGAGACATAGTCTCCTTCTTACAGAGAGCTTGAAGAGTGTTTGTAAACACCATTGATAGAGAGAATACAAGAACATCTTTGTGTGGAATCACCATGTTCTCGTTCTCTGGATTCTCCTACCACTCATTGGCCCCATCTTTAGCCTATCCATGGCATCTGCCGTGCCCCCACCACGACAAGGTAGAATCCCAACCCGCATCAACATCTATTATATATTAAAAGTACATTACGGGCTCACCAGAAAAAAGAGAAATACTCTAGAAAATCTCACAAAAATCAGTAACATCCGGTCGTTTATTTTGTAGACTATAAGTTAACCACCATCAGATTATAATGGCCATAACGCTTCACCCCTACGGTTTGCCTTTAAATTAGGTCACCTTCCTCCTCCATATCAGAAAATATTATTTAGGTGCGCCGCCGCCATGCACGGCCATGCCTGTGTGTATCGTCGTGTCCTTGGCGCCAAGCTAGCAAATACCGCGGTCAGAACTAGGGAACTTGAGAAAGTCTTGCCACGAGCGGCCGAGCGAGGTCGCCATGTTGGATAGAGAGCACCGATAATAATACAACATCGCTGCCTTTAGGCTTGGACCAGCTGTACGTGATTGGAGGGATCTTCCATGTTTCAGATTTCAGATTGGTGAATAATCAAGATGGACTAGCTAGAACAAGGGCCATATATACGAACGATGCGGTGATTGACTTATACAGACTTGCTATCTGCGCTCAGCTGCATTCATCTGTATTCATCTGTCTACACGGAAGCGGCGCGATGGCGTGGTAATTCGACGGCATCGGCCAACATGTCGCCATGTTGGGATCAACCAGGTCAGTCTTTCTTCACACTCCGTAGGTGCTAGGTTTGATTGTTACTTTGTTAGTAAATACTAGCAGTGATGTACTCTCTTTATTCGGAAATAAGTGACTCAGTTTTGTCTAGACGTATCTAGAGTTCTAGAAAAATTTTAGTGCATAGGTAATTCTATATTTAGCAAAATTAGAGTCACCTATCACTTATTTCCAAAAAGAGGTTCTAATACTCTCTTTGTATTAAATTAGTTGTCTTACTCTAAAAAAAAATAGTTGCCTTAGATTGTCTACATACTGAAGTATAGAGACGAAGGGAATAGTATTTTTTTGAACCAACCAGATTTACCACGTATGTGTCCATCTACGTGCATCAGATTAGTTGCACACACATACATGCTTCATCTTTTAGATCTAAAACTGTAGAGCAAATACCGACAATATTTATATAGTATACCTAAATTAGTCTCCGTACAAAAGCAGTGGAATTATACATCCACACGTGAGCCAAGTCAAACATATTTCTTATAACGATTAATTAATTGTACTATAAAACTAAAATATTATAATGACCTCCGTCTCCCATTACTTATGGTATCATGGTGATATCTGTCGTAGTAGAGAAGCCATCAACGTATTGATTTGTACATAATTATGTTTGGTAAAATGCTTTATAGTCATGCTGTCCCCTCCGTCGACGACGTCACCGAAGTGCCCGGATGTTTGGGATTAAGAGAAGTTAAGCAACGTAGAGAAATATCAACTATTCGGTCCTCAAGGAAGGATATGAAGATGTGTACTTGATTGATTTGTAAGTAATTCGGGATATGAAGATGCATACTTGATTGATTTGTGAGTAATTCGTATGCACACGACTGGTCTTTTCAACAATTCTTAATTGACGTATTCCAATGTTGTTGACCATTTGATTTGTCCCATAGGTAATTAGTCAATAAATATGTCTGTTATAACTATTTTCCATGAATTTACTTTTTATCTAATGA